>OX463849.1:39072145-39665571 GCA_949825065.1 Odontocerum albicorne
CAGAAACAACAACGCATCGATGATTCAGAGCGCTGTTTGGCACTGTTTACGCGAAATAAACAGGAGTTTTTGCATCGGTATTTGACAATGGATGAAACTTGGATCCACCACTATACTCTGGAATCAAATCGGCAGTCGGTGGCGAGAGCAGCCGGTTCAAGTCGTCCGAAGCGGCCAAAAACTCAACAGTCGGCCGGGAAGGTTATGGCGTCCGTATTTTTGGATGCACATGGTATAATATTCATCACCTTGAAAAGGGAAAAACCATCAATAGCGAATATTACATAGCGTTATTGGAGCATTTGAAGCCAGAAATTGCAAAAAAACGGCCCCATATGAAGAAGAAAAAGTTCTCTTTCATCAGGATAATGCACCGTGTCACAAGTCGATGGTAACGATGGCCAAATTGCATGAGTTGAACTTCGAATTGCTTCCGCACCCACCGTATTCTCCAGGTTTGCCCCCCAGCGACTATTGGATGTTCGCAGACCTCAAAAAGATGCTCCAGAGAAATAGATTTGGCTCCAATGAAGAAGTGATTGCCGAAACTAACGCCTATTTTGAAACCAAAGATAAATCGTTGTACACGGCTGGCATAGAAAAGGTAGGAAAGCGTTGGAATTAATGTATCGCTCTTGAAGGAGTCTATGTTGATGAATCAAGAAGAATTTTGGCAAACAAATGTTGTTTTAGTAGTTAGTCCCGGGACTTATTGATCGATGTGTTATATCTCTCTATCTGAGGATGGCGGCCGTCGTCGATGACCCTTTTAATGATTTCCTTCCATCTATCTAGATCTGTCCCGGGTCGATCGGACAGCATCCGATATTGAAGATCGCGTCGCAGTTTTGATCAGGTCACCCCCTCTGGATGGGGAGCTTCCTCGAGATCTCGTTCCTTCGACGTTTCCGACGACCACAAGTTTTTCTAGGCTATTCGCATCTCTTCTCATGATGTGGTCGAAATACTACAGGACACGTCGCATACACAATGACTAGAGGAGATCCTTTATTTTGAGCTCGGCGTAGATGAACACATTTGTTTCATGGCTGTCCATGGTATCCGAAGCATTCTGCGCCATTACCACATTTCAAAGGTATCGATCCGTCGTCTTTCCGATTTTACCAAGGTCCAAGTTTCAGCATCGTACAAAAATATTGAGAAGAACAGTGTTTGAACGAGCCTCGTTATCGTGTTTCTTATAAGGGTGCGGTCATCTAACATATCACTGCAAACGAAAACATATTCTTGTTCTGTTGTGAGCGAGAAATATATTATCCAACGAATGATGGAGCATGTGCAGAGCGTGTACTAGTTTTGGATCCCAATTAAGTTAATGCCAAGCAGTAAATGCTCCAAATAGCAATGCATTATTTATAGAGGCTAACTCGTGCTCAATTCCCATTCATTGCGGAGTACCGATACATATTCGTTACTCATCTCGCGATTATCGGTTAAGCACTCATATTTCATTACCATGAAACGTACCGCAGAGGGCAGTAATTTTTTTGTAGTACAAAACAAACACATACAAAACCATACTCCCTTGATATTTATTTTAGGAGATTTATAAATCGAAAGTAACTGATTTTATCACTAATCGGACACATTAAGTTTTATTGTCAATAAATATTGTTCCTAGACGCAGATTTTCGTCTCACGAAGCTATTAGTGAACCGTACC
Organism: Odontocerum albicorne; assembly: GCA_949825065.1. Classification (NCBI taxonomy): domain Eukaryota; kingdom Metazoa; phylum Arthropoda; class Insecta; order Trichoptera; family Odontoceridae; genus Odontocerum; species Odontocerum albicorne. The sequence continues at coordinate 39,073,829 of OX463849.1, forward strand.
ATATTACTTCTTCCACAATGTTGTCTATACATCATAGGATCTAATAAAAATAATTGTATACATGCATACATATCATAACGCCGTTTCCCTCTCGGAGTAGGGAGAGATGACAGAGTGCCTGACTTTCCTATCGCGACATATATATCTATCTCGCCTATTCTAACATACATCCGTATAGTTCACTTGAATCAACCATAATTTCCTTGGTCTTCCTCTTCACACTTTTCACTCACATTTGCACTGTATACCTGTTTTCTTAGTCATTCTTCATGCATACGTTTTACATGTCCAAATCATCGAAGTTCTTCTTTATCCTACTTATTACACCACTAATTACATTATTAATTTATTCCATGTGTCCAAAAATCATCTCTGAGTGCTGTTCTTCATCGTATTCAACACATCAGCCTTAAGTTCACATTCGTTCATTATAAATTCGTTCTGTATTGTTATACATTGAGACCCCATTTATTCTTTTACATTGCATTTATATCAAAAACTACTATAGTTAGTTAATGCCACATCACGCATTTCACATGACAATCTTACCAAACCATTTGATTTTATAAGTGTATCAACATTTAATTCGCATGATATTCGTAGGTAACGGTTTAACAAATCAACATTTCATACGAGGCTAACCCGCATGCTCTGCGGAGTATCCTAATTTCTGCTAGTAAAAAATATATTCGACCCAAAACTATTCACAATAATTGACCGCAAAGCGACAAGAAACGCTACAAAACTGGCTCACTTCACCCACACGTTCCCAGTTTTGGATGAGAAAGATCTGTGGTGGTATGCCTGCAACTCGCTACTCGCTTCCGCTCGGTGCAGCGGACGGCTCCCCCCGCCAGTCGAGTTTACTATACGACGGCGAATGCACGCGCTTTTCTTCGATGTATTCCCCGCGCTTCTCTACCGAAACTCTTACGTTACGAATTAAACAGATAATTAACTTTAATCTATAGTGTACGTTATCTTATTGTAAATTGACTTTGTGACTGTTGTGTAAATAACGTGCATCCTCGAATAAAACTTTAATGGTGATTTAATTGTGTTTTGTTACCTACCTATCGACGCAACCAGCTGTGCACGGCAATTGCTACCTACATTGGTGACACCGACCAAGAATACGACAAATACGAAATGCAATCGGATAATGTAGAAGTTTTTCGCGTCGGCGTACGTATTCCACCCTTTTGGCCCGAAGAACCGGCACTTTGGTTCGCTCAGGTCGAAGGTCAGTTTGTTCTGTCAAATATCACAAGTGACGCTACAAAGTTTTACTACGTGACTGCGCAACTGGATCACCAATATGCAGCCGAGGTGAAAGATATTATCACTGCACCACCGGATTCCGACAAGTATGACAAGCTTAAAAGTGAACTCATCAAACGGCTGTCGGCTTCGCAGGAAAAAAAGGTAAAGCAGTTACTAATGCATGAGCAGCTCGGAGATCGCAAACCGTCTCAATTCTTGCGTCATTTGCAAGATTTGGCTGGCCCGTCTGTACCTAAAGACTTTCTTAAGACCATATGGTCTAGTAGATTACCGCAAAATATACAAACTGTAATCGCGTCACAGCCCGATTTAAAGTTAGAGATGCTAGCAGACTTAGCCGATAAAATTAATGAGATCGCGCCAACGACTCCTCAAGTGTGTGTCGCAGAAGCAAGCTCATCTAATAATGTTATCAGCGACATGGCAAAACAAATAAGTGAGTTGACAAAACAGGTGCAAGCACTTTCCTCTCAAGTTAAAAATACCTCTCGTTATAGATCACACTCGCGCCATCGCCAACGTAGCCGTTCACATTCTAGGCAAACACGACCAAACTCTTCACATTGTTGGTATCATACCAAGTTTGGTACACAAGCAAAGAGATGCACAAAGCCTTGTTCGTACGAGTCGGAAAACTCCCAGGGCAGCCGGAAGTAGCGGCCAGCGACTGCTCATCACAAACAGGCCGCCTTTTCATCACCGATCGTGCATCAAAAATGGCATTTCTCGTTGACACTGGGTCAGATTTATGTGTTTTTCCTCGCACTGCTATGAAGGCGTCCTGCACGAAAACGGATTTTCAGTTGATCGCAGCTAACAACTCTATCATCCAGACATATGGCCCCGTACGACTAAGCCTAGATCTAGGCCTTAGGCGAAATTTCACTTGGAGCTTCACTATAGCTGATGTTGCTAAGCCCATAATCGGCGTAGACTTTTTAAGTTTTTACAACTTGCTTGTAGATACGCGACATCAGCGCCTTATTGATGGAACTACGACGCTATTTGTTACTGCACTTCAACAGAAGATGAACGAGGATGTGGCTTCCATCAAGGCTATTGCAGGCGAGACTGAATTCCACGAGATCCTGAGAGAATTTCCAGAGATCACCAAACCTGCAGGTACGTCAGCTCCTTCTAAGCATAATACCATGCATTTTATTAGGACTACGCCTGGTCCACCTGTTAAATGCAGACCACGTCGCTTGGATCCTGAACGCTTACGACTAGCGAAAAAAGAGTTCGAGGACTTAGTAGTCAGTGGCATAGCTAGACCTTCTGAGAGTTCTTGGTCATCAGCACTACACATGGTTAAGAAAAAAACTGATGGCTGGCGACCCTGCGGAGACTACAGAGCTCTCAACGCTCGCACCATCCCCGACAGATACCCTGTCCGTCACATCCAGGATTTTTCTCTCCAGATTCATGGATCCAAGGTATTCTCAACCGTAGACCTGGTCAAGGCCTATAATCAGATAAGGGTTAATCCTGATGATATTCCGAAAACCGCACTTACTACGCCTTTCGGCCTCTTTGAATACCCATTCATGAACTATGGTTTAAGAAACGCTAGTCAAACTTTCCAACGCTTCATCGACGAAGTGCTCAGAGGCTTGGATTTTTGCTATTCCTTCGTCGACGATATCCTCGTGTTTTCTCCATCAATAGAGCTCCATAAACACCATCTACGCCAGCTATTTAATCGCCTCAAGGAGTATGGTGTATTAATAAACACAAACAAATGCGTTTTTGGTGAATCAGAGGTAACATTCCTCGGATATCACGTCTCAACCGCTGGTACTAAGCCATTGGACAGCAAAGTTCAGGTTATTGAAGACTTCCCTACTCCAAAAACCGTCAAAGAACTCCGTCGATTCTTGGGAATGCTGAATTTTTATCGTCGCTTTATTCCCAATGCTGCGCGGATTCAAGCGCCACTCAATTCTTTGTTAGCTGGACAAAAAGTCAAGGGTTCACAGCCAGTTCACATGTCACCCGAACTATTAGCTTCCTTTGAGGAGAGTAAAAAGGCACTGGCATCCGCAACGCTACTGGCACACCCGCAAGTAACAGCAGAGCTGTCTATCACCACTGATGCATCAGATGTTGCGATTGGCGGTGTTCTTCAACAAAAAAAAAATAACAGTTGGGAACCACTTGGATTTTTCTCACGAAAGTTGAGTTCCGCTCAAAAAAAATACAGTCCGTATGACCGGGAGTTGCTAGCCGTTTACGAAACCATCAAACATTTTCGTTACATGGTAGAAGCAAGAAATTTTATAATTTTCACGGATCACAAGCCACTCACTTTCGCTTTCTCCACACCACGTGAGAAATCCTCTCCAAGGCAATTCAGATATCTGGACTACATATCGCAATTTTCGACTGACATTCGTTACATCCCTGGAAAAGATAATGTGGTAGCAGACACACTATCCAGAATCGAGGAAATAGCCTTAGGAATAGATTACAAGGCACTTGCTCGTTCTCAAGATACAGACCTGGAACTTCAACAGTTTTTGACAAATGACTCATCGTCATTAAAATTGCAAAAAGTCGCAACTTCAATGTCGAAAATACCAGTTTATTGCGACGTTTCTACCAATTTTCCAAGACCATTTGTCACAACTAGTTACAGACGTCAAGTTTTCGACATGCTGCACAATTTAAGCCACCCAGGGCGTACAGCTACAGTGCGGCTGGTCACCGAGCGTTTCATTTGGCCAGGGATTCGCCGAAACTGTAGAGAGTGGGCAAAGGAATGCATGCACTGTCAACGGTGCAAAGTAACGCGTCACACATCCGCTCCACTTTCCACTTTTCCTAGTCCTTCCTCGAGGTTCGAACACATCCACCTCGACCTCATAGGGCCGCTAACCGTTTCGGCTGATTACAGGTACTGCCTCACCGTCATCGACAGATTTACACGATGGCCTGAAGCATACCCACTCACTGACATCACTGCCGAGACCTGCGCGAAGGCATTGGTTTCTGGGTGGATAGCTAGGTTTGGATGCCCAGCTAGAATCACTACGGATCGAGGGCGGCAATTTGAATCTCACCTCTTCAAATCTATCACGAAGTTAGTTGGCGCACACCACTATGCCACTACATCGTTCCATCCGTCTGCTAATGGCTTGATAGAGCGCCTCCATCGACAGCTGAAGGCAGCCATCATGTGCCATGCTGATTCACAGTGGACCGAGTCTCTTCCCTTAGTCCTACTTGGCATACGCAGCGCCTGGAAGGAGGATCTACAAGTTTCACCAGCAGAGCTAGTATACGGCGAACCTTTACGTTTACCAGGTCAATTTATTTCACCTACGGATGACCACCTAGCCGCCGATATACTAAACTTTTCCACAAGACTCAGCAGCTACATGGCCAAACTATCGCCTAAACCAACGTCATGGCACCGAAATGGACCATTTTATATTCCACGGGACCTTAATGAGACGTCACACGTGCTGGTGCGACAAGATCACGTTCGAAGATCGCTGGAACCACCCTATGTCGGACCATACAGAATTTTAAAACGCAGTCCAAAATTTTTCAAGCTTAATATTAAAGGCAAACCAATAAATGTTTCCATAGATCGTTTGAAAGCTGCATATACGGTAAAAGAGACTGATTTACAAGTTGAACCGACACCAATTCAAGTTCCATCATCCACCACAAATGAAAAACGTACACGTAGCGGAAGAAAAGTACATTTTCCAGATTACTATCGATCGTAGTAACGATCTCAGCGAGGGAGTACTGTGGTGGTATGCCTGCAACTCGCTACTCGCTTCCGCTCGGTGCAGCGGACGGCTCCCCCCGCCAGTCGAGTTTACTATACGACGGCGAATGCACGCGCTTTTCTTCGATGTATTCCCCGCGCTTCTCTACCGAAACTCTTACGTTACGAATTAAACAGATAATTAACTTTAATCTATAGTGTACGTTATCTTATTGTAAATTGACTTTGTGACTGTTGTGTAAATAACGTGCATCCTCGAATAAAACTTTAATGGTGATTTAATTGTGTTTTGTTACCTACCTATCGACGCAACCAGCTGTGCACGGCAATTGCTACCTACAGATCCATTCGAGATGTTTCACCCAGTTGAGAAAACAGGTTTGTTAAGTGGACTATTTTATACGCTTTCTTTCCTGTAGTAGTAAAATTAAGAATGGTGATGGAAGAAGCTTGTTTTGTCGTGAATGTCACATAATGTAGAAAAAAGTTGACTACTTTCATTTTATTTACATTTGAAGATAGAAACCCTGTCGATCAATAACCACACGAGTGGAATGGTCAACATATTAATGAAAAAGCTTCGAGCTTAAATAAATTTTCTGTTCTATCAAGGCACAATTCGATTATTCAATGTTACTTGAACGGCTCTGAAGATCAAATGAACGATCATCATCATCATGCCATGTCCATATTGGGGTAGGCAGAACATATTTCAAATTGATTCTATCCTGACACACATCTTTTGCTTCTGCCACGTCTATACGCCTCGTTATGCGTACTCTAATATAAATGTTTTTCACTCTTTCCTCTTTTAGAATTTGCTTAATTTAGTAGTGCAGGTATTTTTTAATATTCTCAAACTTCTTGCGCATTCCATACTGTTTAGAAGATTATTTTTGTAAATATTTCATAATTCATTCTTTTTTATGCAGTAGAATAATTTGAATTGTCGTTTATTCATCTTAAGCAATTCATCTTCTTTCAATCCGCATTCTTTCCTTAAATCATCATTCATTATTCTTCAATAAATTGTTTTTACACAAATTCTACGCAACTCTCTTCTCATTTCTACTGCATTTATATTCTTTTCGTGACATTTTAACCATGTCTAAGTATCGTTTGCATATCTTAATGCTGGTATCAAGAATCCATGGTGAACAGCCAGCCAGCTTCGCTTCTCTTCAAATACTTCAAACTGGTAAGTCTACCATTCACTATATTGCCTGCTTCTAATCTTTTATTAATATCGCGCTTCAAATTTATCTAAATAAGCATAATCGACACTTTTCGTATCGACTTGTATATTAGAGAAAAGACACAAGACGAAATTTAACTACGAAATACCTATTTAAATGGCTTAATAAATAAATTTACACATTCGATATTTCATAAAAATCAAAATAATGTGTTGTGCGGGTTGGTTCTTTTTTGCATAGAAACGTCTAAATTATCTTCACAAACCATCAAACTAATATCTAAAAGCAATTATAATTTTTAATCATCACGTTGAAACGCACATTATTTTAAACACATGTTTAACATAACGTCATTTCCCTGTTGGGGTAGGCAGAAAGGATTGTGCGTCAATCTTTCCTATCACGATATTCTTCCTTCGCTTCCTCTACATACACTCATCTTCGCATACAGCTCTATCTGTTTAACTTACTCCTTATCTTTCCGTCTTCAAAATCTTAAGCACTTGATCCAACCATATATTTCTCTGTCGTCATCTACCACAACTCACACTTATGCTTGCATTATACATTATTTAGTCACACCATTGTCACTCATCCGTTCAACAAGTCTAAATCACTTCAACGTGCTCTTTTTCATCCTACTGTAACGATGGTCGCTATCGGTGTAGCATGTGTCCTATTAGGACATGCTGATGATTTTGATATCGACATCGTTATCTTCGTTTTAGCTGATTCTGCGTTACTTCTCGTACAGAATCATCAGTATAGCAATATAGCGGATTGCTTATGTTTAATTGTTGTGATGATTTTGATTGATATTTGTTTACTTATAGACTCAGGAATGCGGATATATTTCGATAAATGGACAGCAGGTAAATAAATAATACAAGTTTTGACAGCTGAATGGACGACAATAAAATGTCTGTTTATTTCGCAGAGTGCGGACAATTTATACCAGTGAATGAATACATGGGCGATATATATCTGCCTTGCTCTATCACATGCACTGGCGGTAGAATAATTATTTATATTTGGAGATGGCTAGCCAATTTGCACGCTGTAAATAGTAAATATTGTCGTTGTTTGTGACATGTAACAATCATTGAATTCTTCATCGGTCATTGCCCCTGTATGTTTACCATTGACAATAATTAATTTAATTTATTTGTGTTTTAACACTTCGCTCGTTATTTTGACAATTCATTTAGGTAGGTATACAGGTAGGTACATAGCTCCCTTCCTAGTGAACGCAGAGGGCGCGTGCCTTGCGTGAACGATAGGTTCCGGTGCATCTGACGTCGGGCTGGTTATCCGTTCCCCGTGTCGAAGTAGGTACGTGGACAACATCAGCGCGTGGCGTTTTTTCCCAGATCTGTCGGTCAGATGGGTGATGCGGAAACGGGGGTAGGCTTGGTCGTCTGTCGCTAAATTTTGGATTGTCTGCGGTGCTTGGTTGGTTGTTGCGCTGATCATCGATGATTGGTTGTGTGGATCAAGTTGCAGATGGCGTCCGCGGTGGAAGGTGGATCTGCAGTTGCTTGATGATGGTAGTGATGGTGAAGATCAAGTTGCAGAAGGCATCCGATGTGGAAGGTTGATCTGCGGTAGCTTGATGGTGATAGTGATGATGTAGATCAAGTTGCAGATGGCTTCCGCGGTGGAAGGTGGATCTGCGGTGGCTTGATGATGATGGTGATGATGGAGATCAAGTTGCAGATGGCTTCCGCGGAGGAAGGTTGATCTGCGGTGGCTTGATGATGGTGGTGATGATGTTGATCAAGTTGCAGATGGCTTCCGCGGTGGAAGGTTGATCTGCGGTGGCTTGATGATGATGATGGAGTCTGCGGTGCTCGTTGCTGCAGCGTGGTTGTAGCGTGGTTGTATCGATGTTCGTGGTTGTATCGATGTTGTAGCGATGCTTGTCTGCTGCTGCATCTTGTCGGTCAGTAGTTCGTCGAGGGAGGCAATCCTGTAAATCGTGTGGCTGATCGCCAGGACTGACCTCACGTGAGCTGACGTCGGGCTCGTCCAAATCAGATGTAGTGTTGTATCTGAGTGACGGCTCTGGTGTCCTTGCTGACGGCGTGCTTGACTAATTCGCCGGGCAGGAGAATCTTGACGGTTGTCTGAATCTCTCTGCTGGTGATGATGCTCATCTTGTTGTAGTGGGCGAGGCGGTTGGCGTTGGCGGCGGTGCGCTCGAAAATCTCGTTGACGAAATTGTTCATGATGCTCATCGCGTTGCTGCTGATGCCGGTGTCGAGTTGCAATTGTTTTGGCATTGCTGTCGAGTCGGCGATATTCGATATAGTCGGAATACGTATTCAGTTTTCGTGCGGGTTCAGTTTTCGTGCGGGTTCAGTTTTCGTGCGGGTTCGGTTTTCGTGCGGGTTCAGTTTTCGTGCGGGCTTAATGTAGCGCTGTTCGTTTTTCGTTCGAGTTCACCAATGTGGCGATGACCAATGTGGCGATGTTCAGTTTTCGTTCGGAGTCACCAATGTAACGGTGGTGCAGTTCGTCGATGTACGTGTTCGGTTTTCTTTCGGGTTCACCAATGTAACCCTGTACGTCGGAGTCACCAATGTAACGATGGTCGTTGTTCGTCGTCGGGGTCACCAATGTAACGATGGTCGCTATCGGTGTAGCATGTGTCCTATTAGGACATGCTGATGATTTTGATATCGACATCGTTATCTTCGTTTTAGCTGATTCTGCGTTACTTCTCGTACAGAATCATCAGTAAAGCAATATAGCGGATTGCTTATGTTTAATTGTTGTGATGATTTTGATTGATATTTGTTTACTTATAGACTCAGGAATGCGGATATATTTCGATAAATGGACAGCAGGTAAATAAATAATACAAGTTTTGACAGCTGAATGGACGACAATAAAATGTCTGTTTATTTCGCAGAGTGCGGACAATTTATACCAGTGAATGAATACATGGGCGATATATATCTGCCTTGCATGCACTGGCGGTAGAATAATTATTTATATTTGGAGATGGCTAGCCAATTTGCACGCTGTAAATAGTAAATATTGTCGTTGTTTGTGACATGTAACAATCATTGAATTCTTCATCGGTCATTGCCCCTGTATGTTTACCATTGACAATAATTAATTTAATTTATTTGTGTTTTAACAATTCGCTCGTTATTTTGACAATTCATTTAGGTAGGTATACAGGTAGGTACACTACTAACACGTCAGTTTTTAAGTCACATTCATCTTTAACAATTACATTTCTTATTGTCATACATCAACACACCACATATTCTTCTCAATGTATGTTCGACTCCTTTCATCCGTTATCCACATCCATGTTTCACTCCCATACATCAGTGTTGGCCATAACATGCTATCATTTTTAAGTTAAATTTAAAACTAAATTAATGTAGTTGTTATTGTTTAAAGTACTAAACAAAAAGTTGAAATTGCGTTCAAAACACGCATATAAAATATTTGAATAAGGTCGTTTCATATCTTAACAATGTAACAAAAAACGTATTCAAATATAAAACGAAAGTAAACTGTTAGTGAACCCACCAAGGTCGAAGCGAAAAATCAATAAAAAAACGTAGAAAAGCTAATCGTTCAAGTGCGTAATGGAAATGCCATGGTGCGAAACTATACAGGTACACAGAAGCCTGAATATTACTTAAGTAATGAGTATTCTAAGTGGTCAAGGCACTGCCGCTGAAAGCGTAGTAAAAATGCCACTGTGATTCGCAACATAACTGTATTGTCGTCATTAATTTAAAACAACGGTAATTGCGAATGGCGTTGAATCGGGCGCGTGGAGCCGCGCCCTACACAGGTTAATTCGCTAATGGAAGTCAGGGGCGAGTCGAGACTTACATACGTTGGAACTGATTATGTATAGACAGACAGACAGCAATTATTGTATATTTCTTGTTACAAAAAGGATTTAACTTTTTCCCTTGCCTTATCCTATCAATTTGAGATCGGCTGTTTGGATTTTTTTACCTTCATCTCTCTCGATCTCGTCAATCACTCGAGGACAATCTGAGTCTCATAATGTCCTCCTCCACTTTCTTATATAGGCTATTCTTGGGGCCATATATGCATCTATATGGAAGTTCCTATTTCGTAGCAGTCTTGAACGTAGATCCTTCATACCGCCGTTGCACGTGCCTATACCAGCGTAGTCGTGCTTCATCTACTATTGGCGCCATTTTAATTGTTCCGCGAATTCGTTCATTTCGAATCTTATCCAATCTAGTGACACCCAATCTAGTGACACCCAGTGATCACCGTAGCATACGCATCTCCCCGACATAAAGCAATTGTTAATATTTTTTTCTTTAGAAGTTAACACTCGGCTCCATGTAGTAAAGCGGGTCTAATCACTGGTCTTGTAGATCTTGACCTTAAATTTTATTGGTAGCCTTCTGTCACTCATAATCCCTGGTGTTTCTCTCCAATTTATATTCTGATTTTTACGTCCCGGAGTACCTCCTCGTCTGTTGTAATGATTGAGCCAAGATATTTGAATACACGTGTCCTTAGTAGGTTTTCGTATGGGAGTTTGGTCATTTCAATGTACGTATCTGATGTGCCTTGCATTTGTTCAACCAAAAAGTTGTTACAAAAAGGACAAATACCCGAATTCCTAGTCCGAACTTAAGACTGAATCCGAACTATTTTTTTAAATTCAAGTTAATTTTTGTACGTCTTTGTCGTAGATACGAGTACCTTAAAAAAAGGAAGTCTTATGGTATGATTAACTCACTTGAAAGTTTAGATCGTATAAACTCGACTCTGAAAACAAATCACGAAATTTTAAGGTTAGGATAAATTAGTATTTAATTTTTAATAAAACCTGACTACGCATTCGGGTCAAAATGTTATTTTTTTATGATATTACTAGTGATGTCAATTATAAGTGTTCTGCATAAAATATTTCTCTGCTACGTTTTGTATTCAAGATGTATGTTAGGGTACCCAAAACCAGGAACGCGACTCTAAAAAGGAAGGCTAAATGTATTTATTTCACTTATATCCAAATTGGTGACAAAGTACAACGTAATTCAGCCATTACTCGAAACTTATATTAAAACATTCGTATACTAAGTATATACCATATAACGCAAGGAGAGATTTCTTTATTAATAATTTTATAATTGGGAGATGATTAAATAAAACTCATTTTGGCACTCCGAAATATTTTTACTCATTCAAAGCTAAACAGGCTTCTTACGTTCAATGTCGAAAATCAAAAGATACTGGACAAATAAATAATTCTAAACCGCACCTCTTCACCAAAGTCATTTAAAAACTAGGTAACCAAAACGTTAATCAGTTGTACGGAAACCTCGAAAATTCACCTATTCATATTTCCGTGCAGGTAGAAAATGAAATATGTAAATGGGATACATATTTCGCAGACGGGGTCAATTCTCAGAGGACCCATCTGTTGAGATCATGTAGGGCAGGTTCAGAATAAATGGGTACTAAGGCAAAACCAAACGTCCACATCCGTTGAGGTCACCCCTAAACTTCGACGGACGATACAAACGGGGAAACATTATAAAAGTAGATGAAATATGAGACATACGACCTGAAATATTTCAGACAAAATACACACGCAAAAAATCTATTATCATGTTTACGAAAAATGGTGACAGAAAAATGGGCGGTGAAGTATCTATCTCTAAGCGTATAAATGTCGAATGAATGATTATTTTTCGGATCAGACAATATCAAATAGACATCGATGGAAAATAAATAAATGCTTACGTCCGTGGGCCGAAGATCTTAATCTTAGATTGTAAATAACGAAAACATCGACAAAATGAAAGTAAACAAATGTGTCAACAAAAGTCTTCCAAAAAATAAATATTTTAGCCAGCGAGGCGCCAATATGACGAGGAAGTCAGGTGAAAAATTATATACCATTCTATCAATATACTGTTTAGGCAAATTATTTAGTAAAGCCGTGCATTTTGTACGGAAAATATTTCAACAATGTCGCCACTGGAAAATCAAAATAGTTCAAGAGTTACCTTTACCAGTTTTTAGTATTGACAATACAACTACTTGACCTCGAATCGGTGCTCCCAATAGCGGATGCAAATTTCTGAATGACAAATGTATTGGACTCGCCTCACATCATTTGGTACACTTTTTAAAATATATAATTTTACATTTTAGTGTTTGTTTAATCCGTAAACTCGATATGTCTTCGTAACCACAATTCGATGGATAATGATTTCAAATAGATTATTCTATTGATAAAAAAGGAGATGGGAGAAGAATATTAAAAAAAAACTGTCTAGCAGGAATCTTATTTTGTATTTATTTCATGTTATTTTACATTTGATACAGGTTCAACCCAATGCATAAAATAAAATACAAACATTAAAAAAAACAATCCTATATCATGAATGAAAGAGCTCAGCTCAATCCACAATGTATCCACCAAGATATCAATATTGGAAAATTCGTTCGATAAGGTTATTCCCATGTGCGATGGGGACTATATCAATGGCTCAGTTTGAGAATATGGCACTGAAATCTTAATTCACGATGGCGTAAATAATTGTCAGCAAATTTCATAGGTTTGTCAATTAATAAGGGGTTCGCTATTTTTTCTGTTAGTAATTCAAAAACAAGAATCGAATCACCGACCGATATTGCTCTTTTTCCATTTTTCTCAAATCCGCGGACACGCTCGCTTCCACACGCATTCAAAACAAAACTACGCGTCCGATTCAGCTGAAATTTTGACAGTAGCTGTCAACGAGAATGTACTACGCGATAAAAAATTGCTCTTGCGATAGTGGTGCCATCGGGCGGTGAGGCTAAGTACTTATCAGACCGCCCTCGGTGGTCGTATGTACACACAGATGCGTAAATCTCTTCTAACGCTTAAGAAGTAATAGCAAAACATACCCATTAAAAAGTTGTAAGATAAAGCCATGGGTAAAATCCATATTTCATGCAATAAGGAATACATGGTGAAGGTTGATTTCATCGGAATATGAATATGATTCATTAAATTAAAATCAGCAAGTGAAGATAAAACTCAATTTATAAAAATAAAGCAAAAAATTCAGCAGACCAAAGTTTTTAATATTCAAATGTTTTTAATATTCAGCGATGAAAATTTTAATATCAAATAAAATGATGATGGAATGTTTATTGTGATTAAATACGTATTTGAGTTACAGGTCTTTCCACCTTCTTTCTAGTTTTATTTTACCCAACCCTTTTTTCATTGCTAGAATTTCATATTTTATGACTCATAAATTATTTCATAATAATTCTGAGAACTTTGCATACTTTCTGACGTACGAGTTTATATGATCGCGCTATACAAAACGGACTTTCCATCGTGATCGAGTATAATTGTCAGCCATCCTGTGGATGGAAGACGCCTGGGCATGTTTTGGTTTAGTGTGCAAGCTATTGCACTCCAGCAAGCACCCAAAAAGTTTCAATGCCAAGGATTTTAAACTTCCAATACGATCGGTAGATTTAATTCGTTAGGCAAAGTTTTACACAGTGCTTTTTTGTGTTGTTTAATAGCGCTATAAGTATTCGTGATAAGCAGCATATAAACTATAGAAAAACGTCCATTCTGATGTAAAATGGTCTAATAGTAAAACCAGCCTGGAAGTAAATCCGTCAGTAATAGAACTTGGGGTGCCGTTTGTGAACGCTAACCGTTAACCGTTAGACCACGGCCGCCGACTGAGTTAATATACTTGACTTTGCAACCATGCAAGTATAAAGCATATCATGTCAGATTGGACGAAAATGAGAAATTGCTCGCTTAAATACTTATGTGATACAGTTTGAGTTTTGCACGACGATATTACCAAAATTAGATATTGCTCGCTTAAATACTTACGTGATATAATTTGAGTTTTGCACGAAGATATTACCAAAATGAGATATTGCTCGTTTAAATACTTATGCGATATAGTTTGAGTTTTGCACGACGATATTACCAAAATGAGATATTGCTCGCTTAAATACTTATGTGAGTTTTGTTTGAGTTTTGTACGACGATATTACCAAAATTAGATATTGCTCGCTTAAATACTTACGTGATATAATTTGAGGTTTGCACGACGATATTACCAAAAAGTTAGCAAGTTTAATCATATATTCGTGTCACTTTTATGACTGAGTTTAAACTTCAGATGGTGAAGTTTAATGCTCTCACATACACATAAATATCAGACAAACATTTTATGACCTTGTGAATGCTGACGGAAATGCATTTGTCAAAAATAAAATACAACGGCGCGACTGCCGATGTGGGATCGTTGTTCGTCGATGGAACTAAATAATACACTTCTATTTGGGTACCATGACTCAAATGGATTATTTATTCCATTATCACAGCGATTATTCTGTTTCCTCAGTAGCATGATGGTCACCTATTATGTCTAAGTTTAAACTAGATATTTAAAAATAGATGTTGGGTTCAGAAGGGTTCTTCTCCGTCATTTTCTCAATCATAGTCCTTGACTGAATGACAGGTTATTTAAATATCTAAATTTTCCCTATAATATCATATTATTTTTGGCGTAGATAGATTTTACTTTTCCCTACTCTAGTCCTATGTTGTTGATTAACTTTAATTAATTGCATTTGATTTTAAAAAATCTTGTTTTATTCTACATTGGTATTTTTATGAATCGTATCTTGATAGATACTCGTATATCTATCCTAAATTCTTAGTTTTTTTAAGTTTCATAGCTTATCTTTTGTTTTGTATTTGTTACTGTGATATAAATTTATTTAGTCAATAAATAAATAAACGGCAGTGGGGTAGATAGTTTTTTTCTTAGTCGCATCTAATTTCAATAAAATGATATTGTGACAAAAAATTAAGTTTCGTATTTCTCGGATTGATGTCGTTAGATTAAAATTTTAGTTACTAACTTCATCCCAAATGTGCTGAATGTATATTATTAAGAAATGTTAATTTGGCCAATGTTTATAAATAATGATAATTTGGCCAATATTATAGCGCGTTAATTTGGCCAATGTTTACACAAATCGCGTGAACTTTTTTTCGGTGATTAATACATTTTCACCACTGCAAAGGGAAAAAAATGAAACACAAAAAAAAGACATCTAGTATATGGTGACGATGCAGTAAGCGATCATGTGTCAAATGTGGTTTAAAAAATACCTTAAAGCATTATTAGTTAATTGATTGTAACACTCAAAGATGGTGTTTGCTTTGGAAGGCCCATTACCACTGAAGACGATCAAATCACGACTTTGATCGACAATAAACTAGCGTTCTACGACACTAGAGATTGCGGAAATATTGAAAATGTATAAAATCCCCGTCCTCGAGAATTTGGTGTAAATTTGACTTAAAAATAACGAAATTACTCTCCGGACAAACCAATATTATCAAAACATACCGTTAATAAATTCGATAATCTAAGGTATACGGTTCAAATATAATAAATAAGATGTATTATTCAGTAAATATATATTTTTTAAAGTTGCAAAAAGCATGACATACTTTTTACAGTCGACTTTTTGGCATATGCAACAAAATGTTGCAGTACGTTTCTTGCACAAGAAAATCGAGTAATGGACGAACAAGTCACGTTCTAACTGGACAACAATAATATAATGCATAACGGATAACGAGTCGACTGGCGATGACATCAACTGTACTGACAAATGGACTCGATTCAACTCTCGAACGTATGTTAACGGTTAAATTGATCGTCCCTATCATTTCTTGATAATAAAAAAAAAAACATTTAAAAAGCAAGTATGTTATCAATCTACAGAAAATTAAAAACATTACAGTCGATGTATATTATTTATACTAACTAAATACACACATACAATCAGGCATATATCTTTCGGGTATGCAGAGAGAACATATCTCTACACATTTTTATCTATGCATACGGCTCTCACTTTGTCCACTTCCAAACATCTGGTCATACATACTCTCTTGTTTCTCATACTTCTTACGTTTCCCTTACTTCAAATTTCTCCAACTGAGTGTAACAATAGGACATTTTGCGTCACGTGATGAATGAATATAGAGGAAGCGAAAGTTGTGTGTTTGGATAGAAAGGTGTGAAGACTTATCCTTTCTGCCTCGCAAGCTCCTAGACATGTTTTTTAAATGAAAGTTTCATAGGTAAAATCATATACATCCATGATTTATGAGGCGTGATTCTAAAACATATTAGGATCACGAAGAAGGGTCATCGTGACAGATTTCATAAAATTTTTGAATCATCAATATCGTTGTCCGTCGTCCCTAAAATATTCAATACAAATTTTCTCTACACTCTCAACAACAAATCAATTTATAGATAGCTGTTTTTAAGCGCAACTAAATAAATTTAGGTAGAGTGATGACTGAAAGTATGTTTAAAACTGAGTTGTTAATAATGGAAAACACGTGTTCTATCCACCATACTATTATCGATAAGACTACCTCTGGTGTTCGAATATGTATCTATTTAGATTATTAAGACATAGTTATGGTGTATAATGACAAATCTCGTGTGACTGGGAAATACTCTTCAGCTGTATTATACATACATACGAGTAGTTATGGTGTATGATGATAAATCTCGTGTGACTGGGAAATACTCTTCAGCTGTATTATACATATATACGAGTAGTTATGGTGTACAATGACAAATCTCGTGTGACTGGGAAATACTCTTCAGCTGTATTATACATATATACGAGTAGTTATGGTGTATAATGACAAATCTCGTGTGACTGGGAAATACTCTTCAGCTGTATTATACATATATACGAGTAGTTATGGTGTATAATGACAAATCTCGTGTGACTGGGAAATACTCTTCAGCTGTATTATACATATATACGAGTAGTTATGGTGTATAATGACAAATCTCGTGTGACTGGGAAATACTCTTCAGCTGTATTATACATATATACGAGTGGTTATGGTGTATAATGACAAATCTCGTGTGACTGGGAAATACTCTTCAGCTGTATTATACATATATACGAGTAGTTATGGTGTATAATGACAAATCTCGTGTGACTGGGAAATACTCTTCAGCTGTATTATACATATATACGAGTAGTTATGGTGTATAATGACAAATCTCGTGTGACTGGGAAATACCCTTCAGCTGTATTATATCTATAGTATATACAATATCTTGATCTAAGTTAAGGATTATGGTGTAAATATAAAAATAATTCATATACGATGTTCTAAGTGAAACATAAATATAATTTATAGTTAAGGCATTAACATTGTGGAGGTTTAAAGACATTGTAATTTGTTTTATCAAACATTGTTTATTCTACTTTTTGTAATGGTACATCCCTACCGATTTCAATGCTTTAATCTCATCATCAGGAGAGCACAAACAAGACTCTCCTGATGATGATGTGAAAGCCTTGAAACCGGTAGGGTTATACCGTTACAAAAAAGTGGAATAAACAGTGTTTAATAAAACAAATTACAATAAATATAATTATATTTATAAATAAATTAAAATAATATACTTGGAGAAATTTTCATCTGAGTTTTAAAAACATTGAGGTTTACAACACATTCCTGAGGGAATGAAGGGATTTTTGTAATGTCGCGCCTTCAAATGTAAAAAAAAATATTTAACACGGTGGCTCTTTTGACAGGAAGAAAGCGGGGAAGTAAGCAGCTTTGAGAGGTCTCCCGCACAGGCATCAGAGTGAATGTAGGAAGTGTGATGAAAAGTTGTTGGACATGATTTTGATATGATTCGAATTATGAGTGTGATATGCTTGGGATATACGCATATGTAAGGGTGTGAATGTTTCAGCTGAATACTTCGTCACAGCACTTGTCGAGTGAAGGGTTCAATATTTCCAAAATGTTTATTTTTTGCATTGGTATGTACATTATACTCTACGGTTCGCATTTCTATTAAAACATTAGTATGTACATTATACTCTACGGTTCGCATTTCTATTAAAACAATGTAAATTTTAAATGTTGTATCGTGGTTAATAACAATAAATAAAGTGATATGAGAAAACAAATCATTAATATGAAATATGTAAATATGGCATTCTATGAAATGAAACAGACATTAGGTAAACTAAATATCTGTTGACCGGAAATCCTTTGTTATTTACGAAAGCATAAATGAATATTTAATAAGGCCCGAGGTGAACGATCAACGCATTTAGCAAAATATGTCAAATTCTCTAGATCAGTATGCAAATACGGCAATAAACACAACGACTCATCACAACATGAAAACGGTCATTTGAAACTTCATTAGGGTATAAATATCATCTCTTTTTTACCATTAAGGATAAACCCATCCAAGACAGAAAGAAAGGGACAATGAAAGAATTTGACAGGTAAAGAAAGCGTATCCCTTCCTAATGACACGCGACTGATGGCAGGCTATAATCACATGTTCGGCAAAACATTTCAAATTACCGGTTTCTGACATTTTCGAAAGTTGGACTGGTATTGTTCTCAGGTACGTGACCGTTACCATAACGTTTTATTTAAGAAACATACGATTTATAGATTTTAATAATCCATTACAAGAGAAACTAAAAACGAAAGATCAATGCTTGGTTACAAGAAGTGCACTTAAGTATGTATTCACATTTATTTGCATTTAATGAAGTTCTTACAAAAATGTATTGCTATCATATCAGGTGTCGTTAACATCCGGTTATACGTAAATAGGGATATTTATTTAACCGGCTGATGAAACTTTAAAGAGAAAACTGCGATAATATTATTGAAAAATATTTATGATATATTATTAACGACGAATAGTTTATTAATGAAAAGTTAACAAGACGTGGAAAAATATTATTTATATGTTTAAAAAGTTGTATATCGAATAAAAATATGTTACATAAGTTGTTATCAAAAAAGGGGAAAGACTTGGTTTAAATACAGGTTTGAATGTTTCCACATTTTGAATGATTATAATAAATTCGGTATTTTTCACTGTATATCTAAAATTAAAACTGCAAATTAAAGAAAACGAGTTTTGTTATTGCAAGAACTCAAATTGTTGGCCATTCAGAAAAACCAAGTGATGAAAATCTCGTTCGGAGTCTCGGTCCAATGGTAGGACGCCTTACTTCTTCATCGGATAAGTTCTGACTGGTATGATATTTTATTTGGATATTTTGGTTCCTGTTTTTAGGAGACGGGGAAGGATAGTTTTATGAAATTTTGATGAATGATTATGAGAAATAATAAGACGTTAAATACTTGTATACATGTGATGATATATAAATAATATTACATACGAATATACATATATTTGTGGATGTGCGATGTCACACACGGTTATATATATTAGATGAGTGTGGGTGAAAATGATGGAGGTGAGATGATGGTGAGTAAAGCATAAAATGATGGATATATAATATATAGGTATGTGGGGAGACGTGTGTGACTTTTTTTTAAATATTAATACATATATATAATAAGTATGGGAGATACGCGTTTGCCTACGGAGGAAGGCTATCGTCTGCCGGTGGAGGTGTCAGTGATGGTGTAGAGTACGACGGGGGGGCATTCAGAGTGACGGGGGTATTTGCAGTTAGGGGGCGTTCAGAGTGACGGGGGCGTTTGGCCGTTCAGGTCCATGCACTGCTGATGACGTGGAATCGCAAACGTCAGGAATGATTTGTATCGGTATTTTATTATTGGGCGCATTCTCTTTCAATGGCTGCTCTCAATTCATTAATTTTTTGCCATAAACTTTATCTTTGACGAGTCCATATAAAAAAGTTCATTGGCGCGAGGTCTGATAAATTTTTATCAAGATAGGCCCTCACACCACTATGGTTGTACCAAGGTGAACCATCTTGCTGGAAATAAATGTCCTCCTCATCCATAAACTCCTCAGAAAAGCGTATATAACAAATGACCGCAGCAAGTTCAAATAAAATGTACGGTGTAAAAGCGTGTACATTTTTGGGACCCTGTACTATTCAAGGAATGCCAATAAGACTAGAATATTAACACAAAATCGTTTTATAAGAGACTCAAATTGAGTAACTTGATCTAGCCCGATATCCCCGTGATCCAAGTAAAGAGCCCCAGCAAATATATATCACGGTGTACGCCAGTTAAATAATAAGACTCGAATATTAACATATAATCGTTTCATAAGACTCGAATTGAGTAACTTGATCTAGCCCGATATCCCCGTGATCCAAGTAAAGAGCCCCAGCAAATATATATCACGGTGTACGCCAGTTAAATAATAAGACTCGAATATTAACATATAATCGTTTCATAAGACTCGAATTGAGTAACTTGATCTAGCCCGATATCCCCGTGATCCAAGTAAAGAGCCCCAGCAAATATATATCACGGTGTACGCCAGTTAAATAATAAGACTCGAATATTAACATATAATCGTTTCATAAGACTCGAATTGAGTAACTTGATCTAGCCCGATATCCCCGTGATCCAAGTAAAGAGCCCCAGCAAATATATATCACGGTGTACGCCAGTTAAATAATAAGACTCGAATATTAACATATAATCGTTTCATAAGACTCGAATTGAGTAACTTGATCTAGCCCGATATCCCCGTGATCCAAGTAAAGAGCCCCAGCAAATATATATCACGGTGTACGCCAGTTAAATAATAAGACTCGAATATTAACATATAATCGTTTCATAAGACTCGAATTGAGTAACTTGATCTAGCCCGATATCCCCGTGATCCAAGTAAAGAGCCCCAGCAAATATATCACGGTGTACGCCAGTTAAATAATAAGACTCGAATATTAACATATAATCGTTTCATAAGACTCGAATTGAGTAACTTGATCTAGCCCGATATCCCCGTGATCCAAGTAAAGAGCCCCAGCAAATATATATCACGGTGTACGCCAGTTAAATAATAAGACTCGAATATTAACATATAATCGTTTCATAAGACTCGAATTGAGTAACTTGATCTAGCCCGATATCCCCGTGATCCAAGTAAAGAGCCCCAGCAAATATATATCACGGTGTACGCCAGTTAAATAATAAGACTCGAATATTAACATATAATCGTTTCATAAGACTCGAATTGAGTAACTTGATCTAGCCCGATATCCCCGTGATCCAAGTAAAGAGCCCCAGCAAATATATATCACGGTGTACGCCAGTTAAATAATAAGACTCGAATATTAACATATAATCGTTTCATAAGACTCGAATTGAGTAACTTGATCTAGCCCGATATCCCCGTGATCCAAGTAAAGAGCCCCAGCAAATATATATCACGGTGTACGCCAGTTAAATAATAAGACTCGAATATTAACATATAATCGTTTCATAAGACTCGAATTGAGTAACTTGATCTAGCCCGATATCCCCGTGATCCAAGTAAAGAGCCCCAGCAAATATATATCACGGTGTACGCCAGTTAAATAATAAGACTCGAATATTAACATATAATCGTTTCATAAGACTCGAATTGAGTAACTTGATCTAGCCCGATATCCCCGTGATCCAAGTAAAGAGCCCCAGCAAATATATATCACGGTGTACGCCAGTTAAATAATAAGACTCGAATATTAACATATAATCGTTTCATAAGACTCGAATTGAGTAACTTGATCTAGCCCGATATCCCCGTGATCCAAGTAAAGAGCCCCAGCAAATATATATCACGGTGTACGCCAGTTAAATAATAAGACTCGAATATTAACATATAATCGTTTCATAAGACTCGAATTGAGTAACTTGATCTAGCCCGATATCCCCGTGATCCAAGTAAAGAGCCCCAGCAAATATATATCACGGTGTACGCCAGTTAAATAATAAGACTCGAATATTAACATATAATCGTTTCATAAGACTCGAATTGAGTAACTTGATCTAGCCCGATATCCCCGTGATCCAAGTAAAGAGCCCCAGCAAATATATATCACGGGGTACGCCAGTTAAATAACTTGTACTTAAATTGTTCCTAACAAAATTTCGTTAAATTGAATTCGTTTCTGATTCTCGAGACCCCAAGACAGCCGTAGCCGTGTTGACGATGAAAAATTATTTTGTAATTGACAAGAAAAACCAAATTGAATTCCTCGTCGAATTATTTTCGCCTTATCAAAATCCGGTTACCAACGTATTTCGCAATAATTATTGTTCAGTTCGCGTGCGCAACTTCCAGCGGTGCATTACGACCAGATAGATACCTATGTAAGTGTAATAATAATACGTGTAGTTCAAATAAAAACACGAAAATAATTACCTTTCGTCAAGTTGTGCAACGATAAGCAACAGTTTTATTTGTATCGGCGAATTTGTATCGGCTCGTTTCTGAGAATGCATAGCGAATGTAACAATTGATTGAAAAACGAACAATTTTCGATCGTGCCCCGATAAATGACGAGGAACTAAACTGGTTATTTGTGAAATTACAACAGTGAAGCAAAATAAGAAAAGGTCGGATAAAATAAAAATGTATAAATACATACTAGACGGTTTTTTTTCAATTGTTGAATAAAAATAATAAACATTATGGGTTAATGGAAATTGTTCGCTTGCACAAGTGTATTTAATTCAAAAGTGTGAGTGAAATAATAAGAAATGTACAAACAAATCTAATCATTAGAAAATAATCATTCAAAGGGTTTATTAGGGAAGTTATTGTATTACACTTTCGGTATACGCAAAATAGCCAGATGGATTTAATGTCATGTAGTAATCTCTTCCAATCAACCAGAAAGCATTAAAGAGGTTTTGAGTGAAAACAAGACTGGTATTATTTTGAAAATAAATTGGGTTCTAATGTAAATCAAACCCCAAACCTCTCAGTTGGAAGAAAGGCGTCTAATAACTTACTTGAGGCACGGACGTCGTCCAAGTTATCATAAACTTTGCATTGTGCAATATTGAAAATATATGCAATAGTTAACAACTCTTACAACAACAAAAACAAAATACACTTGGAATACCTAAATGAATTTGAATTAATTCTATAACGCGACTTGTTAATGTGTGATATAATTGAATGAAAATTATATTGAAATTGAAGTATATACTAGAAAGATCATTGTATGGGTCATATTATATGATATGCTGGGTAAATTTAAATTAACCAAGCTATTTGTTTAATGTTATGAAAAATTTAGATTTCATCAGTTTATACGAATTAAGCACGACCTTTGTGGCCTGGTGGTGACACTTGTCTGCCGATCCGGAGGTTGCGGGTTCGATCCCCGCTGAAACCCAGATTTTTTTAAATAGGATTCCAGGCTGGTTAACATTTAGGGCCTATAAAAACAGCTTTCTGGTTGGTTGGAAGAGATTGCCACACGGCAATAAACTCGCCAGGTTAAAAAAAATTATAAGTAAATACACCTAATTTCAATGCACACTTTCATAATAACGCTTCATATACGACATGAATTTGAAATATTGGAAGATAAATAAATTATACGAGGAAGAAACGCGCGTAATGCATAAGTTTCTTATCACAAATTTGTTCAGAACATTCAGAATAATGTCCTGGCTGTAATTTGTATAGTGTTACAGTTTTGTTGTGTACAATATATCCTAGTGGGTTTATTGTTATGTGGCAATATCTTCCAACTAATAAAAAAAAGGTGTTCGCACAATTGCATTCAATCAGAGATTGGTTGGTTAAAAGAGATTGTCATTTGGCAATAAGACCGCCAGATTATTTTACAATTGACTGTTAATTAAATAAATAAATATAATTGCGAGTAAAATAATTATATATTAAAGAAAAAAATGGAAAGGACTAGAAAAAAATCATTTAAAAGGGTTGATTATGGAAAATATTAAAAAAATAAGCTTTCAATGGTAAATAAAAATATTAAAAAAAAAAACAAGTAGCAGTGAACAACTCGTCTTCAGTGAAAATAATACAGGATTTAAAAAAAAAGTCTGGGTACCGACAAGCCCCACCAACACCGGGTTGGAAGAAAGGCGTCTAACCAACCTGACCACAAAGGCCGTCAGTTGGTGACCAAAGAAATAAAATTTTCTACGGAGATCGTCCGTTGGTGACCAAAAAAATGAAGAAATACTATGATATATTTTATTACATATCAAAATAGTAGTAATGTTTTCAACGTTATAAAATGGTTTTTTGACAACTCAATTTTGAATGACAGCACGCGATTATTCGCTCTATTCTTCGTATTTCAAGCATTGGAAAATATTCGAGAGCAATTTTAAAAAAGATAAATAAAAAAATCCTTTGAAATATTGTAGATGATAAATAAGCAAAACAGCAAGTGGTAGTAAATATCTGACAAATTCTTTGAAAACATACGTAAAAAAGATTTTCTTTAGTTTTGATTAACTACTATCAAAGAAACAGAAATTGTTCCGCGTTTAATTCAGTTAGTAATTTAGCGTGTTTGGGTCCAAGTGTGCGGTGTTTTAGGTTTCAGTTTTATAAGTGCGTGGTGAAAACCACTTATGGAGTAAGTTCAATATTAAGATATTGATTTTTCATGAACTGAAAGGGACGGAACAAAGGGTCAAACTTAATGTAGGTTAAACTTTTGAAAATTCACGGTATTACAGTGCCAGTCCTTAACGATTTATCAACACAAATCGAATGGAAACGATAAATACAATGATTTAAGTGGGTGCATCTGATTTGACTGTATTGAGATTATCTAATATCTTAAAACCTAACAATTGTTGAGTAAATCGATAATTCATGGAAATATTGAATGAAAAATAATAATTTTCATACTGGCGAAGAATTTATGGCACTCGTTCCTACGGCAGAAGTCTATTCAATTTAAAATTTGGTAACGATATCTGATACACATAATAAACAATAGTAACAAAACATAGTAATAAAATGAACTTTCAGTTACACAATACTTGGAAATCTTAAAATTCATTCATTCGAATGATACCCTTCAAAATATCTAAACTGGGGATGCAGACATATTAGAGGGCGTAGCCGAGAAACAGCGTATTAATTGAGCATTCTGATTAAAAGCAACTGGATAAGACATGAATCTCGCAGATCCTCAATGCACGTGTTGACAATACTTCTCCACGTGAAGAAGCAACAACAAGCGCACATGTGCGAGTATTGCTACCGAATTAACTTTTTAACCGGACTTGGACCCTCTTTTATTTTTTTCAAGTACCATTGGGAATGGAACCCGTTCCCGGGTGGAAGTCAAGCGTTTTACTTAATAGGCCAACAGAGACCGCAATCTAAAAATATGATAATTTGAACTATTTCTGTATACGTTTATGACCGTTCGAATGTTATAAATCTATTCGAAATAAAATTTTATGAAATGTTATATTGAGAAACAATCAACGTAAATAATTCTAGTCGCTGGAACGTCAGTCACAGTGCAAAGCCCATAGATACCAAAACAATCCAAAATTAATCAAGAAGCTGTCATGTCAAAATAATGATGCTCGAAAACATGGTTAAATTATTTGAAATTTTAGCATTTTTAATTTATGGTTTTTTTTTTTTAGTTTCTGCATATCATGATTAATTAGTACAGTACTTATTTTTATTTATTAATAGATTTTGTAATTATATTAATGAACACAATTAGTAATGCAAATAATTGTATATTCAAAACATGTTTCAGAACATTTTTTTTCCAATATTATTTGACAGTTCTCACTTCTTGATATAATTATGACATAAAATTAAAATGGGGAGTAATATATTTATTTAGAAGAGATGACTTGACTTTTGGACAGTTAAATATAAATATCAAAGAATTTTTAAATTGAATTAAAAACACATTTACAAATAAAGTTTTTGATTTACTTCTGTCATTATTAATGGGTTATTGTTAGTTCATAATAATTTAACAATAAATAAAAAAAAGCAAAGTCATATTCACTAGGTAAATTTTGATGCTTTTGAATTTTTTTTCTCGATTCAACCTTATTACTTAGCATTAAAAAAACGGATAGGACAGGAATGGTTAATACAGATCTTCTGAATTAACCCGGAGTAAAATCAAGTTTATAAATGTAATCAGAAGATTTACGAATTGAAATTTTGGTAACACAAGTTCTGAAAATTGTGTAACTGAGTAATTATAACCTGATAAAACCCGATGTCTGTGATTCTGAGTAATTATAACCTGATAAAACCCGATGTCTATGATTGTGAGTAATTATAACCTGATAAAACCCGATGTCTATGATTGTGAGTAATTATAACCTGATAAAACCCGATGTCTGTGATTCTGGACAATACGAAATCCGAATGATTTAAGATAATTTTAATATTGGGGGACGAAAGTTTTGTGTCCATTGAAATAGTAAAACAAACCTGACGTCTAGTTTGTTGGTGTACATCGAGGTAATCCGTTTCTAAAAGTTACTTAGTATGAGGGACTTTAACATTTTGCAAGAGAAGCAAAGCTGGCTGCTTAAAATGAAATTTTGGTACCAACATTAGGACATGCAAGGGAAACTAGGACGTAGCAAAAACTGATGAAAATAAGACAAATGCGCTGGAAATAAGAGCGATGCGTAGAATGTGTGAAAAAAACCCATGCATTCTAGACTAAAGAATAAGGGCAATAGAAAATAATTCGAATTGAAAGATGCAACGTTAAAAATGTGGGGAAAGGAGCATTTAGATAGTTTTACCACGTAGAAAAAATAAATTATAAAATATTTACAAAAATAATCTATACTAGTATAAAAGGTACAGACAATTTGGAAAGACCTAAAACATGTGGTAGACTCAAATTCTAAAAGAGAGAAGAGTGAAAAGTCTTTAGAATAGAAGAAAATACATAACGACGTGAATGAACGTGACAGAAGCGAAATATCTGAGTCAGGATAGAATGAAATGGAGAACTATTGTCTATGCCCACCCCGATATGATATGACTCGTTGGTGATGAGTGTTTATTGTTCTTATTTGTTTGAAAATTCATTATTAAAATATATATATATATATATATATATATATATATATATATATATATATATATATATATATATATATATATATATATATATATATATATATATATATATATATATATATATATATATATATATATATATATATATATATATATATAAATATATATATATATATATATATATATATATATATATATATATATATATATATATATATATATATATATATATATATATATATATATATATATATATATATATATATATATATATATATATATATATATATATATATATATATATATATATATATATATATATATATATATATATATATATATATATATATATATATATATATATATATATATATATATATATATATATATATATATATATATATTCTGGCTACATGTAGCCAGAATGTCAGACTCCCGATGGACACCCGAAATAATCCAATGGTATCCAAGAGGCATAAAGAGGCCTAGAAGAAGACCGAAGGTACGCTGGATGGACGAAATCAGGAAGCATGGCAGCATCACGTGGCATCGGCGAGCAAAGGACCGAACTGTTTGGAGTCAACTTGGGGAGACCTTCATCCAGCAGTGGATCGACCCTGGTTGACAATGATGATGATGATGATATATATATATATATATATATATATATATATATATATATATATATATATATATATATATATATATATATATATATATATATATATATATATATATATATATATATATATATATATATATATATATATATATATATATATATATATATATATATATATATATATATATATATATATATATATATATATATATATATATATATATATATATATATATATATATATATATATATATATATATATATATATATATATATATATATATATATATATATATATATATATATATATATATATATATATATATATATATATATATATATATATATATATATATATATATATATATATATATATATATATATATATATATATATATATATATATATATATATATATATATATATATATATATATATATATATATATATATATTTCCGTTTAAATCACGGATATAAAACACAAGGAACCGTAACATGAAATACATTTAAAAAAATCGGTGATTTACAACGTAAATAGTATGTCCTATTTCGAATTCGAAATCATACATTAAATTAACTTACATATTGTAATATGATTATATCATACACACACACAAAGCGTATTTGAAATAAATTATACGTAATTAAATATGAATAAATAAATACCGCGTGTACGAGTACGCTATTGAAACCTACTGTAGGAATCATTGAAATAAAAACAAAGAATATTTGTCACAGCCTTCTAACGGTTTATTTACTAAGGCTTGCATTGAATAACTACAAGTGTAATTTACTTAGAATGATGGAAAAAGCGGCATTGAGGTTTCAGAAATAACCGTTAATGAAGAATTATTACTATCGATATTTTCGCGACTGAGAAAAAATCTGGAAGTTAAATATATTACGTGGTACACGATTAGTATGGAAAAAAAAATAACGAAAAATTGTGGTCATGACAACTGAAATGGAAATTATTCAATACAAAATGGTATCTGACTGACGGTGGGTGAATCAAAACAAGTGTTAATCATTATTTAATTATTTCCGGTCCAACAAAGTACAACTCGTGAGTTTTCCATTATAAAAAGATAGATGAAATTGTCATCACAAAATAAGGAGTCATTTTGCAACGCGCTGCATTTAATAATAAATTCTGACTATTTTTTTTTATTTAGTCACTATTTTTAATGGCCGAAAAGAGACCCGTCCATCGTACTTAATACATAAATAAATACTGAAAACTTATTTGTTCAGCTTGAAATAAAAATAACGAAAAGTAAAATTTAATATTGTTCATTATCAAATACTATTTTTACGAGAGCAAACATGGGTGTATGGAGTAAATTGTTAGAGAGACTGTTCATTTATTTAAATTGATCAAGTACGCTGTGAGTAGACTTACGAGTTACATACTACGAGGGTCATCCAGAAAGTAAGGTTATAAGGGCTCCCGAGGCTGGGGGAAATTTTTTGTTTCGAAGTTGGCGCACCTGGCGTGTAGGGGGGATCCTAAAGGTCAGTTTGTTTGGTCCAGCATGTTTGTCGGCCATTTTGTTCAGTCACAGTAAATTCTTCCGATGGAGGTCGTCGCGCGCTCCCACCATACGTCCGTGCGAGATCCGCGCGGTCATCCGTTTTTTGACTTTGCAGAACAATATCGCCGCGAATATCCATCGGAAGCTCGTGGAAGTTTATGGTAGTGATGTGATGAGTCGACAACATGTCACAAAGTGGGTTAGGTTGTTCAGAGAAGGCCGTACTGATACTCACGACGAGGCAAGGCAGTGATTTCTGACGAACTTGTGCAAAAAATTGAAGAACAAGTGCGAAATGACCGCCGTGTGACACTTGACGACCTTCACGAAGAATTTCTTAACATTTCTCGAAGTCTCCTTGGTAATATTGTGTCGGAAAAATTTGGTTACAAGAAGTTTTGTGCGAGATGGGTGCCCAGAATGCTCACACCGGAGCACCGTCAAAATCGCGTGACCGCCGCGCAAGAATTTTTGGATCGTTTTGCACAGGAGGGAGAAGCTTTTCTGGACTATATCGTGACGGGGGATGAGACGTGGGTGTGTCACTACACCCCAACAATTTTCCAACGATCAGGAGGTCGAGGAAGCTGTGAAGAAATGGCTGAAAGAGCTGGAGGCGGAGGTCTATGACACTGGCATACAAAAGCTGGTGCCCCGACTACAGAAATGATTCGACCTCGACGGCGATTACGTTGAAAAATAGTTTAATATATTTGTGAAGTATCCTGTGAATTTTAATTAAATACAAGCATTTTTCGATCTGACATAAATGTTGTAGTAACCTTACTTTCTGGATGACACTCGTAGTAACTAGGTCTCACAACTTATCAAGTAAATGAGATTTTTTGAAGAATTAAATAACAATAAAAATCAGTACAAAGTATCAACCATTTTTCTCCATGTTCATAAATCTCTTAGACAAAAAAGCTTAGTTTACTAAGGTTACGAAACATGACAGGCAACCAACCCAGATCCATCGGAGTGTCTATTTCAAATTGCATTGTTTGTTTTTCTCATATTATGTATATTTGTCATATAATTAAAATAAAAGTTACATAACTGATAAACATAAACTTTCTAAATCGTGAAAATTAAAAGTTTTACACTCATTGGGTTAAATTATTAACATATTTCATAACCAAATGCAATAATCGAATTCTGTTTTAATGAAAACATCGTTAACTGCGAAATATTTGCATATGATAATTGGATTCACGTAAATCTGCAAATAGTTTTCGGATCGTAGGAACCAGCCCGCAGATAATCACATAGAACCCTTTTGCTAAACAAAAATGGAAAGCAATTTTAAATAAAAGTAGCAAAAACGTCAAAATCGTTGCATAATAAATTAAAGGGATAATTACTAAGTTCAATGAAAATTACTTAAAATTAATAAATAATACTTAAAATAAAATTATAAACAAACATATCTATTCTTTGTATATAAAAATAGCAACGTAACAAATATTCATTACATTGGAATGCTGAATGTACAATACTATCTACTCAGAAAATTTAATATTTATCAAAGTCAGTTAAAACTTAATTTTGCAATTTGTGGTTAACATAATTTAAATAAAACAAATTACGACCGATACTTAAGTAAAACAAGAAACGGAGTCAATTAACATTTCAAAAGCAATTACAAAAGTAAAAGTCTTGATACTATAGATTTTTATTTTTTTATTTTCAAAGTTAAATTCTAACTACAAGGGGCTTAAGAATTCCCATTCATTATGCATTCACACTTCTGATATTCAGAATGTTGCCAGACCGAGCGAAAATCTATTAGTTCTCCAAAACTTTCAGCTTCAACGTGGTCGTTAAGTTTGAAAGATGAGGACACTTAAATTTCTGCATAATAATTGGACTCGTGCCGGGACAGAGGACAGACGTCCCGAGCGGGATTCATGAATATCAAAATTTATTTACGTAAATTTAATCGATTTTCCATCCTAACAATTATGAAAAAGTAAACCATGAAATTTTTATTTTTTTATTTCAATCGAGAAACTACTCAAAAAAATTGTTGATAATATCTAGCTTAAAACCAAGAAACAAAAAATAAGGTAAAGAAATTTACTTTCTCCAAAATCAAAGGACTATTTTTCAGTTTTCGGACGAATTTTTCGAAGGTTTCTTTTGAGTACGCAGAATTAATAACTTTATTTTTCGAAAGTTTGGTCAACATTTTTATGATCTAATTTTTCTTGTTGGTAAGTGTGTTTCTTTGTACTATATTGTATTACACATTTGTTGTATACAGTACAACCTGGCGGGTGTACACTGCCATGTGGCAATCTCTTCCGACGAATATAAATGTTTAGAACAAGCTTTAAGTGAAAATCTGGGTGCCAACGGGAATCGAACCCACAAACCCCCAGGTTGACGAGGGCCTTACCAACTAGGGCATGGAGGTCGATTATTTTCATATGTGCAGAATAGTTCTCAATTGATAACATAATTATGATGCCATCGTTTTTTATTTAAAATTTTCTCAATATACAACGTTACTTCATATATATATTGTGCATTTTAGATAACGTTTACAATGAGTTCAAATTCATATTTCACATGACTCATAAAATGCAATAAAAGCATTATATGATAAGTAGGAATGGAACCATTGTACTTATTTGCGTGGAGATATTACTCATGAATCTATTAAACATACAGGTGAACGTTTTTATTGAGATACTCATTAAACAATAAAAATTATAGATAAGTATTCATTGTGCATCAATCCAAGTACACATATTATATATTCAAAGTACTCTTAATTGCATTACTTGGAATTCTCAATAAAAATATTATCAAAAGTTTTCATGGTTCCTTTCGGCATTTAAAGATACAAAAGGTGAATTAAAAATGTCGATGAATTTACTTTAAATGGTAAACGGTATATCGACAACGTGTCCATGTCTAACTCTGCGGCCGGCAAACAATGTTGTTTTCAGCCAAATTAATCGAGCCATTGGTTAAGATCTTAATACATTTGAGTAAGCGCATTACTCGGCTGTAAGTTATACTCGTAGTATGTGTGTTGGTTAAAATACCGTACGCTAGTAGCAACAATAATCTAACAGGTGACCTGTTAAATAAACTGTATTTTTTTTCTGGTTTATTATTGGTATATTTGAAATCGAACCTGAAACATTCAAATGGAAGATATAAGTGGCTTACCATCTATGGCATGGCGGTCACCCTAACCATATAGCACATATGCATTCTGTTGATTTTTGTATGTAAAAAAATATATGGGTTTTCGTACATAATTTTATATTTGCTTTCAATGCATTTTTTGAGTAGCACGAGGCAAAATCCGTGACATATAATCATTAATTTTATGTTTGACTAAATTATTAAGCAATAAAACCATTTTGGGGGTAAAAAATTATTAACAACATACCGGAGAATTTCAAAGCAATCCTTGCTGCATACAACGGCTCTTCGGATACGAAAGCGAAACTTGATTGTAGCAAAAGAGCAATGGATACAAGATGAATACGGTAGAAATACGAACGTTGTGTAGAATTTCATTGAAAACAATGTGATGATATAAGAAATTAGGACATAAGGAATTAATGCTGATACAAAGAAGGTGTAGTGTTAAAGATTGAAATGGTTTGGTCACCTACAAAAAATTAATAAGATATTTACGAAGAAAACCATTCCTAGTAGTAAAAAAGCTACAAGAATTGTTATGATCCATTAAATCTAGTTCTGAAAATTATTTAAAATAAGGAAGTATGCATAAGAAAGTGTATAAACGATATATGTTTGCTTACCAAGTATTTACACTCATTGAGTACAAATACTTGCTACTAGTTCAAATGGTTTTTACTTTCTGTGTCGTACTTTACATTGGTATTTTGATGAACCATATTTAAAAAGATATATGTTTCCTGATTTGTTAGTTTTTTTTGTTTATTTTATGGTTGTTACTGTGATTTGTACAGGGCACAGTGTCGTTTATTTATCAATAAATAATGTAACAAATCTAATCCATCAATTGGAATTTTGAATCGACTTTGATTTTTTTCTGAAATAGCTACAACCTTGTGACTCGTTAACACAATAGTATTATGAAAGGATCCAAAGCTTCAAGGACTCGAAAATCCACGATTCTTCATGTTCACAATAGCTACATTATGGATTTTCATTCAAAGCGTGTATCTTTCATTACATATTTACTAAGATGATTATGCAGCTGCAAAACTGAATCATGAGTAAGGAATGCAACGTATTGCGAAACGTTTTAAAACGGAGGTAGATAATTGTTATGATTTGCGGTGTATAGTTTGCAACTGCGGGCGGAACTGTGTGTGTGTGTTTTGTATAAACAGACAGTTGTGGAGGTATCGGAAATTCCTGCAATCGCTGCAGAAAGGTGTTGAACACTGCCGTGAAAAAAATAATATCCGGGCGAATAAGAAAACAATCATGCCGATCTATTAATTAATTGAAGTGTGTTCTAAACGAATTGCGTCTGAAATTAAGAAGTAGCGTAAAAGAATTCTCACAATTATATAATTAGTGATAAGTGCTTTTAATTACCCCGAAAATTAATCGTTTTGCATTATTAACCTTTTAACAGCCCAGCCTTATATCATATGTGTATCGTACCGCCCACATCTAGGCTTAAAAAATGAAAAAAACAAACATGAAAAACTATTTTTCTTTAACAATTAAGAGTAAATAATGTCCGCATTCTTGAAAAAAAGAAACCATATTTGTTTTCCGTTTCCAATTATCAACTACATTTTGGTTTGCAGTATATTTTAGACATATTTCTTCTATTATAGTATTTAATTGTTTGAAATGCATATTATTGCAAACAACTACTAAAAAGCGATGACGTATACCGTATGTCACGGGCGTCTGGAGTTTCATGACGTATACTGGTGAAGGCTTGTCAACATATTATATATCAGTCAAAATATACATTGTTGATATTTATCATAATCGTTGTTGGCCAAATGTTGGCTAGTTAATAAGTATTCTGGCGTTGTAGGTTCAATTCCCGGCAGTTTATTTTTGTTCGATCATTCAACTAAACAACTAGTTATAGCTTGAGCCTATTTTTATTATTATTAAAAAATGAATAGAGATGCACTAAAATTAATGAGCGTGTTGCGTAGAATGGTTGGAAAAACAATGTATGACAAAATAAGGAAAACATTAGGAATGTATACGGATTGAAATAATAAGCA
This sequence comes from Odontocerum albicorne, assembly GCA_949825065.1. Classification (NCBI taxonomy): domain Eukaryota; kingdom Metazoa; phylum Arthropoda; class Insecta; order Trichoptera; family Odontoceridae; genus Odontocerum; species Odontocerum albicorne. The sequence goes on from OX463849.1 coordinate 39,108,321, forward strand.
TTTGTTTATAGTGAAAAAAAGTGAGCATCCTCCGATAGAGAATGAGGATAGATTTATAAAGTGGTACGAGTGGTACACGAGTTACGAAAAGTTTGGGAAAAGCTATAAAAATCTGGCACGACCAAAATAATCTAATTCTGAAAGAGTGAAAAACATTTATAATAGGAAATAATACATGACGAGGTGGACAGACGTGGCAAAAAATGAAAGAAGTGTGCCAAGATAGATTTAAGGTGAAATCTGTTCCATCTACCTGTCCCAATATGGACAAGGCATGATTGTGGTGGTGATATGAAAAGACTCGAATACGATGGTCATAATGACATGAATGCGTTCATCGTCGACTTGATTAATGCAATATCATATACTCGTGTATTAGTTTATTTCTCATAGAAAGTGTCATACGATATATGATTGTATTAGAAACGTGTTACCGATTAGTTGAGGTGAATTGAGTGAACATGGTTAGTTTAGAGTCATTAGAAGTGACTGGTCCCATAGCATGGAAGCCTTACGAATAATATTTAAGTCAACACATTTTGAGAGATGCTGCATTACAACGGAAGCAACCTTGAAATGATCTTAGCCACTAAATGGCACTAGAGTTATGCATTATGTTTTTTTTTATTATCTATTTTATCGTTTTATTTACATTGTTATACATGGCACGGCTAGCAAGCCATTTTACTATACAAGTTTTTTTTAATCTTACCTATAAATTAAATAAAGCAACAAGTAAAAAATTTAAATATGTAAACATTAAGAAGAGTCGTCAGGTTATAAATAAATATGTAGATAAACATTAAGAAGAGTCGTTGGGTTATAAATAAATATGTAGATAAACATTAAGAAGAGTCGTTAGGTTATAAATAAATATGTAGATAAACATTAAGAAAAGTCGTTGGGTTATAAATAAAAATATATGGCCTACATGAGAAATTGTTAACTGTGTCATCGACTGACTGAGAAAGCAATATTCCAAAGGTTTATTCTGGTAGTATTTCCACTCTCAATAACGCGATTGAAGATAGAAACTGCTGAAATGGTACTATAGATTTTCAATATAGAAAAAAATCTTAGTAATAATCATAAATAAAACGTGATCAAGATTATTTCAAAGGATATCGCATTCGGCAAATTCTCTATAGAAATAATTGTCATAAAACAATAAGGTCCGAGGTGGTGTTCAACTGTGGGGAACTAAAGTGGGTTCAACGCTTTAGTCCTTCCTCCACGTTAGCAGGGCGGCAAGGCGAGGATAAAGTCCTTTCTCTTCCCCCGTAATGAGGGTCGACCATGATTTATGGACGTGCTATAGTAATGATACTCCAATGGAAATTTATGCCATAATCTATAGTGGGTCGATTTCGATGTGAAAGCGGAAAAAAATGTTATTTAGATGAAATACGAATGTTATTTGGTATTCTGGACATTTGTTGGATTCGCCTTATCGGTGTGACGGCACTGAAATATTTTTTACACCATAAAATACGAAATATTATGGAAACATGAGAAAGAATCGAAACATTGTATTGTACGAGTATTATTGCAGTTTCGCTGTATGCAACATAACTTGACCGGTAGATTGCCATGTAACAATCTCTTCCAACAAACCAGAAAGCCGTTCAAGAGGCCTAAAAATACAAATAACTGCAATATTAAAAAAAAAATAGCGGTAATCGAATCCGCAACCTCCAGTTCACAAGACAGGCATCTTACATACGTCATTGTCACTTATACGAATTGACAGTCCATATCTTGACAAAATCACAATTCATTAAAAAAAATCGATTACATACATTTGTTTAAATCCATAGAAAAAGTTTACTATACAAATTATGTGATGAAGCAAAACTAAACGCAAACCGAGTCGCAAACTTCAATAGCATAGAACATACACATAGTAAGCAAAACATCGTTACTAGCTTTGGGTAACATGACATATGTGAAAATCCACATTGATTTAAGATAATTCAGTTCTCAAAATAAAGTTGTTACATTCTTCCAAACTTTACTTTCAGAAATAATGTTTTTGTGTCCTCTTGTAAAGTTCCCTAAACCTGGGATAGTTAGCTAGAAAGATATCCCAAGGAGCAACAAACAACTTACATAGCCAGACGTGTCCCTTGGGCCCTGTGTGCAGCACCTGAACACTGAAGTCCAACCCGGCCAAGTCCTGCCGCAGGGAGAGGTCGTCCATGCCCAGCACTCGCCCCGGCAGCAGGAAAAGGTGATCCGCGCCCTCCGCGGGGCCCGCGCGTCCCCGCGCAGCTATCATCACTCCACCCGCGCTCACGACGCGGGGAGTTCCGCCCTGATAGCCGATGATAGCTGGAGGTTCAAACGCACTGGTAACGAAAATGAGCAAGAACTGAGCACATCAGTCACTTTCACGGATCTGGTCAGAGGTATCGAGCCAATATATTAATTCGTAGTAGTACTGGTTGTAATTATGAAACCAAACTCAGGAGAAAATTCGCACATATATCAGCTGACAATAACGAATAGCTGTTGGTGTCACGCTACTTGTGTTCGCGATATAAATTCAAATTTAAATTCACCGATTGTTCAGAGAACGCTGATTCACAAAAGTACGATGCTTTTTTAACAAAAATGAAACACAAACTCATATATTTCTCTTTATTTGTTGGTGGTACAACGAAATAAAATCACTTATATTCATTAATAAATTTTTACTCCAAACATATATTTTAAAAGTGTATGAATCTGAATTAATATATTCGACACAATTAAAGGAATTTGTTTTTGTCTGAAGTTATGTTAATATGTGTGTTTAGGAAGAAATCAAAGTGATCCAATAAAGCAGGAATCTCGTATAACTGGTTCTTCCCGAACTAGCGCTCAACAATGATGTTGATGGATTGGATCTTGACACATCTGCTATGTTCACTTCCTTTACGTTTAGACGGCACAAAAAATGACCAACACCAGAACAATGTTACACCCTGATTACGTACGCGTCCAATCGCAACTTTCAACAAGTGTTCATTTTGTCTATTCCCACAGATTTTGTGCTATATAAATGGTAATAACAGTCAATATGTTGATTTAACAATAACCTTGGATTATGTATACATTATTGTCCCTGAATTACTCGACATGACCGCAAGTAATCGATACCACAGAGAGAAATCACTGTCTTCACTTCACATTAAATACAATTCCGAAAGTTGTACTTTGGAGGACTGGTGAAGAGGAATATCAGGCAGAGGTCTAAGAAATGCAGTAGCAGTAAAAATAAATCAAAACACACGTGGTACAGGAGTCAGTTAACACTTCTGACAATCTGCCAATATGTGTCTCGTCTCTTATCTTCGTTGGTGCTTTCAAATTAGTAACAATTAGAAGAAAAAAATGCAAAACTATCCGAACAATTTAACGCTTTAACAACGATATCGGCACTATCTTTATTATTTCCATTTAACTCGCTATCACCACAAGATCTGTCAAACTCGTTTTGTTGGACAAAAACACACGAAAGTTACATAACGAGCTCGTTTGAAACTGGGTTACGCGATCGAGCAACGAAACAGAATGTTTGAAATATATTTTTCGAACTAAAGGATTACGATCGGCGTACACAAGACACTGCAATAAGTAACAGGACGATATTGTTGTTTTCTTGGCGTCGATAATAAGGAAGACGCCGGTTGGCCTGCAACTTAGTCAAATTAATGCAGCGAGATCGCATAAGACAGAGACTAACGTTAACGTCACCCGCGAGGATCCTTTTATCCTTCTGACGAAAGATTTACTGCCAATTCTCTTGAAAGTTTAAATCCCTCTTAATTCCTGTACAGGGCCTCATTGTGAGAGGAACGATAAATATTAGAGTAAGCCTTTGGCGACGCGAATACGCACAGGTCCTTCATTTAATAATAGGATTTGCGGCACATTCGAGGTTGTATATATACTATGTACAGTAGACACCGTAACGTCAACCGGCTTTTTGTTTTGACGGATATCGTAATACAATGACCGAACCCGCAGACGAACACGACACAAACACAAGTTATCACGGCGAAGGCGGCCGGTCGACTGGCGGGAAGGCGGCGTAGTGAGCCTCGTTCCCCGCACTTCCCTTTACCATGGCGGTTGAACGACGTTCGCATAAATATATCAACTTCATACAATAATATGCAATGTTTTATGAACAAGACCACATAAATAAAAATACATACATATAAAATAGTTATGTATGACGTGTACAGGTATTTGGACAAATCCCGGTGAATGCAGAATAGGTTAAATTAAGACGATTATAATGTTTCGTATTATTTTCTTCAATTCTCAAATATACATAAAAACAGCATCATATGTCCCCACTATTTATTTGGGATTAATTTATCTTACTTGGGGGGGATTTCATCAAATTATAGAGAGGTAAAGGCCAGAATTCACACTCCGACCTTAAACACTAAATTTTAACTGATGAAATTAGAATTTAAAGTTACTCTCGTACAAATTTGTCGCAAAAAATCCTTAAATAAGGATGTCACATTGCTTCATATTGTCAAGTCTGGAGAGACATGGTCCGACCCTGAATACAAATGACGAAATTACAAGGTAAGAAATCAGTATTTAAATCAGACTATGAATTCAGGCTACAGTCTCACACTTCTTAACCCTTATTTTGGCAAAGTTCAAATATTAACGTTTTTCTTTGGTGATTCCTTGTTATATGGTAAATTATGAAGGAAAATTGAGGAAAAAAAATCACAACTTTTCCTTATAGTTTTATTTATATGTAACATCCACGTTATATTGCCAAAATATCAATTTTTATAAAACACAAAAAGGGATATAAAATGATTTTATTTTATAGCTGAATTATCAACAACTAAAATGGTTGGAATATTTTTTCTCTACATGTAGTGATTAATAAGATTTAGATTAGTTACCCCAATTTTCAAAACGCACCAACGCTGTCAAGACATGTTGACCCGATATCGTTTGAAAGCTTGTAGCGTTGTCAATATTTATCACCAGATGATACCACTGCACACAATAGTGCATGTATAGTATTTGAATGTGTTGCCATATTTGAAATAACGTTACGGTTTCTGGATGTTTTTTAAATCCTAAATTAGTGTAACACCTATTTTACAATGCCATGATAAGGGTTAAGTTGTAAAATTTTAATTGGAAAAACATAAATTGGTCTAAGACCAGATATAATACCATATGTGTATAGTTGAATCATGTTCTTTCTATCTTTTATATTTTGTTGCAAACGTCCAACTCCTAAAGGTTAATTAATTACATTATCGTTCGAAATAATTACATCTTGGAGGAAAGACTAAACAAAGAACACGTAATCACTTGGAAGATAGGCGCTTCCAGTATTTCATGACAGACCTTATACTATATTGTTCTGTGCGATCTTTGTGAAACCAAAACATATTTAAAAAAAAAAACATTTTCCATTACTTTTTTTCATCGCAGGATCGCCCAAACCATTTTAGTTATTCGTAGAAAAATTGCGCGGCATCTTGAATTGCTGAAATCTGAATTTTAATCAAGCAAGTGGGAGGGAAAGAATCACATCACGTATAACACAGAAGTCAAAAGATTAGCTGCGGGAACTGGGAAACGGAATTGCAAACCAGCCAATGTAATATGCCGAGCCTACCGCCACGTGCCAAGTATTCGTTTGAAAAATGCTATTATCCACACATCAAGAATGTTTAATATTTCTACAGCTAAAAACTAACATCGTAAGGACTCGACATACGTCGAAATGTAATTAAAAGTAATAGGAAATATATGTATGCAGTTAAAACGTGATAAACGATTTTTTAAGGCTGTATTAAGCCTTTGTATTAAAATATCACTCGCTTGATCCAACCATACTCTCCTTGGTCTCCTCTACTTTCTCCACACCTTTCATTCACATTTTTTTGATAGTATTTCTTCAATCATTCGTTCTATATGCCCAAACCATCTCAGCGTGCTCTTCTTCATTTTACTTCACATTCAGCCTTTTTCGCTTCATTGTGTAGTCTGACATACATTGTCACCCACAGTGCACATTTTCTATAGCAACTATTCGGTCCCTTTAAATAAAAAGCAAAATATTGCTCAAGAAAAAAAATACACGATCATGTTTAAATATAATATTAGTATTATAAACGAATAATGCTACAAGAGAACGGACTGCGAGAGAAAGATCTTCAAAACAGAAGAAAATATAGCTTGCAAACACGAATAACCGACCCCAAAATTAAACGATTCAAAAAGATTTATTAAAATTATTATTTGATAACATATTTTACTTGTCTCATACCACAGCATTTCACTTTATTTATAAAACACGAACTGTGCCCTTTTAACGTTGATTTTATTGCATATTTATAAAATAATTTCGTCGTGGTAAAAAAAATGTCACAACTCTTTTAAGAGAGCACATTATAGAAATAAATATTTTCAACTAACAAGTTTTCCCTTTTTATGAGATACGATAGTGAAAAAAAAAACAGCGAAAACGATGTCAAACGAGCTCATTAAATCGTTCGTTTAGAGACGATTTATTGTTTTTCTTTATCTAAGATTTACAATACACATTAAATGTAATTTTAATGAAACTGAAATAGTCATTTTAGAATAAAATTTATACATGTATATTCAATATATAGAGATTTTCCCCTTTCGTTAAATTAATGCGAACAGCGCATGTTTTTTGTTTAAGAATAGACCAAAAATATGTGATGTTTTCACTCGCTTCTACTTCGTCTTATAATTAGATGGGCAACTGTGAACAAAATGTTCAACCTCATATTTTCGTACTTAGACCACCTTTGGACACCCCCGAATACTGAAGCACTCGCTATTGTTTCTGTACGTGTTTACGTGTATACTGATGTGTTGATACGTGTAAATGTGAGTGACTGTAAATTTGAAATAGGTAAATAAGGCATTCACTAAAATAAACTTCATACAGTGCATGTAGATTCTCATTTTAACACTTTAATTTGAAATTAAAAAAATTAATAATTAAATACATTTTTTAATCCTGTATGATTTCTGGCCTTTTAGAATAACTGTTAGAATAATATTTGCTATCAGTATTTTAGTAGACATTTTTTAACCTCCATTGAGCGAATATTCATCACACTAAATATGAATTGAGTATACCAATCCCATCACTCAAACAATATTGATTATTCAAAACCTACCTGGAGATGAACAAAGATTATATATTCTGTTTATAGTGAAATAATTTAACAGATCGAATAATTCATTTCCAAGCGTATTATCAGTTATATGATACAATACCAAGGAAAATTGTGTTATTTGACCTAACTATATTGAATAACCTAGTACCGGCGGCACAGATTTATTATGAAACCTATCAAACTGAGGTATAAAAATATTTTGCAAAACAAAAAGAGATTATTAAAGTGAGTGGAGAATGGGTTGCCATTTCCAAATAAATAACAATATTGCATGACACCGTATTTTTTAAATTAATATAAAATCATTTTCTTGAAATGTTATTTCTGATAAAAAATGTTTCGCAAAAACAAAAAGGTGAAAATTGTCAAGTTTTTAACGAATGTCCGCTTTGCATATTCATCGGAGCATTTTTTGAAAGGTTTGACAAAAACCTCACAGCGACTTGAAATTTTTGTATAACGAACCGTAAAAAATTGTCTTCGTCGATAATTCGACGTGAAAATGCCATCGCAAAGGCACGACCGTTAACTGTTTTGGTGGACAAAAAGACTTCTTGTTTACCTAACAGAGAGAAAGTTTGGAACAATAAAGAAAATGAAAATCACGTCTGGACCAGAGCATGAATAATGTTTAAGACAAAATAGAGAGAAAAAACTGTCAACCTTAATGGGTGACACTTTGAATTTTAATTCTGTATGCACATCGCATTTTCTGTAAGCAATTATTTCTGTAAGAACTCTAAACAATACTTTTGCAGGAATGAATCATCTCACTAGAAGTCGCATGGCATAACACATGATACAAAAAAAACTCAAAACTAGATGGAAACGTAAATGACATTTTTTTTTTCAAAATTCTTCAAAGTAATTCTTGACATATGTGTATTGATTATTTATCCTTTTTTTATTTTGTGATAGTCTAGTCTAGAGTTATTAGAAAAAAACTCAAATTAAAATGGAATTCAATACTTGGAAAGTTTCAGAATACCAAAAATTACATCAATATCCTTTAATCGATATAACAAATTATGGTACTTATCCACTATGCTAGGTAAAAAAAATATCAACGCAATATAATCATAAAGGCACAGAAATGATATTGTGGGTGTATAGTAACGAAAAATGTTGAATAGAAATCTATAATTGAATCGAAAGACGAGTCAACGCAATCGATTACAACAATGTTGAATTGTATTGTAATTTCCGTTGTATACAATAAAACCTGACGGGTTTATTGTCATATGACAACCTCTTCCAACTAACCAGAAAGGTGTTAAACTTGTTTCAAATGAAAACCCGACTGCATTATTTTTAAAGAAAAATGGGTACCAGGGGGAATCGAACACGCAACTCCCGGGTAGGAAGACAAGAGCCTTATCAACTAGGTCACGGAAGTCGTATTGTAATTATATTAACATATAACCAAAATACAAGTCATGTTTATAAAAAATGTATGATACAGATGAACTTGATACAAATCTGCCATAAATTAGATATTGGACTAGGAAAAATATAAAAAAAATTGACTCACAAATTCAATTTAAATTTTCGGAATTTATTATCCCAATCTTATATGAATGAAGACAGTGTCACCAACTATTTATTTTATCGAGGCACTCAGATTTCTTTAGTTGAAACTGAGCCAGTCGCATGAAACGGGAACTATCACTAAAATATGTCTTCGCAAACGAAATATAAAATAACAGGATAGGCAAGGCAAGTTCATTTAAACTTAAGTTTGCTTAGCAAAATAGTTTCAAGAAAGTGGCAGTCTCATTCGTAAATATTCTATTGAACTGACGGCGTCATATAACTCGTAAAATCTGTTGTATCAATTGAAAACATGATCAACGTGGGTAATTTCTTATCCAACACTTAACTTACGTTTCAGAATCCCCCTCGAATGTTTAATTTGGTTAGTTCAACGGATATAAACACTTGAGTAAGTAATACGACAAACAAGTTGTTCCAGCTCAGCTCTGTTTATAACTTATTCCCTGTATCTGTCAGATGCCCCTATAACTCATGCAATGAGTTTATTTAGCTGAAAATTTAAGCAAAGAGTAGGATAATCTCCCTCGTAAGAGTAGGCTAACGCTAACACGCTCGCTTATCTCATAGAATTGTCGCTCTGAATTTCCTCATGCGCTCTTGAATTCGCATAGACCATTTTCAAACTCCAATGATTAATTTTCCCGATACACGAAAGACGTTCCAATAGTGCGTTAACAACTATATCTAACCAGAATTCTGATAAAGCTCAAATCCTTCGTTTCGTTTGAAGATAAAAATTAAACTATCAATTAGATTAATTAAACTATCAAAGATTTGTGTGAGCTCGTGAGTGTGGGTATCTTCTTGTTGTTTTAATTTTGGTTCTTTTTGTATTTGTGTTTGTGTGAATTTTTTATTTTAATTTTTATTCTTATGATTGTGTGCGGTATATTGTGGGATGAATATTTTTGGTCTTTTTGGAGTGATGATGTGTGAGGAGTTGAATTTCGCAAGAAATTTCCAGTTGTAGTTGAGTGTCACTGTTTGTCAGGTTGATGAGAGCGTGCAACGGGGTTTTGTTTTTGTGTAATAAAAAATCGGAAAGAAGTATCGATTTATTTTTTCGTGCTAAATATCCTCAGTGAGATACAGGCAAAAGCCTAGTTTACTGGGGATACGACAAATGAAAGGCAACAAACCGAGATCCATTAAAATTGTATGTCCAAATCAAATAACCTGTTGTTTTTTCGCAAATTGTGTATATTTCTTGTCATGTGTAATAAAAAAAAAATTAGGACTTTTCATTATATTGGGTCGTTTGGAAAGTAACTTCGTAACTTAGCTCGAATTCAAAAGCAAATTTTTTTAATTTATCATTTTTAATATTTTTATGTAACTTTCTCGTGAATGTAGGGTTTTTTTATATTTTCAATACCTAAACCAATCTCTCGTGTTGTAAAACACATTATTTTCGATCATTACTGGTGATTGGTCTTCCAAAGCTGACACCATCTCCGAGCGCCGTTCTCACCTTTCCGGATTTTTAAACATTTAAAACACACGGTCCGCTACACAAATCAAACATTTTGTTTTCATAATCAAATATTATTTGCGATTAATCTAAAAGTTGACAGATTTTTTATCACTGTAGTCCTTGTTTTCAAACGAATATCTTTCAAACGGGTACAAGGATACTTATGGTTTTGAATTAACGTTTTCTAACAAAAAAAAACAACAACCATCATCTCTGAATGATCAAATACAAGGTCGATATGCCTCGTGTATTCCACACAATCATAAAACAATTAAAATTATACAAAACAACGGAAAAAGTATAAAAAAACTTCACTTCCATGTAATCATGTACACATACCTTACTTGTATTTAAGGAAAATGAGCTTCCGTTCACGCGCAAAATGACCAATGCTTAATCCAAATGACTTGATAAGCGAAGTAGGTTACAGTCGATTTTTTTTATAAAAATATACGTTAGTAAAACAGACACAATCGTCGTAATTTTACTTACATCTGATTTTAAAAACATTTTCCACAAAAAAATAGATAACCTAGTTTGCGCTTTCCACAGCGATAAAAGGATAACCAGTCTTTAATATTATTCTACTTCTCTTATATGCTGCTCTCCGATGACTATGGCAACCTCAGTGGCTAAGTTGGCAAGAGGATTGACTTCCAACCGAAGGTCTCGGATTTGATTCCCGATCGTATACAAAACAAGGTTCCTCTCTGATAACAATATTCGCACGTGTATGAGTGTTGTTGCCTATTCATGCGCGGTAATATTGTCAACACATGCAATGACGAAACACGAGCTCCGTGCCTACTCAAGTGGTTCTAAGCCCGAAGGTTCGATTTCTGGGGCCGAAGAAAATGTTGTCTCCCAATCACGATAGTCCGAATCACCCATTCGGTTATGTTAAAAAAAAATGGGTATGAAAAAATGTATGCTGCTGTCAGCCTTAGTTCCTCAATCCTTCGGGTAATGCATAGGTATGTGAATATTTATGTGGATAATACCGCATTTCAATACAAAATGCAGACGAGATAGTCGGTTAGTCACAATATATCAGTTAGAAAAATGAAAAAAAAATCTATGGAAAAACCGATTTTTAAAATTTCCTATCTGGAAATTTAAATTAAAATACTACATTAAACATGTTTAAATCCCTAGACGATATAAAAATACTTGAATCCGTCAATCATAGTAGGTTCGAATCCCGAGTTAGAGCGCCCTTGAGAAGTCTGCTGTCTCAACAGTGATATATAAATCGTCCATTTATTATTATTATTCAACAATTGAACAAACATTGATAAAATTTTAAAAAAAGTTGCGAATTTCATGTATATGTGTCGTTAGAAAAAAAATGTTATTAACTTCATTATAGACGTGCTGAATGTATATTATTATTAAAGATAATATAGTGTAGCGTGTTTCTCGGTGATTGTTTACCCAAATCACTTGAGAGGTTTTGAATATGGAGCAGAATAAGTTGTTTTTCGGTCCTTGTTTCTTTACTACCTCAAAGGAAAAAAATTGCGACACAAACGTAAAAAAGATATGTACAGTGAGTGTATGGCGACGATGCAGTAAGCGATCGTGTGTGTAAAGTGTGGTTGAAAAAAATCCGTAATGGTGATACGACACTCGATGAGGTCCGCTCTGGAAGGCTGATTACTAACGACGGTCAAATCACGGCTGTGATCAAGAAAAACAAAGGTTCTACGACACGAGAGATTGCTCAAATAACGAAAATATTGAAAACCACTGTCCACGGGCATTTCGGGCAATTTTGCGTTTGAATTTGACCTAAAAATTCGAAATTATTTTTCAGACAACGCAATACATTTAAAATTTTAAAAACATTAATGAAATCTTAAATATGTGAATATATTTGTAAAAAAAATAGACCACGCGTGCGAAACTTAATCAGTCTTCGCTAATCTTGAAAGTAATAAATTAACGGATTTAAGATATTCCTGCAACGCAGGTGTTTGGTTTTTTTGTGAATGTATGAACCACTAAATACTTAACTAATGAGACATAAAACTTTTCGTCTTGAAACATGAAAAACGTCTAATACAAAATATTACATGTGAGATTCTAAGTTAGCTTCACGTGGGAAGCGCAAGCACGGATATCGTCGAGGTTATAAAACGTAGAATAGGAAAAAACTTCATCTCTTTTTCAAATTCAGTACTGCAGTTGTTTCGTGTTGAAAAATAAAAGAAAACAAAGAAGCTTGACAATACTCAACCAGTAAGCAAATAGAAAAATAGATAGCGATACCTAAATCAAACAACACACGGACTATAAATAAAATCTGAAACCGTTAATTAAGATAGCATATAAGAATACAGGAAAGGAATGAAAAATTTACAAAAACTATAACTACGTAAGTAAAGATTGTATAGATTATTTAATCCTTATTATGTTTGAGTCGAATATACATCCATACAGATTAAGTTGGGCATTATTTTAACACTCGTACTCACAAAATATTTTATTTTGTACTTCTAACCTTTGTTAGCTTAATTTTACATATTATTGAACAAATCGATCCGGCTGCTTTAGATTGGGCTTGTTCTTCACTCCTTACGATCGAAACACTAAGTTTAAGACCTTCTGTCAAGACTTAAGAAATTAAACAGAATATACGCATAGTTTCTTGACCTATGGGTCTCAAATTGAGTCAGTTGGCATTATAAATGGATCGCGAAATATTTTCATATTTTTGTATACGTAACAAATTTACAAAAATTATATTCATAATCTTTTACGAGCCAATGCCCGTCAAAATGAACAGTTTCTCTGTATTCAGAATTCATCAGGGTTCCAACTCTAAGTAAATATATTTACATCAAATTACACAACGAATTGCAGCCTGAAGTTGGCCTAAGGAAGGTAATACAATATAACACCGAGATTTCATAAGCTTTAAAAAACTTATTCAAAGTCAAGGTTCATATTAACACATTCAATGCGATCAAATTATTAAGGTAATTCACGTGTGGCTGAAAATTAAAAAAAAAAAAAAAAGATGTAAAATTACGTGGGATTTAATTTGGTATTGTCTAGTAGTACCCCTTCCATTTGAAACGAAACATTGAATACGAACTTTTCATACGAAAACGCGACAGGCGCGTTGTTAGCACCCAACGGTTGCGAAGAAGAACGCACTAGGCGCGTTGTTAACATTGAACGTGTTAATAAGGTTAAATGTTACTACCAATAAAGTACTGTATTTTGTATAATTAAAATATAAAGTGTATTTAATTGTTATCTGTATGTGTATTTAATCAATCTTTAATCGGGTCTCGAAAGAAAAACGAATACCCTAACCTGGGTCACGGCTCAAAAAGGTTAAGCAACACTATATTTTAAGAGCTAATAGACGCATATGCATAGTCGCAGGATGGACCGAAAATTCAAATGATCGCGTGAAACGAATTGTCTGTGTCGAATATTTTATTTGATTATAAACGAATAAAACGACACCGAAATTAAATGTAGATATCTAAAAAAAAGTTTTAACTGTTTCGTGATTAATGTATTCACAGCTGAAGGGAAATTAATGACTCCTCAAGCCATCGCGTATCGGCCGAACAATGATATTGTGATAAACGAGAACTCGAACAATTCATACTGTATACACCAAACAATGAAATACAAAGGCTCTCCGCGTACCAAGGTGTAAATAAAACTTTATTTAGCGATGTGAATAGATCGTAATTGGAAACGGGCGAAGATGAAAAAAAAAACTGTTCGTTGTTAGATACCGAGACGTAAGGCATATAAAATGAAAATGTCAAATGTAAGAAAATAATACAAACGAAATATAATAGGACAGAAAAAGCTAAAAAATTAATTAGTTGGAGCTTTCACTGTATTCAAAACAGTCTGGTGCGCTAATACTCATATTCGCCATCTGGTTGAGCTAATAACGATAATAATATTAAAAAATAATGATTTTTATAATGCCGTTTCGAGGCCAAATTTGTATAGAATAGAAATTCACTTATAAAGAAAATCGATTCCGTGTTTTACAGAAACAAGCGTATTTAAAAGGAAGTTCAACAGTAATTTGGAGAGAATGTGGATAGGAAGGTAGTAACTGCGGATTGGGTACTTTCTCGCATATGTATTTGTATAGGAACCAACTTGGCAAGAAACCCGCATAAAACCAGAGATAAATGATCCACAAGTTTATCTAGATTTTCCAGCGTAAGAATTTTACACATTCAGCTTTTGGTGGAGTGTACCCATTCACAGAAGTTTTATAAACCCGAATATGAGATTCGTTCACAATCAGGTATCACATTACAAATCTTGGAATAGAAAACAATCGTGAACCATTTGGTAATAGAGGTCGCCAATACTAAAAACAATCAGAATTGAATAGTTTTGATAATTATTTTACAAATCTAGTTTTTTTAATAAATATCTTGAAATCTTGTTCATAGCTTTATTATTATTTACGTGTGCTAAGATTTTACAAATGAAAAAAAATGTCTTAAACGAGGTCACAACATTGCATAGTGCCAATTCACTTCATTATGCATGCACACGGTATTGTATCGTATTTTGTTATGAATAGTCAGAAAGGATATAATATCTACACAAAATTTCATTAGTTCCAAAATACTTTTCAAGACCTTCCTCTAACATTTATTTTCATTCTTGGAGATCGCATATTTTGTAAAATAATTTTTCTCTCTCGTTAGATTATCCAAACACTGGTTACAAGGGTAGGACAGTGCCTAATTTAATAGGTTTTAGAATATGTCATAGTATTAATAAGGGAGGAATGGAAAATTATTCCTATCGGTATACACGTAGCTAGACTCGTAAATAGATGGCGATTATGGCCAACAGACACTCAAAATATATTTTTAAAGCTGCATGAATATTAATAAGAATAGATTCGGAATCAAAATTTGTATAATATATGATAATTGCAATCTCTGCAATATGTTTTTTTTGGCAGAGGCATTTTCAACATTAATGTTCGTTCACCTACCTTAAATATTAAACATCAAATTAGAAATAGTTGTAAATTTAAATTAAGAGATTTGACTAAATATAAAAAATACATACAAAAACCATCAGTAAAATAGCGGTGAATATCCCTATGATTTGGAACTATTATTTTTGAAGGTGATAATTCTCGAAAACAGCTTCTTGTCAAATAGAAAGTGTAGCTTGGGGCGTTAGTAATTTTGTCAGTATTTTTATTAGTATCTGAAATAAGTTTTGGTGATCAATAAAAAACGAAGGTTACTCTTAATTTTCTCGTAAGTCTCCTCATGAATAAATGAGGGGCAACAGTCAAATAAAATATATTCTGTAACTCGTAACCTTAGTCACTGGAATGAGAAATAAATAGTTTTTATAATAAATATATTTATCATAAATAAATACAATTTACAACCAGATGTTGATCCGAGAAGTATCAATTTTGATAGTTTTCAACGTAGAATTTTCTGTGATAAGTTGAAGGAAAACGTGCTTAAGCAGGTTAGCGAGCATGGTTCAAAATGAAAATAATAGAAGGCCGTTAACTAAGAATAGATTTTTAGAATTCACTATTGCTTGCTTGCTTGAAAACAATTCTATAAAATAATGTCAGTCAAGCTCTCAACTAAATATAGAAAAAATCGTATAAAAACGGTTGACAAATTAATACAAATGCGAAGTAACTCCGACAAAGGAAAGGTCAAGTTCACGATGCTAAAGGCTCAAGATACGAGTATTAATTTTGACAGGGTTTTTTTTTAATATTTATTTATTTATTTAATTAACGACACAACAGTGTCTTTATATACAAATGAACATGTGACAGGTTATAAAGTACTTAAAATTATTGACAAATAATACAACTTTATCTTAAACTAACATGAAGATACAAAAAGCAGTAGAATAAATTACAATCAACGTTTTAAAATTATTTAATAATCTTTGAGAATTTTGTGGGAATTTTATGGATATTGAGATATATAAAACACATGGCCTCATTAGAGGAACGAGATGCAAATTGCTTTGCAGAATTAAAAGCTTCGCAGTGTTACTCAACTCCAGAGGCAAAATATTGTCCTTAATATTTGGTTTGTATTACGTTATTTATATTAATAAAGGAGAGCACAAAGTTAGTAGCTATTTCTAAATATTGTTGTAATATTCTGGCGAATACTATATATACTTATATTAGAAATATCTAAATTGTTGCAAAACTCGTTTCCAAGTCTTTGCATACGAATTATAGAGGAGTTGATTTTATAGTTAGTATAACAATTTTCGGTATAAAAGGGATTGAGCTATCTTGTGGATCTAGTGGGGATACGAAATGAAATACTTGCGAGTAAGTGAGGTGCATCAATCACTGAGTGAATGATTTTGTATAGCAGTACTATAATTTTGGTTGATGTATACATCATTTCTTGAAAGAAATAACTATAAAAGGGTATAAACGTCTTTATTTTCTTCTTCTTTTGAAAAGAATTTATATGACTAAAGTCATTGGTATCTTTATACCCCCGAATACTGGACGGAAAAATAGATGTGTCATTCAAGGGGATAGCACAGTGCGGGGTTGAAACTGGCGACCTTCCGCATAGAAATCCAGCGCGTTACCGCGCGATCATGCCATATTGGCTTCGATAAAACAAATAAGATATCAGAAAAAAACCTTGTAGATGGTATGAACATGTCGAAGGAATTAAACACAATTTGATAAGATCTATAGCTAGAGTGGAAAAAAAATAATGAGCGTAGTACACGAATGTCACGAGGTAAAAGTATTGCTGTATCGTGGTCATTGGTAGTGTTTTCTATGATGATGAAAATTTGTTGGAGTGGCAGATGATATTAACCGACTTCTCTCATTGTGAACCAAGTAGAAATGGTTCCAGAGATCATATTTCACAGTGATATATGGAGAAGTCGACAAGCGCGACAGGCAGACTGGCCCGCGATGAAACGAGACGCGTAATAAAATATGTAGGAGATGAAAACGTGTTATTGAGCCCGCTGATGGATTAATTATACTCGAGTAGAAGTTATGTGAAAATTATGCTACTCAATGTAATTGTAAAACGGAGTGACTTACATTTTAGAGAAATGGTGAAAAATAGTTCCGGTGAGCGTTGATGGAATTAGTGGGCGTAAACAGAAAGTAATTACGGCTTACCTGAAAAAATTAAATAAAAAATCAATTAGTATAATATTTCATAGATTCATGCAGAAAATAGACAATAGCGTAAAAAATTTATAGAATTGCTAAATAGTTATTTTTAATTTATTTATATTTTCATTTACTTTTTTGATTCCAAATACAGAATGTCCACTTTAATGAGTAGACCCGTATTAATGAGAAAATTTACATGCCAAGTAAGATAAAAACAATTCAGTGACATATTTACCTATCTCATATTTATACACACGCGCATCTACACGTATATATACAATCATCAAATACGCGCAAACACACACAAACCACTCACAAATGCATTAGTATGGTGAGAAGACCAAATATGAACAATAATCATAACCAATTTCATACATCCATTTTTAATACTCTCATGGGATGAGATTTATGAATGAAATTCTACGAATAGAATGGTTTTTTTTTTCGTAGAATTTTAACAGAGAATAAAATAATAGTAAACTGATACATGTATTTGTAAACAGCAGAGAGTAACATGATAGAAATCTTCATACAACCAACTTTATTTGTAATTTGACCTAGAAATCGTTGAAACAGAAGCGGAAATGTGACCATCTAAAGTTGACGGAGCGAACAAAAAACGCCTATAATTTAAAAAACAAAATAAACGAGTTATTGTTAAAAAAAACTTTAACGTCTCGCAAGGGGCGGAAATGTGTATCAAGTGAAATGATTAGGCATATAAATGAAAAACATAATAATCTGAACAAGCTGAAAAAATACGGTTTAAATAATATTAAGTGCGAGCCGAATATCAACACAATAAAATTTAAGACGAATTCCGTGGTATTGTTAGTAAGCGTGCCATCCAATCTGATGGTTAAGAAATCGATTCCCGTTGAAACCCTGATTTTTTAATGGTATTTTCGTTTTCACTTAAGACATTTTAACACATTTCTGGTTAGTTGGAAGATATTGTCACATTGCAATAATCCAGCCAGGTTGCACTGTATACAACTAAGGTGTAATAGAATAAGCACTTATTGTATTCATCCAACTCAACCGATAGAGTTGGTGACACAAGAAAATAGATTATTTAGGATAATCAGTGTTAGTACAATTATATTTAAATAACTATAGTGATCACTCATTGAGCTTTTGTTAACGTACACTGAGAAAGTGTCACTTGAAACTTTTAAGTTTTTTTGCCGTCGGCTAAACAGGACTACAAGAAATTTGATATTTCGAGCGAAAATGTTCATCACTCTCAATGTTCAATCAAGATAACAGGTATTTTTGTTCGATATGAAGTGAAACCCGGTTGACGAGTCTTGATTATAAGTGAAGTCATGAACTTTAGGGATCGAAAGGAAAATGTGACATACGTATTTCTATTTATTTATTTTATTTTGCATTTCATACAAACACAATGAAATAATACAAAATGCATAATACTAGAAAAAAAATCTAAATAATGAACAATGTTACTGATGCTTCCCTGTAAAGTGGCTCAGTATGCCTTACAAAGATTATAAACCGTTTTACTGCTGGAATTTTTTTTTCAATACTATAAAACGTCTATATATAGACTCTCAGCACTCGAACGGCTAAGGAGCTCGATCCTCAATTTATTCCCCGATATGGAAAATATAAATATCGGAAAATTCCTTCAACAAGATCTTCCCGTGTGAGTGGGGTGACGCTTTTATAAGTTCAGTTCGCAAATAAGGCATCGAAAACGATCAAAACACTAATGATAAAATAACGTCTTTGTCAATTAATTTATTCAATCGTTAGGATGAAGAATAATAATAATAATAGAATCAAATAATATAGACCTAAAACTGAGAATACTCCTCATCAAGACCTATGTATGGAGTATCTTGATGTACGGCTGCGAGACATGGTGCCCATCCGAAAGAGATAGACGAAGACTAGAGGCTTTTGAGATGTGGTCCTATAGAAGACTATTAGGAATTTCCTGGAGAGACCGCATCACAAATGAGGAGGTTCTCCAACGAATCGAAGGAGGAAGGCACCTGCTCAGGATCCTGTCCGAAATGCGTGCAAGATGGATCGGTCATATAATACGACAAGAGGGCCTCTTGCATGCCATAATGGAGGGTATGACCGAGGGGACAAACTCTAAGGGACGCCCACGCCGAGAGTACCTGGAGGACCTGTTGGTGGACGTGCGCTGCTCAACATATACAGATTTAAAAAGAGCCGCACAGGACAGGGGGGAATGGAGGAGAAGAGTTGAAATTGCTGCAAACCAGTCTTAGGACTGCAACCACGGAGAGAGAGGATGAAGAAGCTTCACTAGTTGAAATGTCGAAAAGGGTCTTATAGCGTTCAAAGCCCTAATTAGTTTGGAGCTGCAATATCTGTGGAAATTTAATCCTTAAGAATGTCCCCACTGAAGGAAGCACTTCCACTGAGGTCGTCTAAGCGACAGTGTTAACCGTTTAGTTAAGGTTGATCGGGAAATTAGATCGAATAATTTCAATGGGTATTTTGAAATATAGTATGGGATATATTTCCTCTGGAGTGAAAGCTCACATGGTGATGGCATGGCGACATTCAAAAGAATTCTTAAGTTCACCCTATTCGAGATATGTTACATTGATATGCTAGGTGTAGGTGCCCAGGGAAATGAAACCAAAACACTTGCAAACTGCGTCACGTAAGTGCTCGCAGTAAACTTTAATCAAGGATTTAATGATCGATTTAGGATATTTGAAAAATTATTTTCCTAATGAAAAACAACTTACGAAAAGCAACAGTAATTTTCTAAAATATTTAGATATATATCAGATAAAAAACAGAGCATTATTTAAGAAACTTAGTATCTTTTGAATCTATTTTGCTTTACAAGACGTGCAAATCGCATCAAACAAGTGCCGACGGTACGAATCAAGAGAACTTACTTGAAAAGAAAAAACCGCCTCAACATGCCCTGAATGTTTCTATGCAATTCAATTCTCTATTTTTTCCAGTAGCGAAGAATTCACGTAATTTCCAAGAAGTTTGCAGGCAGCCAATTAAAAGGAATGCAACAATGTTAAGAAATTCGAGTAATATATTTAATAATATTGATAAAAAAGATACAGTAATTGACAAGAAGGTTCTTAAGGATTTGTAATTTGTTTTGGATAATAAAAAATATTAAAGAGCAATATTCAACTTTTCTTGAATATTCTTTAAAATGAAAAAAAGGAAAAGAAAAGAAAATAAAACAAAACACAGTGGGAGATTTAATTGATTGGCGTGAGGTTTACTTTGAATTCAACTTTTTGAACTCTTATATTGTATACCTTACAAAAAACGATGAAACATCATTTTCGCCAAAATAGAGATACACAACGCTACCTATGGGATACGTTTATGGCAAGAGACTAAAGTAAATGATGTAGCTCAAAAGATGTTATTCGAAGAAAGAAGTGGCCCATAAATTGAAACACGCGAACAGTTGAACTAGAACTACCATAAGTGATAAGAAGGCCTCAAGGTACGAGTCCTCTTCCTAATCCTCAAGGTACGAGTATGGTAGTATTTTTCACCATTATCATGATCATTGTCCTCAGGCACTACGTGTGTATGTTCCATAGTGAATACAGGCCTCTCTTAAGACTTCCCACCGCATCCTATCCATCTCCTCGCACCATTCTCATCCTGAAAGTGTTGTGTTGTATTGTAAGATAAAATAACTCTGTCGCCGAGGTCGTTAGAGTCTCAGAGTGTTTACCGTCTAGTTAAGGTGGTTTTGGCGAAAAGACCGAGCTATCTAGATCGGAATTTTAGAGTGACTTACTTTATAGCAAATAATAGACTTCTTATGGAATATAAGCAGGCTGATGGCATATAATCATTCAATATATTTCTTAAGTTTACATTATTTGAGAGATGTAGTATTTACTATAAACGTTAGAGTGATATCTCATCACTAAGTGGCGCCAGAAAAGAAATAAATAAATGTAGATGGTACAAAGAAGAAAACAAGTGAAGAGGTACGCTAATGCTAATAATGAATAAAAGTAACGATTTTTTTGCACTTGAGTAGGTCGATGTGCATGCTAAATGCAACGTTATCTATATTCTATCCAAAGAAAAACAAAGTTCTGTTGAAAAGGTGATGCGATAGTAAATTGCAAATATTAGACAATGTGCCTCGTAAGCGAGCGCAGGCGCGCCAACTTAATTGCCTTAAATTGCAGTATAATTAATGTGGGAGAAGCATCATAGATATGTAATGAACAGATCCGGTGTAAGGCACGTAAATCTTTTGTTTAATTCGGAATCAGAAAAATAAGATTTTTTGAATAACTTCTGGTTATGAAAGAAAATTGGACGCAAATACTCGTATGTACAAAAAAATACCCACATTTTACCTGTTTTGAAATAACTGGGGAAACATCCAGCGGCTTTGTACGAGTAAATATGGAACAACTTTTTTCAAATACCCACATTTTACCTGTTTTGAAATAACTGGGGAAACATCCAGCGGCTTTGTACGAGTAAATATGGATCAACTTTTTTCAAATACCCACATTTTACCTGTTTTGAAATAACTGGGGAAACATCCAGCGGCTTTGTACGAGTAAATATGGAACAACTTTTTTCAAGACAGAATATAACCGTGCAAGACCAATTAAACTAACTTGACATTTTTGCATACTTAAGACGGGTGTTTGTATGCTTTGATATTTCAAATAATTAAAAAAAAGTGTTTAGTGGGTTGGTCTTTTTGCATATATAGTCCAATTCATGATGTAATATCCACTTATAGTGTGACCATGCTGATTTTATCAACACAAATACTTCAGGTTAAGTTGATGCCAATAACAAATCGTCTGAGATGATATGGCAATGAAATGACAAGAGAGGATGATCAAATGAGTAAATCTTCTCTGGAAATAGATGCTAGAACGGGAAAATACAGCACCTTCAACATGGTTGTCAATGAAAGACGATATGAGGTGTCTTAAGGTGGAAACTTGACAAACTATGATTGAAAGACATAGCATAGTATATTTTCGGAAACAACTGAGATCAAAAGACAACACCTTCAACATGGTTGTCAATGAAAGACGATATGAGGTGTCTTAAGGTGGAAACTTGACAAACTATGATTGAAAGACATAGCATAGTATATTTTCGGAAACAACTGAGATCAAAAGACAGCACCTTCAACATGGTTGTCAATGAAAGACGATATGAGGTGTCTTAAGGTGGAAACTTGACAAACTATGATTGAAAGACATAGCATAGTATATTTTCGGAAACAACTGAGATAAAAAACTTAAAATTTATTTTGAGAGAAAACATTTAAATGGCAGAATTCGGAATATAATAAACAATTGATGCGAGGAAACTGTGGTTGAGAGAGAAATTATGCCAAATTTGATAACATCTACTTCAAGACAATATTTCAAAAACGAAGAGAGGCGGTGAGCAAGAGAATTAAAAAAAACAAACAGAAAAAATACGTGAACTTGAAGCAAACAGCCGTAAAACAATCGATGTGAGATTTGTGAGCTTTAACAAATTTCACCGCGACTACATAAAATATAATAATAGTTTTAACAAACATCTTCTTCGTAATGCATGTTAAGATGATAATACTACCTTGATCAAAAAGTTTTAGATATTTATTCATAAAATCGAAAATACAAGTTTATTCATCAAAATCGATATGGTCCCCTTCAAAGTACTCCCCATCGACTGCAACGCACTTACGCCAGCGCTTGATCTAATCCTCGAAACACCGCTGGTATTCAATATTCGGTATTTCTTCATGACATCCTCTCGGGTTCTGTAACGCGTTCCGCGAAGCGGTTTTTTAAGTCGGTTGAACAGGAAAAAGTCTCAGGGAGCCAGATCAGGTGAATTCAAAGGCTGCTGGATAGTATTCGTATTGTTTTTGGTAAAAAACTCTTGGAAATCATGTCTTTCGCGATTTCAACGCGGTCCTTTTTTGCATGAAATTGAGGTATTTCGGCACCAGTTTTGCAGCGACACGTCTGAAGCCCAAATCACAAACCAAAATGTCTTGAGCGGATCCATAAGCGATGTTCAAGTCCTCTGCCATCTCTCTGATGGTCAATTTGCGGTTTTCGGCCAACATTTCTTTGATTTTATCGATGTTTTCATCGGTTTTCAACTGCCACTGCGTTCGTCATCCTCGACCGACTCACGACCACTTCTGAAGCGTTCGTGCCACCGAAAAACACTTCTCCAAAATTTCCAAGGTCTGCGGACCGTTAAATCCGTTTTTCACACAAAATTTAATGCTGATTCGTTGATGCACAGTTCATGCCATTTTCAAACTTGTAAAAAATCGAAAACACGCACAAAGGTAGTGTAAATGATAGATGTGGTAACCTAACAAAGAAAAAAGAATTCCAATCGGGTGGCTGACAGCGACACGGTGGCCGGTCCTAAAACTTTTTGATCAAGGTAGTATTTATCAATTTTAATAAACATTTCTACATCAATATTTTTTAAACGTCAATAAAAAAAGGAGGCTTGATATAACATACAATATTTTTTAATTGAAGTGAACATTTGAGAATAATAATGTACGAGGCATATCCAGAATGTAAGTGTACTGAATTTTTGTAGGTTACAATTTTTTTTATTTAAACAAAAAAAATACGTGGTTACCGTAGTACACATGTAAGCTATTTTTCGACATAGTCGCCATTCCTCTCAATGCAGGTGGTGAAGCGAGGTATCAACTTTTTGATGCCTTCATCGAAGTAGTTTCCCGCCAACTCCTCCGTCCACCTCCTCCTTTACCTCCTCGTCGGTTGAAAACCTTTTTCCACCCATGTGCAGCTTCAGGGAGGTAAAGAGATAATAATCTGAAGGTGCTAGGTCAGGGGAATGCGCGGGATGGTTCAGGACATCCCATTTAAACGAGGCGAGCAGTTCTTTCGTGGCGTTGGCCGTGTGTGGTCTGGCATTTTCGTGCAGCAGGCAGACTCCCTTTGTCAGCATGCCTCTCCTCTTGTTCTGAATCGCCCTCCGCAATCTTTTTAGGGTCTCACAGTATCTTGCAGAATTGATGGTCTCCCTTTGAGGCATATATTCAATTAAACTTATGCCTTGACAGTCCCAAAACACGGATGCCATGATTTTTTTGGCTGAAATTGTGGTTTTGAACTTTTTGGCGGAGGGTGAAGAGGTGTGACGCCACTGTTGAGACTGCCTTTTGGTTTCAGGCGTGTAGTGTGCAACCCCAGTTTCATCTCCAGTAACGATGGAGCGGAGAAATTCATCTCCATGAAGTTTGCAGCGGCTCAAAAACTCTTGCCCGGCCTCCACTCGATTCAACTTGTGTTGGTCTGTCAGCTGTTTTGGGACCCACCTCGCGGACAGTTTCCGATATCCGAGAGTTTCTGTGATGGTTTCGTGTAGTAGAGATCTGGAGATTTGCGGAAACATCGCAGAAAGTTCATCCACAGTCAATCTGCGATCGTCACGGAGCGCATTTTCAATTTTTTCCACAATTTCGTCAGTCACAATTGAAGGTCTTCCGCTCCTCTGGTCATCATGCACAGACGTACGACCGTTTTTAAACTCGCGACACCACTTGTACACACTCATACGATTCATAGCTTTATCACCATATGCAGTTTTCACCTCATTATAAACCTCAACCGGAGGTTTTCCCTTCCAAACGAGATAACGGATGACGCCGCGTATTTCGCACTTGGCGGGAGATTCGATTGACATTTTTCACGAAACGTGTTGTCGCGTCGACACTTCTCAACGTACTGACCTCGAACCGGTCTCGTTGCGGAGGGGAAGGGTCAGGCTACACGGAAGTGCAGCCAACATGTCGAAAATAAAATCCATCCGGTCGTGAGAGCCTCAGTACACTTACTTCCTGGATACGCCTCGTAATATATCACTAGAGAACTAACGATAACATTCCTTAAATTAATCGGAATTTAGTAAAGATTTTTCTCACTTCATTATAAACTCCTACAATTTATATTTTTATAGTTATTTATGCATGATTCCGAGTATACAAAGTTTTACCTGGTTTGCTTTTTTTTAGTTGAATTTACATCGGATTGTCGGATATGAAGCGCTCTAGACGTACCATAAACAAATCTTGCAACCTTTTGAATTATCGCTTGCGAGGAACTCTCAGGGGAAAATGTAACAAGTCGACAAAGAAAAAATATAAATTACTTTGAAGAATATTGTTCACTCAATTACAGTTGGGAAAACACCAAGTGTTATTTTTTTAACATAATCAAAGTGTAAAAAGTATTTAAGGGTATTTGTAAACATTTCTTTTCAATTTATACATATTTGGGTTTGATTATGGAAATTGAGCAGTGTCAGTGAACATTTAATAACATAATATCATGTGTAGTTCAGCGTTGCCTTTATAATTTCTTTCTACCAATTTTTTAACATAATCAAAGTGTAAAAAGTATTTAAAGGTATTTGTAAACATTTCTTTTCATTTTATACATATTTGGGTTTGATTATGGAAATTGAGCAGTGTCAGTGAACATTTAATAACATAATATCATGTGTAGTTCAGCGTTGCCTCTTATAATTTCTTTCTACCAATTTAGTTAAGGCTTACTTCTAATTCGTCATTGTATTTCAAAGTCTAGTTGGTGTTCTTATTTGATATAACCGTACTTGATTAATTTATGTAGTAATCTTTCAATATATCCGAATAAGTGATACCAACATAATGTAGCCGTAAGACATTACGTTTTTAGCCCCATTGATTAAGCCTTAGGGTTTAGAAACACTGGAGTAGCACGGATCTTGCGGTTCGTCATCGCAGGTGTTGAAATACTACCCTACCCCAAACATGAAAATTTAAGAACACTCGCACACATTTAGCGCGTACGAGTATTGTTATCCGACGATTTGTGTTACAAGACAAGTGTTTTTTTAACATTTTTTGGGTACTATTGGGAATTGAACCCGAAACCCCG
The DNA here is from genome assembly GCA_949825065.1 of Odontocerum albicorne. Classification (NCBI taxonomy): domain Eukaryota; kingdom Metazoa; phylum Arthropoda; class Insecta; order Trichoptera; family Odontoceridae; genus Odontocerum; species Odontocerum albicorne. The sequence goes on from OX463849.1 coordinate 39,134,664, forward strand.
AGGTTAAGTCAAGCGTCTTACCAACAGCATTGTATAACACTAAATGTAGAGCCAACAGTATTCAGTGGTATGGTTGCGAAGATCTCTCCGTTACCAATGCATCACAATCCGTGTTCTTGCATCAACAGAAATAATGTATTATATTTTGGGACACTACAAATAGTATTAATGCATTTGTTTGTCACGATTTCGATTCCGTATTATTGATTCGAAAAACGGTAGTAATTAAAAGTATATGTTATTTGTCTCGTCGCCAATTTTTAGACCTTGGTGCAAAACAACTACAACTTCCAACATAAAACGGAGAAAATAGAATGAAATCACATTTTAACTAATTTGTCATTATTTTGAAATTTTTGTTTTATATTATATAATATTATATTACGAACAATGTTGTTTTTCATGTACAACTGTATCGGACGTGTGACGTCACCCGTGTGTGTGTGTGTATGTAATATGAGGAAAATGACATTTAGGTGTAGATCTGTATATATATAAAATTGATGTAAACTTGTATTTGTCTATTTCATCTGTGTATGAACCCTTTATATGTATAACTGTCATGTATGTTATGATATCCGTTATGATCCTGTATTTGTATTTGTAATCATATGTTTTGTATATGTAAATGTTCCTTATAGGTTCTTGAATAATATGTAAAACCCTTGTATTTTACTTTGTTATATGTATGTTTGTTTGACTCCGATCGCATTCGCGACCACATTGGAAATATGTGACTTGCAAAGCTGTGCGATCGGAGTAGGTCCGGGTTCAGTCGGCGTAAGCAGGGCCCAGACCCCGAAAGTTGTCGTATTTCGCGGGCAATGGGCGCTTGTGACGGCCGACTGACCATTAATATAGAGGGCCCCCTGATTTTTGAAATATAATACTTCTCAGTAACAACCGACTATACCGCGTTTTTACTCGAGACCCGCTACCCTACATCGACTCCCTGAGAGGAACCTCTCCCTGCTCTTCTTCTTCTTCTTCTAACTGGATCTTCGCTACGAAATTCGTTACCTCGATTCTCTGAGCGTAACGCGGAAACCAACAACCTATATACAGTCTTTGTACCTGTCCGGTACAACAACATTTAATATTTTTTTGATATACGAGTATTAAATTTTAATATCTATTTTGTAAAATAATGGCTTGTGTTGCATTACACCATTCTACACACTGGCTAAAATAATATATTTCTAAGTTGAATAAATCACATGAATTGTCGAGCCATCCCTGAGAATGAAAACTATTACGCAGACTCTTAATACGCTTCAACAAAATTAGCACACGAAAGTATACGAGAGATCATGGCTCGGCGTTATGAAAAGAAAATAATAAGAGTCACTTAATTAAGCAAACTGTAATAAAATCGGGTGCAAAAAAAAAAGAACATCTACCGGCATAAGCCCACATCGGATATGAAATTACTAATTGTATAAATCACAAACGCCAGCGAATAGAGGCATTAAGACGATATCGCTAAAGGCTATATTGGTGAGAGCAGACGAGATAATTAATAAAGTTATACGTGCGTATATTTTCTATAATATTTAAGAAGAGCGAGTGCTCGTAATGTGGCATATTAATTGACTTTCACTAATAATAATTTGTTTCGTTGACACGGTTTCTAGAATAAACAAATCTGACAGAACTTTCCTTCAGCCGACACGCGAGTAAGGATATGAGATCATCGGAAATCACTTTCTAAATCACAATATGTGCAGGTGTAAAGTTGGTTTTGGCGAAGAAAGTGATCAATTTTGACAAAGCTTATGAGAACTTAATTCCTTGAACACACTGACTACTGAATAATTTCTTTTAAAATCACGGCGATACTTAAAATTGCTCATATTCAAAATAATTAAAAATGTGAAAGCAGGAATAATTCTTTGTTATATAACCTTACGAACCCTAAGCAGTACCGTAAGGCCTCACCAGGCTCACTTGATTTTTATCCGTCCAAAGAGAGTTGGAACAACGATGGACGTTTTACCAATGCGTTTTACATCCAGCTAAAGTTTATATCAGCACCGAACGTATTAAGACAAGTTGCTTTGTTTATTTTTTTCCTCTTTTTAAAATACTTGGCGTATTAACAAAAAAAATCGTCAGAAATCAAAACATGTCGTTCATTAGGACATCCCATGCAGGACTCATGAGATCATAGAAAAAAAATTAATTTCATATATGATAATTCTAAACTTAGTGAAATGCAAAAAAATTATAAGAGTTACACAATTGTATTTTATTTAAATTACATAAAGCACGTAATACTTGGAAAATTGTATCAGGATTGAAGAATTCGTTGGATATATTGATAAGGTGCTAAATATATTGATAAGGCGTTAACTAAACGTAAAACTGAGCGCTATATTTCTAACTACAGTTTTCCTTACAGATCCTGAATGTGTATCATTTTCTATCCATACGGTAAGATTCAAAAGGGAAAGGTTCTTTGAAAAATTTTCAACTATTCAAAGGTCAATTGGAAGTACAATACAATAAGTATATCTCAAGTGCCTGGAAAGAAATCTCAATCCCGCAAAGGTGGAGAAAGTTATCACGCAAAAAAAACTTTTAAAGATCTGAAAGCTTCGATGGATTTTCTTTCGAAAAAATCCTAAACCACACATTTTAAAAAAGTTGTTCGAAAAACTATTTAACAATTTAAAACTTTAGGAAAAAGTTCAGAAAAAGAGCCAATACATTTATTTACCTTCGAAAGAAAGCTTTCAGTCGGGTGACTCCACGAATGTTTTTGTAAGTCTATAAGACCTACGAATATGTTATATCTTAGCTAGAATTCAGTTAAAAAATATGGAACACTTATTTTATAAAAGACATTGAACTTCTTGAAAGGGTTCAAAGACCACCAACAAAATATGTCTAACAAACCTGACTTACGAAGACACACTGTGTTTATTGAAGTTGATTACTCTGCAACAAATACGATATTGCAGAGACTTGATTGAGTGTTATAAGATGCTGTGCAGTCAATACATATGCACTCCAAAATGTCTTCCTAAAATATTTTCCAATTCGCGTATCAGAAAGTTCTGAATCAACACAATATCGTACACCAATCGCCGAAACAGCATTACCCTAGGTGTCCATTAAGTAACTGTCTGACGACAAATCGAGCCGGACACCCGCTATAAATTGTCTAGCAATAATGTTAAGCCATAGAAACAAATTGATTGGTTAAGGTGGTTGAACGATTGAGTGTGAATTAAGAACCCGATATTTTTTAAATAAAAAATATCACATTTCAGTGCAAATCACACATGCAGTTGAATATAACAGCGTTTCAAAATCAGTTTCATCCAACCGTAGGTACTCGACATACGAGTATATTAAGACATATTTATTCCCCTTTTTGTACGGCACAATTTGGTTTATTCAAATACTTGATTTATTGCCAAAGTGGCAAACTCTTCCAACTAAACAGAAATATATTTTAAGTGACAACTAGACTGGAACCATTTTTAATAAAACTGGGTTTCAAACGGGATACGAGCCCGTAACCTTTGGGTTGGAAGGTGGGTACTATCATGGATCTAACGATATATTAGATTCTAGAGAGACTAATAATCGCATCTAATTTAATATCCATTGTAGGACCCATGTTAATATTTTTTTTCACGATCGATGCCGACACCAAAATACAACATAACCCAACATTTGTTTGCTATCAAGCAATGTGCCTGTCAAACATATATATTGTATGGATTAAAACATCATCTCTAGCGGATTCAAATGAGAGAGAGAAAACAATAAAACTAAAATGAAGATCAATTTAAATAGTACTTATTTTTTAAGCTCACCCTGTACTTGGTAAGTATAGAGAAAAAAAGTTGTAACCAAACACAAATAAAATTAAATATTTAACTGTTTTTCTTTTAACGTGTACTTAATAATGTAGAATGGATATTTAATTGGCAAACAAATAAACTATGAATCAAAGTACCGTTTTAAGTATATTTTAATACTGTTAGTGCTTTTATAAGCTGCTGCTTGTATCGGGGCCACCCAGCACCCAGCTATGTGCATAATTAAACGTATTTCATCCATAATTTCACTGTAAATACATATATTATTGGCAAAATAAGAATTAAATCGAGTAATAATAGAGAAAATAAAACAAAACCGTACATGGTATTAATTTCGTTGCATACAATACAACCTTGCGGAATTATTGACATGAGACAATCTCTTCTTAACAGCTATAAAAGTTTTAAACAAGACTGAAGTAAAAATACGACTGGAAGCCTTAAGAAAAATTAGTACCAACAGGGATCCGATCCGTAACCCTTGGGTTGGATGATCACGAAAATCGTTATTATTATCAACAATGTATTATGATACTTTCGTTGTATACAGTGCGACTATGCGGGTTTATTGTCACACGGAAATCTCTTCTAACTAACCATAAAGATGTTCTAGAGCAGTGTTCCCCAACCGGTGGTCCTTCAAGAAATTCGCCATGCAAAAATATTAAATATAGGATTTTTTCGCTTGTACGTTGACTTGTATTTTTAGTAATTGTTAAATAAATATAATTGGTATGATAATGCGACACGATGGTCGCTGGTTTTCTCAGAATGGACAGTCATAAATCTTCTCAGATACACTTAGGGAGAACGGAAATATTTGCTCTTGGATAGTGAACTCGGATGCAAAACCCTACCTTAATATATTTCCAAGAATTTCATAATATATAATTGTTTTCATTTTGGAATGGGCCGCCGGTGAGAGTAACAGTACATACAAGTAAAATAATGTCAGAGACAGCACTGCAGCCAAGAATATCCAATATATTAGCAAAGATGCAACAGCAGGTTTCGCATTAGTTTGTTGAAAAAACCCCATTGTTAGTGTTAAATTTTAATTGTATCAGACAATGTTACAATTAAAATTGTAACTGTTATATGTATATTTGTTAATTATATTGTAGTTACATACGAGCATGTCCATCTGTCACAATATAAGATTAAACAAATATTAAATAAAAAAAACATTTTTATTTCAGTATTAGTGGTCCGCGATTGTTTTTTCCTTTTTTTACCGGTCCACAGGTCTAAAAAGGTTGGGGAACACTGTTCTAGAGGCCAGGAGAGATAACAGACTAAAGCCCTTGTAAAAAAAATCTATATCAAAAGGAATAACCCTGCAACCCCCGGGGTGGACGACAAACGTCTTGCCAACAAGGCAACGGAGGTCGTTAAGAATCTAATGATATATTTTCGGTGCTATCCTTCAAAAGGTTATGCCTCATACAAGGAACGAAGACATCGGGGAATAATAGGAATTGAAAATGATCCAGTGCTTTAGATGAAAAAAGGTGCATTGAGATGATTCGGTCACGTGTCAATTATGTACCCTAGAGGATAAACCACGGGAGTCACATTTTACCCCAGAGTATAAACGACGTTGCATCATACAATTCATGTATGACGCATATGACGTTTATCCGCTAGGGTGCAAAGTGACTTCCGTGGTTTATCCTCTAGAGTACAGAATTGTGAATGATACAAGATTTATAAAAATAATCTATATAAATAGTATAGGTCCGAGAAGTTTGAGAAGACCTATTAAAATGTAGAATGACCAAAAGGGTCAAATGGTGAAAGAAAAAAGAGTGAAGAACTTTTATAATTGGAGAGTATGCACGATGAGGTGTATATACGTGGCAACAGCGAAAAACGCGTGCCAGGATATACTAATTAAAAATCGCATGCAATTTTCATACCAATATGTTCTTTGTTGTAGAACTGATGCTAATATTTATTTATTATATCAAAATACTATTCAACAACTTTATATGCTACCAGGCACTACAATTGTATGTGTCCAAAATGTAAATTGTATGGAAAAGAATAAGCGTCATGTCTAACAGGCATTTATTGTTATTGGGTTAATAATCTTCAGTCGTTGCTTTTTTTATACACTAAGTAATTTCTTCGACAAACTTACGGGAAATACGAATGCCTTTATAGAAATCTAGTGATAAGCGAACATATATTCCATTGATCTTTGAATGGGTTTATAATTTGTTTATAATTGTTTACAAAATGTATCTAAAATGTTGATAAAATATATCTTAAATACATATTCAATGACGCATTATGTTTACACTTAAAATTAGTTAATTAATTACATACTATATTACCGAATTTTGTAATTTTGAATGATTTCACCAATCAACATTTGCAATTTTAATTTTACATCAGTTATTCTTTCATCAGACACCTGCAAAAGATGAATCAATGTTTGATAAAATAATGATAAAAGACAGACTAGGACGGATTAGGAAAATTTAAAGCCCATCAATCGAAAAATGTTCAAAGTACGACATCGAAATATAACCAAAGTTCAATCCTTTCATGTGTGTCACACAACAAAAAAACATATGCAGCCGCGTTAAATATAACTCCATTATAATACTTTTTGCATTTTTTGACTGGTAAAAGCTCTCGTATTTCTGAACGTTGACTGTAATATGTTATACATATGGTAGTAACATACTTTTATTTTTGTAACTATCGATTACAGTATCCACATTTGTTTAGATGATAGTTTACAACAGTATTCTAGGATCAACTTTTATGTATGGAGAAGAAACGTGAACATGGAAAAATACTGAAATGAGCCGAATTAATACGACTAGAAATGCGTACACTGAGAATACACGGGGTGACAATGTGTAACAAAGTGCGTAATTCAGTGATATGGGATGAATGTGAACTTAAAGATGGTGTATTAAGTAAGATCTAGAAGAGCACTCAAGAAAAACATGAAACAAGATCTGTGATGTGGTCCACACTTAAGAAGAACAATCACAACATTTCTGTCTATAGTATCGACAAAATTTTCTGAAAACATTTCCCGCCATAGTATTCAAACCAACCCACTGGCGAACTTAAAATAGGATTAATAGCAAAGATAACGTGTTTTTTTATATATAAGTGCGATGTAATAAATGTATCAGTATGCAAATAACCAAATGCATACAATATAATCTACTATCCACGCACGGACGGCTTATAGTAACCCATTTCCCTAGCGGGCAATCTGAGGTCACAGCATAACCGGTCTGCATCCAGCGGCGTGCCCTTAACACTGGAGACTATACTGGCCGAGTACCGGAGTCTCGGCATAACAAACAACAGCTTACCAAAACAGGTTCTTTGCCCGAGGAAAGCTGTGACGTATCGTAAAAGAATGCGTCGGGCGCGTCATGTTATCGAGGAATACCAGACGAGAGATGCGAGAGTTTCTGCTGCAACTTTACCGTGATGATTATCGAGAGAAGAGAAGAGAAAAGAAAATATGTCTAATAGTGTCACCGCCGATCTATGGGAAAAATGGTGCAATGTTTAAATGTTTGAAAATTATTTTCATTTAAGTTTGATTTCACACATACCAGATAAAAAAAAATATGTCATAAAAATTTAAAGCTTTTCAAACAATGTTACATTTTTCCTATCGAACCTTCTCATATTTGCAGAGCTTGTATATGTTTAAATCATTTTTGCATTATTGACTCCTTTAAGATTGAAAATCCTCTCTCCTGAATCTAAAAGCGCTGAAAATTTGTATTTTAAAAACGTATTCCTCGTCAAGCTTTCATGATTCCTATGATTTACAAATATAAGCTATACGAGTAGTAGTACAGAGGGTAAAATAAGTTTGAGAAAACCTAGAAAAAAATGGTACACACAAATGAATCAAATTCTAAAAAAAGGAAGAGTGGAAAGCCTTTATAATAGAAGTATGCATGTCGAGGTGCATGGACATGGCAGAAGCGAAAGATGTGTGCCAGGATATACTGGAATGGAAATACTTTCTCTCTGTCTACTTCATTGGGAACATGGCGTGATGGTGACGATGATCCGAATCAAGTCAAAGCTACTGATCATAATAAATGAAACATTTTATACGAGTACATTAAATGTATCATTTGAGAATAATTATAACAATATTCATGTTTCTATCTAAATATTCGAAAAAAAATAAAAACAGTTAAATGAATATTATTGCAAAAATGTACCACCGGTATGGATTTATTATCCGCTTGTAACGAGTATGTCGAAAGAAATGTATGGTTTTTCATAGATTGCGTGGAAGAAAACCATTTCACGAGAAAAACTTAACCTTTTTTTAGACATTGTATTAACAATATCAAGAAGCATGTGATATAAAAGATAAAGAAGCCGGTCATTTGTAAAATGAAAAAAAAACGGTTTGTTAATAACATCGTTACCTGTACACATAACAGCGAAATGAACAACAAAGGTTGTGCTTAATAATAAAACATTACGTATGAACGGTCTCGTAAGAAAACAAGAACAGAAAATACGCTTTCACGTTTCAACGCGTTTATAATTTCGTATAAGCCAGGAATACCGAACCGTGGGCGTATTGCCCCTACCGGCATATGATATTTGTGCGTGCTCGCCACGATTGAACCATACTAGTATGTAATAAGTCTCGGATTACTTTTTGATGGAAATTAAATGTCAGCCTTTCTTTATGTTTTCAAAGTCATTACTACGGAGAATTGATAATATTATAATACTTAAATATTTATTTAATCAAATGTTTACACAATTCTACTATACACAGGATAAACTATTTATAACAATCGTTTCACTAGGCTCATTGCCTGTTCTGAGACAGAAAACTTACACCCGTGACACATTAACACTTAATCAATGCAACAAGTATGACATGCAACGCGGTACATAGTCGCGTGGTAACGCACTTGACTTCCGTGCGGAAGGTCGTCGGTTCGAACCCCGCACTGTGCTACTCCCGTCGAACGACACAGGCCCTTTTTCCGTCTAATGTTCGAGGGCATGAGGATACCTATGATATCAGTCACATATATTCTTAACAAAAAAAAATGTTTATAAGATTAAACAACTCTCAGCAAACAATATATTATACAATATATACCCAAGATTTAATTAATATTATACTAGAATTATATTTTCTAAAATACTTGTTCCTATTAGAAAGGAAATTCATTAATTCAAAGGGCAATTTTATATAGTGCTGTTTAGAGAACAAACTCTCCTAAAGGGCACTCTAACTCGGGACTCGAACCCAAGTTGGAACCTAAATTTATTTAAATAATGCTTTAAGGCATTTAAGGCTTCGTTAATATCGAGTTAAATTCGAGGCAGCAAGAACTGCATTTAATAAAATGAAGTCGCTCTTCTGTGATGACAACTTAAATTTGAAACTCCGTCAGAGGATGATTAGATGCTATGTGTGGTATGTTTTATTGTACGGTTGTGAAACATGAACCTTGAAAGTCCAGGCAATGAAAAGACTGGAAGCATTTGAAATGTGGTTGCATCGTCGAATGCTCAAAATTCCCTGGACAGACATGGTGACAAATACCGAAGTCCTGAGGCGAGCTAGAGCTGACAGGGAGGTGTTGTCCACTATAAAAGTTAGAAAGATTTCATATCTGGGTCACGTGCTGCGTGGAGAGAGGTACCACTTGCTCCAGCTTATATTGAAGGGGAAAATCGAGGGACACCGGGGGCCCGGAAGAAGACAGATGTCCTGGCTGCGGAATGTGAGGGAGTGGACCGGCATCCGGAGTGTAGAGGAGCTGTTCCGGGCGGCTCAGGACCGAGACGGATTCGCCGAAGTGATCGCCAACGTTGGGGGGACCCGACAGGGCACTTAGAAGAAGAAGAATATCTTTCTGGTTCGTTGGAAGAGATTACCACATAGGAATAAGTCCGCTAGGTTGTACTGTAAATTAAAGTGTAATACAATAAACCAAAGAAATTATTTTGTACATTTGATTATTTTTGCATTGGTACACACAATTAGGCCTTGACTCAATAAATGCTGCCCGTCGCACTGCAGCTTATCTTGAAAATGATCTACGGTGCGAAAAGGTTAGGGACCACTGAGCTTAACCTTCCCACACTGTTATGACATGTCTCACTTAGTTTTCATAATAGAAATGGTCGCGTAATAATGGAAAGATGAATTAAATTTATTGCTGAACCAACATCAAAGCTGATGGTCTTGCTTGACAATGTTTTATTCCAGAAACCTATTTATGTAATAATTTAAAAATAAATACGTATACCGTACCAAAATGAGGCATTTTAACAATGCCGAATAAGTAAAGCTTAAATCGAATGATTTATTAATGTTAGAAAAAAAGCAAAATGAGCTAAATATTTGATAGTTTAAGACTATCTGTTGGAAACTTTTTCAATAGGTACTATAAAACGTCTATACCATATATAGACTATCACCACTGTCAAAAATATCCTCTTTTATTGGTTTTCTGTTAAACATAGATCACTGCACAACTTTCCAAAAATTATATTTCCATTGCTGAAAGATCATACAAGTTGTTTTTTTTTACCCCCGCCCTATCGTATCGATCAGTTTATTAAATTAAGAGGAAATCAAATTAACTTCAAAGATTAAATGAAGACGAAATTTTCGAAGGAGTAAAATACGCAGTTTTTTTTAAAACACAAAACTGATTGAATAATTTGCATTGTTTTAGTATTATTTCGTATCGGCAACGGTACGTTACAGTCAAATGGAAGCAATCGACCACAACTACGAGTAATCCATGAACCGTATAGTTCAAGCAGTCACTAGTATACTGAATATTGGAAATATGAAAGCGTTTATAATTCGTTAAATTATGAACACACTCCATGTAAAATCTAAGAGTCTTAGATCGTTTGTACGGTCCATAATTCATAAGGAAAGAAACAGATACATTTTTATTGACAGGACTGATTTGACAAGAAAATTTTCTGGGGAAGATAAAAAAAAATTATGGTACGAAAATTTTGAGTGTTCGAACTAAGCCGGGAGTAAAAATAACATATAACTTCTTTGCTATCTCATGTTGAAGTTAAGAACACTTTTAGAGGTAAAGAAATATTTTCACATGCTGATAGTAAAAATATGAATTATTTGTAGTTGTATCAGCCACCACAAATTTGTACTTTGGTCCTCTAAGTACAGGGTCATGTACTTAGAGGACCAAAGTACAAATTACTGCACCTGATCATCCAAGGCAAAATAGAAGGCCGAAGAGATGTTGGCAGGAGACAAATCTCCTGGCTCCGCAATATACGTGATTGAACTGGCATAAGGGGCGTTGGAGATCTTTTTCGGGCTGCCGGGGACAAAGATATTTATTTATTTAACACTTTTATTGCAATACAATCTGGCGGGCTTATTGCCAGGCGGCAATCTCTTCCAACCAACCAGACAAAAGTAAATGAAGCAAGTTACGTGGTCGCATACATCATTCAAATGACTATCCATCCCCACGAATTCCATAAACATATACGTGAGAACATGCCCACGAACCCCACAAAGACGGGCAATCACGCGAACATTATTTTTCATATAAAGTGAGATATCATCAATCAAAAGGAAAGGAAAGGATGGTGGAGAGGAAAGGAAAAGAAAAATCAGGAATGAAACACGTTATTTTACTGACTAGAAATTAAGAGTTTTTTTCAGTCGCTTCTTAAAGGTATCTACTCTCAAGTGATATTCAACGTTGGGGGGACCTGACATGACACTGCGAAGAAGAAGATCAGCCACCTATGATCGTGACTAGAATAGTTATTCACAATTCGCTCAACAGGAAACATTATAACAAGAAAATGGACCGCCAGTTCTTTATTCCACGGTGAAAGTATTGCTAGTCGTTAATAAGGTCTAACGAGTTTAGTTACGTAGAATTAGCTGTGTACATACTCCAAAACTGCATCCAAAGGAAACTGTAATGCCGTCTCGGTATTGAGATGTTGCACAACACTTACTGTTGTAGTCGGCAGGAAGTGAACTGCCTTTTGTGGATGCTGAGGAGAAAGTTGTGACAGATCGTTCGAGGAAACGGACATTTGTCAAATGAATTGACTGCAAAAAGAACATATTTTATAAAAAAATATAAAGATAAAATCTGAAGTTCTATGAGTGTTAAAATAAATATAAAGATAAAATCTGAAGTTCTATGAGTGTTAAAATAAACATAAAGATAAAATCTGAAGTTCTATGAGTGTTAAAATAAACATAAAGATAAAATCTGAAGTTCTATGAGTGTTAAAATAAATATAAAGATAAAATCTGAAGTTCTATGAGTGTTAAAATAAATATAAAGATAAAATCTGAAGTTCTATGAGTGTTAAAATAAATATAAAGATAAAATCTGAAGTTCTATGAGTGTTACCTTTGTGCGATTTATATTCAGGTCTTGCCGAAGAACCTAATCTTCAAACTGTCTTCTGGGTTACTTTGTATTCAAAATGAAATTCATGCGCAAATTTGAAAATATTTCTTTTCTTATGTAATTTTTAATACACAATCCACCCATATAATGATTTGCGCCACTAAATCAGTCACTATGCAATTATATGAGTCAATACTCTAAAATCAATATGAAAAAAAAAATACAATTTTAGACAACTAAAAACTTCAACCGATAAAACTTCAAAAAATTAACAATCGATCTACAAGAGGAAAAGTTGCCGTGACCGCAAGGTGCACCAACGTATCTATCATCCAAGAATTGGAGATTACCGAAAAACTTTCGAAACATGTAGAAAAAATCATAATAAACATTGAGCATGTTACTAGAAAGTCTGGAGATGGTGGTGATCACGGTGACAGTTGAGGGGAGGCGAGCAAGAGAAAGGTGTCATATGAGATTGACGGATCAAATTAAGGAGTTAACAAGAACCTGTTTAAGAGCTGCATTTAACATGGCCCAGGACCGGGAGGAGTGACGACAAGTGGTGAGCCGAGTTCGAGACATACCATAGGACCACGACGCTCAGCATTGAGCACAATATGAAGTAGAAACATAACACAAATAAATCCGCGTCATTGGTACAATCTCATATTCGAGTATCTACTTTGTTTATCTAGTATGTTTTATTTATAATATTGTACAAAATTTGGACTCAGAGTTCTTCGCCGCTAGACGCGACATATTGTTAAATCCTGCCTGCGATATGAAAAGAGACCAAGAAAAAGACAAAGGATAATTAATGCTGATGGATGAAATAGCGCTGGCATCAAGCTACGATACATTTATTAAATGCGCCTGAATGTTAGGGGCCTTAAATGGGAGTGTACCGATTGTGATGATGTCGAAGATTTTCCCAACACATTAAAAATCAGTATTAAACTGACGAATCATCGAAACAAGGTCACTAAACGATGAACCTCAACACCATTTCGGGAGATTCTACGACGTTAAGCTTTGTGCTACGTGTGGGTGGAAAATAATGAATAGATTAATGGTACGCGTATTCCTATGTAAAATAAAAGAATAACAAAGCATTTCAATGGCGAAGCTGTTGTTATGATCAATGGACCCGAAACAATTATCAAGTCGACGTAAGAATAATACACATTTAGTTTTCGAACAAAATTGAAAAGGCTGTCGGGCATGCTGGGCAATGTTTCTGGTACGAAATTAAGAGGCCGCCTCTCCTGGTGTTGAATCGAGCAGATCAAGGACTTTACTAAATATATTCTGAGCAAGGCTTCACATCTAGTCGGAGACAAATGCTTGGAGAAATTTTGTGCAGGCTTCATCATGAAGAGCATGCCCCTCAGTCATGAGGATGACGATTAGAGAGGGGAGTTATCGAATGCGTTAATTTATTGTTACATTTTTTGACGTATATCAATACTTCTGTGGAGATGAGTGCACTAAAAAAAAGTGTTATCAATGTATGAAAGAAGGCAGAATAAAGACATCAGAAATGAATGCACGGGTGTTTTAAGTAAGATGAAGGAGAGATTTAGGATGGTTTGGGCATGTGGAGATAATGAATACGAAAGAATGACTTAATGAGTTAACAAATCAAAATTGCAAGGTGTGCGTGGAAAAGGAAAACGTGGCTGGACTAAATGGACCAGATTAAAAAAAAAGGTAAAGTGTTAAGTATGATTAATGAGTGTGTCATCGGATTCAATACAGCAATTTTCCAACTGAATTGACGTTGAAATGGCGTGAGGATCCTCGAGTACGAGGCCCAGCAACGACGAAGATGAATAATGAAAGAGTAATGTGTGCTTGGAGAAAAGTTTGGAGAGTCTCAAATCTGAAACAAGTATACGTTTGGATGCATACTGAGGAGTATGAATAAACATTATTACTAGTATAACATGTAACTAACTGTAAACCAAACATAATCAGTAAAAAAGTTGGTCCATAGAAAGGCTAATTGGTCGAGATCTAGATTTATCGCTGACACCGCTCTGGAGGCGTTAACGCAATCAGAAAGAATGATTTGATTAACACGAGCCAACGACTTCAAACACATAAACATTAAATTTGAACACAAATCATATTAATATGACGCATGTCATAAGTGAGAATGCTCCACTTCATGAGCCTACTTATAGTACTTAAATAGCTACCAAAGTAATGGATGCAATGGTGCCATAGAACCAGGTCATAAAATTTAAAAAATATGTGTCATTTAAAATGGCTTTTTTAAAGATTCACGCAAGACAGAGGTATTAAAATAATATTTTTATAGAAATAATATTTTAGTAGAAAATAATATTTTTATTGTCTACGAGAGAGGTTAGAAAGTAATTAGATAAATTAGTAGAATATTGATAAAAAAAATATCCAATCACTAAAAAAGGTAGATGAAAAACTACGCGAACTGCTCCGAATTAGTCACTTGTCTAAATTGTCTAGTTAAGACAGATAATAAATTGAGAAATTATTACAATATTTAAGAATGAGTTAAGTAAATATACCGTTATTGTTTAAGAAAATCTAAATCAACACTAGAAATCTTAGACAAAGACAGAGTTAAACTAAAAGTTCAATTGACGCAAAAAATAACAAGTGAAGCTGTATAAAAATACGAACTTTTAATAAAATTACATAAACCCGTTTTATATTAACTTATGCAGAAAATAAAAAAACATGATATCTTTTTGACAAAACATTTGTTTGTCGTAATTGAAAGTATTATACAAACACGAATTTATTGATATATTTGTCACGTTCGTTTTAAGAATTAAATTTTTACTTAAGTAGTTCAAATAATCTTTGTAAAATAACATGACAAATCGGGCATTAAGGTACGTGTGAATATCAAGAATTGCGAACCGTCATTGAGATATAAACCAATCCTAAATAATACACGTTTCAAAACAATACAAAATTCAGACAGAATAAACTAAATTACCATGGGGATTAGGGTGGTCAAGCGAATTGCACAATTTAATAAAAGGTTGGAATAGTAAATGAACGAGATCAAATTTTTGATGGTCTAGAAACGCTACTGATTTCCCCAAGTTAAAAAGAAACAAATATTTATACAAGTGTGGTGTCAAATAGTCTTTCTCAAAAAAATTAAGAATATTTTCATTCTTTTGTGTACGTACATAGTACATCTGGCGGACTTATTGCTATGCAGCAATTTCTTTGAATCAACCAGACAACTTTTGAAACTCAAATAGAAATTATATGTAATGTTGCTATAATAGTCACAGCTTAAGTGGAATACACCCGATTGCCTGAAAAAATACATTCAATTCAGAGTACTTAGTTTTGCGATTAATTATGAAAAAACGATAGACATATTTACACCTATTTCGTCAGCACAAAATCATTCCAAGAATGTATTTAAGACGGCTACTAGTTGCCAGTATATAATTAAGATAAAAAAGAAATCAATACACCTAGAATAATTACTATACGTTTAACATATCAAATTAACACTATAAAACAGTCCAAATATATTTGAACAAACTTTCTCCTAATCTACTTCATATAAATATGTGAAGTTTCCACATATCTACTAACTTTTACATTGATAAGATACGGACCAACTCGAGGCATAATTTTGCGCAAGAAGAATAACGTTAAACATAATAATTATGATAAAAAAATGAATAGTGAACAAGGTATAATAAAACATTTGAAGTAATGAGAAGAGTCCAACAAAACGAATTTAATTGGCGAATCGGCACGGGCCCATTGTGGCTCGCAATGTATGAATTATTATGGTTCTAGTAATGTATACCCACCTATTCATTAGACTGCGGAAAGTTAACATTTCCCGACTTGATTGATATACCCGAAATAACCTTGTCCGTTAAATTAGGCTTCCTCTTATATCATCATAATTACAAACAATATCCTAATGCTATAACGTTGAATTATAATTTACGAATAGGTCATTTTTTACTTCCATAAATGCCGTTAACGCTTTCAGTATTATTGCTGTTGTCAATTTTGTTTATTAGACGAAATCTGCAATCATCATCTAACTTCATTTTGTACCAAATTATTACAACAGATATTTTAGATGGCTTCTGACATGATTAATGTACATATTTGAAGCACCTCAGATTCTAACAGTTGACTTCACAAAAAAATTTAACATTTTAAAACGGTACTCGAATTCAGAAACAAATATTTTAAAGATATATTATATTAAAAAATACTTACGCAAAGTTTTCAAATAAAGTGTATAAAAATACACTTGGCTTATGGTAAGCCGAAAAATATCTAAGGCTTGTTTATAAATTGGTCGTTAGAGTTAGTATTGACAAATTTTAAAAAACTCGAATAATCTGGAAAATAAAATTTTAAAAAATATATAATTTATCAATTTTCAACGAAAACTTATAAAGTTGCCGTTTAATACATTTTATCGTGGTAAGCAAATTTTTAATTTTTATCGTTGAAAGCAAACTTTTAGGTCGAAAAAAATCTAACGAAAAAAATCGTCAAAACTTTATCACTAAAATATAGAAGTTCAAATGTTTTTAAAAACTGTACATCAAGATGTACAAACCATGAATTTTTGCAGACAATAAATCTGTTTGAAACGATAAGCAGAGGAAAAACAACGTATTTATCATAAAAATCGTGTCATCAATATATATTTTTCTATTAAAATTTAAATTTTCGATGAATTTAAGAAAAAAAAATTAGGTATGAAAAAAGACCGCTTACAAAAGTAATTTAATATGTTTCACGAATCTAGGAAAAAGGATATTCGCATACGAATTTGTGATGCATTATTGATGTGGTGAACATAGACCAAAAACTAAACTCAAACATGGCTTTTACTCGTATTGGCCGCGTCCAGCAGCCGCCTCTATTCAGCTCTTTAGAATGGGAGCAGGGGACATGAAAAATTCACGGGCGGAAGATTTTACAGCACTAGTGGGAAAAAACCTAAAAACAAAATGATCATGAAAGGCGAAAGAGACGCAAAGAGAAACTGAGCACTGCCCTAGGGGCGCGATCCTTCACGGGGTCAGAGAAAAATAGAAGGGGTCAAAAAACTGGATGCTTTCGCTGGGGTACCATGACTGAATTCGCAACCAAGCCAAAATTGTATCCATTTCTCATTCGACCTTTATGACTTTTATTTAAGCCTTTTTTGTTACTTATCAGTTTACAATTTTAACAAAATTTTCTGTCTCATTTTCAACAGGATACGTTAACAACTGTTTCACTAAAATAAATTATTGACATTTCATACTCCTACTATTTATTCCAACGCCTCAGTACTTTATCCCCAGCTGCAACTCGGTGGAACTCAATCTTGAATTTATTGATATTCAAACTTTTCAGGATATTTTTGTTTCTCAATTTTAGTTCACCCATAATTCAAGGCGAATGAAAAATATTTTGCTTTAACATCTGCAAATTTTACGATATTTAAACTGATATTGCAGGGGGAAAATTTAGTCAGAAGTGTGAGAAGAAGACGTGTTTCTTGGTTGAAGAACTTACGGGAATTGTAAGATTGTGATAGCATATATTTGTTAAGAGCTGCTGTGTCAAGGCTTGGCCCTTGCCATGAAGATAGTCATGAAGTTCGCCAAGCTACATTAGAGGACAAACTTAAAAGAAGAATTATTACATTGATAATTGTTAAATATTTACAACCAGAAAATGCAAAAGGTTATTAACACATAACGCGTTTCTCTGAATAAAAAATGTGATAAACGGGGAGTCACAGGTATCATATCCGCATGACATGCATCATGCTCTTGTGGTACTAACATAAGAGTATGATGCATGTTTCTTCCTCCATCGAATCAAACAATAATTATGCATTACGTTACGTTTCAAAACCACAGTTATTCACATCCTCTTTTGATGTTACTTACTAGATGGGTTGACTTGTACGCATTACGTAATCAAATTCATTGAACCAGACGAAATACAACATTAAAACACAGAGATTTGTTTCCGTCTTGTTGTATTTAAGTCGAACATAGTTCTGATGCAGTACTACAAGACATAATCGTGTTTTACGAAAAGTGCCTTCTTGGAGACTTAATACACACATATCGTATTGATCTCGTCTCAAAACATTTTCGAAGTGCCAGGGCTTCAGATGAAATCAGCTACCTCTGCGGTGTCAGAGCTGAGAGCGTTTGAGGCTTAAAAATATATTGTATTCCTCTTCTACTTTAGACGATATTATCTTTTCATATTTTTACTGAATTTGTTGGTAATAATTTACATTCGTGCATTATATTCTTTACATACAAAAGAATAAAAATAGTATTTTAACATGCGAAAATATTTCTTTGGCTTAATTTGCCAGTGAAATACGAATGCTGTCACTCGATTTACAAAAGACGGTTAGGGAAGATAAAAAAACTTACGTAACAAAGCGACAAAAAAACTCTTTAAATAACCCGAAAGAATCAATGACGAGAGAGAAAAGTTCAAGAAAAGTGTTTCAAGATATAAAAGAAAGTCTCAAGAGATCCAGGGAAGATATTCAACGGATATAAAAAGCGTCAAGTCATAGCACTTTTTTCTCATAAAAAAACACAAATGTATTCGAAATAAAACAGTTTTAAATCCACCTAAGAAAATGTGCCTATATGCATAACATATTTTTTAACAATCGACACATATTTAAAACTAACTTATTTATTCGTATTTCTACAGTGTACGATCGATTTAGACCACAAATATGTAACATAAAAAATTAAATTAAGAGGGCACATGCATACAAAAATTTAAGATGTTACAAAAAATATAAACATTAACATGACTCGTAAAAATCTAATAAGAAAGAAGTACTTACATACATACAAGAGGCCAGAGTTCAGAAGGCCAAGGGCCATATTCCACGAGATACCCTTATAAAAATTACTTTTAAATATTTTTCCAGCATTGGTTGGAATCGATCCAATTTGGACAGATTGGATAAAAATAAATAAATTAGCAACTAAGCAAAACGGATCAGCGAAAACTTAATATTTAACATATTTCTATAAGAGCAATGTAAAAAAATGCATTTTGAGGTTATCGAACACATTCTAAGCCCAAGTGTTCCATTTTTGTACCCATGTCTATTGACTTGTGATATTGCATAGATGAGTATTTCGCAAACCGTCGCGAATTTCATTGTTTGGTTATTACAAAATAAGTTGAATAAAATGGATAAGAAGAAATAATATGATAATTTACCTTGAAATGATACGAAATCGTCAATGTGTTGAGAAAATTCCATCATGCCTTACCTGCAAAAAAAAAAAACTTTGAAATATACGCGTATACATATATAGGTTGCTGTAGAAGTTTATTCATCTTTAGAAATTTATTGTGAAGGAACCTGATCAGCAATCATACTATAAGAATATATCATTTATTATGAAGGAACCTGATCAGCAATCATACTATAAGAATATATAATTTATTATGAAGGAACCTGATCAGCAATCATACTATAAGAATATATCATTTATTGTGAAGGAACCTGATCAGCAATCATACTATAATAATATATAATTTATTGTGAAGGAACCTGATCAGCAATCATATTATAAAAATATATCATTTATTGTGAAGGAACCTGATCAGCAATCATACTATAAGAATATATAATTTATTATTAAGGAACCTGATCAGCAATCATACTATAAGAATATATAATTTATTGTGAAGGAACCTGATCAGCAATCATACTATAAGAATATATCATTTATTATTAAGGAACCTGATCAGCAATCATACTAGAAGAATATATAATTTATTATCAAGGAACCTGATCAGCAATCATACTATAAGAATATATAATTTATTATGAAGGAACCTGATCAGCAATCATACTATAAGAATATATCATTTATTATGATGGAACCTGATCAGCAATCATACTATAAGAATATATCATTTATTATGAAGGAACCTGATCAGCAATCATACTAGAATAATATATAATTTATTATGAAGGAACCTGATCAGCAATCATACTATAAGAATATATCATTTTCAAGCTCGGATTTTTCTAGACAATAAAATAAGATTGTCAGTTCATTCTGATATGGATGAGGCGAACCCGAGCAGTCATCATACTACAAGAATATATAATAATGAAACTCGAGTTTTTATAGGCAATAAAAGAAGATAGTCAGTTCATTCTGGTATGGATGACGCCTAAGTGTGCATTTCCCAATTGTATGCAAGCTGTTTCACATCAGCAAACGCATAGGAACCGGAAATTCTGATAAGGTGATTTAAAATCCAAAACGGATCAGTAAGCACGACTGTTGTAGTTTTTTGTATGGCAGATTTTTATAAGGCTAGTTTAGTCGCTATATAGCGCTATTAGAATTTACGTTAAGATGTTAATAAGTTACATAAAATGTAATTTCTTATGAATAATGGTCTAAAAACACAACCAGTCCGAATTTTACTGGGAAACTAACCGGGGGCAGCAGCTTGATTGGCAATAATTAGAACACATATGTCGACAAAAAAAAAAAGAAATAAGATTTGTGAAATGGTCTATAAAAAAAGGGCATTTTGTGGATAAACATATTTAATATAAGACTGACTCGTTACTTGGCAATTAGCAAGTTGACATTTCAGAAACGCAATTCGAATACTATAAATAAAAAAATTAAAAACATAGACTGCCAGAAATCAGAATTCCTCTTTGTATTCTCGAAACCACCCTAAGAATAAAACACAGTAGATCACCCACCCCGCACGAGTAACATGAAGGCGGGTAGGGTTGTGTGGTTAGGGTTGAAACAAGAATGGATGTAAGCGGCAAAGCTGTCCAGATATCGGAAGAAAGTAGATCCAGTGTCGGTGAGACAGAAATGTAAAAAGAAATTTAAATATGATAACGATACATTGAATAATCTTATTAAAAAACTAGGAAATTCTGGAAAACATGTACAGTAATCCCTCCATTTACATGGTAATTTGTTCTAGAAAAAAAAATCGGGCAAATGAAAACCGCGTAAACGGAGTCATTGAATACTATGTATGGTGATTTTTACATACATCTGATTTTATTCTTAATTAGTTAAAATAGCTTTAGTTTTTTTTTGTAAATCTATACAACTAGTTTCTGATTACTATTACAATTTCTTGTACCTATTGAAAATCACTCTTGCTGGATGGCTCTGCCATTGTTATTGTTGTTCTCACGTATATAAAACTATCGATTTCGATGCGAAATTTAAAACATAAGAAACCGCGTTAAAGAAATCGCGTAAAAACCAAGACCACGTAAAGGAGAGATTATTGTATACTTAATCGCAGAGGAAACGAAAATTCAAATATATCCGCGTATATTTTAGTTTACTCAAGGAAACGTTTCTGTTTGTGGCGCCCCCGTTAACGTTTCGAGTGAGCGAACTCAAGAAGTGGCGAATAAAGTGCCCATTAGGAAATTTTGGCATAAATTTTCTCGCCACTTCCTTTGCACGCCATTTTGATCACGAAGTTCGTACTTTATTAAGATAGTTCAAATGGAAATGCTCAAGAAACTCATAATTAGACAAAATACAAGAAATAAGCATTAAACTGACACTTCTCAAATTGAATGATTTGTGAAATTTATAAAACGTCTGCTTGAAGTTGATGAAATAAATTAATATTTTTATGAATTGGTTTTCTAACATTTTCGTTTCACGGCAACCTTGGTGTATTAAGATTTTTTTACCTTCTAAAAAATTTACCAAATTGTGGAACGAGTGAGTTTGTTGATTACCACACAGTTTCTTTATTGAAATCAAACGGAACAAAGATTCGCTGAGCGTAAGCACTGAGCAAAGGATATCTCGACTAATTTCCTAGTCAACCGGTTTCATATCCACAAATGTTGTTTTTAATATATATGGATTGCCTAGAATTATTAAATTTTTCGAATATGTCACGGCACCTCTGGTGTACAGGTGTAATTATTAACACTCCAAGCAAACGAAGGAGATATGAATTCAAATCCCATCGGTCATCTTTCAATTTACGGAGGCGCTCATCGAGCATTGTATTACCTCAATGATTTGACGTTTTTTCCTCATTGAGCATTTGTATTACATCAATGATTTGACGTTTTTCCTCATTGAGCATTTGTATTACATCAATGATTTGACGTTTTTCCTCATTGAGCATTTGTATTACATCAATGATTTGACGTTTTTCCTCATTGAGCATTTGTATTACATCAATGATTTGACGTTTTTCCTCATTGAGCATTGATTGTATTACCTCAATGAGTTGACGTTTTTCCTCCGTTCATTAAAAGTATACATTTGTAAAACCCAACAGTCTCGGGCTGACACGGAAGGAAGTGGAGTGCCAGGCTGCAGACCGATCTGAGTAGAGGCGTTTTATGGCATATCGTTTTCGTGATGGAACGTATAGGGTGATTAAAAATGTTTAAAAACCAATAACTAGTAAAATAGGGAAAAAACATAAACAGATTAAATTTCAATTTTTTAATTCATGGGGTAAATAAACTTCAACATGATTAACCTGCTGATTCAGACATCTTCAAGAGCGTGACCGGGAGACACCATCGTTTTCTATTAATGGTCTTCAGGTTTTAAACCACTGGAGTAGACACGGAACACGCGGTTCGTCATAGCACTTGGGAATACTAACCCGCACGCAAAGGTACAAAATTCGCATACGGGTAAATATTGTTATCAAACGAACTCATTTAACAAACTGGGACCCTTTTTTTATTTTCTATCTGGGTACCATTGTGAATCGAACTCGAAACCCCCAGATATCATGAACAAGGTCACGGAGGTCGTGAAATTCAAATTAAAAATATCATATTCTAGGAATATATTTTTTTAAATAAATATATATTAAATTTCTTAAGTACCGAGAGGTCCATTTTCAATTCACAGGTCCAAATTTAAGTCATTCAAGTACAGACCTTGTATATAAAGTCAAACAAATCGATATACTATATTACAGGAAGTTTTCAGGTGTAACAATTTATTTTGTCCATAACTTACGTGTATGTCCAAAAATTTCAGAAAAAATATTTAGAATAAAAGATAATTTTAAACAAAATTATAACAAAACAGAAGGAACCGTCTAGTTTAAAAAGACATTATTTTGCATTCTTAACAATCCTAATTATTCTCAATCTCTTCGCCAAAAAATCCCCTAAGGACGCGAAATTCTTTCAGGACGCGGAAATTTTCTTCGATCGAACGATTATCTATTACATACCAAAAACAACACTTCATTTTATACATCTTTATTTACGGTCCACGCAGCGTGACTGTGGAACAAACTGCACGGAGTTATCAGATGTGATTCATGCTTAATTACGTTCAAAAACGAAATTGATAAAAAAAATCAGTATACAGAATATCCATCCTTATCTTTGAAATAATTTTTTTCTCTAATCCTACCTACTATATAAAGGTCAGTTATTTTTTTTGACTAATAAATATTTTATACTTCTTAACGTATGCAAAATAAGTTGGTTGGTTGGAAGAAATTGCTGTATAGCAACAATCCCGCCAGGTTAACCATGTGCAGAATATAATAAACAAACACAAATAATCCCATTTGCCATTCCACATTTTCAATACAAACTACTCAACTTTTTATAACCTCTTGATAACCAAATAGGCCATAGAATTTCAATGAACCTCGAATTTCTGTTCAGAATGTATTCAGTTCTCTTGGGTTATTTCCATGACTATTTGAACATTTGAATATCTTACAAGTCCTGTCCCGAAGTGAATGCAATTGGCAATACATAAAGCATGGTATGTGCCTTGCAAGATATTTCCCTCAAGGAATCTCGTTTTCTATCCATTCATTTTTTATTTGTAGCAAAGCGGTTTGAAAGAAAACGATTATATTTAAAAACGAAAACACGTACATTATTTTTACTCGCAAGAATCCGACATCAACCTTGAAAAATTAAACAAGTCATAATACTAAATTATTTCTAATAGTTGCAAGATTTACATCAAACAACATATGAATAAAATATTCAAACTTTTCCACGACTACGATTTTTTTAGATTAAAGAAAATTGAGGCAAAACGAAAAGCTAAGTATTGAAAAGTCTCAATCAATTTTTTTTAAATATACAATATATCATATATCCTACTATTTAAAAATGTTTTACGGAGCCATTAGAATGTTGAACTTGATAAATAGACGGAAAATTCACATACTGTCAGCATTGTGTAATATCCTATCATATCCTGTCCTGCCTCCCCCTCTTATCTCGCCGAAAATATTCAACATCTTTCCGATCATGGATTTACGCCACGTTCAAACAGTGAATGTATACTGGCATTTCCAGATCACCGCTCTTCTTTTTTTACGAGACTCTGGAATCAGTTACAAACCAATGCTAGACTCGCTCCGCCATTGCCATGTTTTAAAAAGCGACTGAAAAACTCTTAATTTCAAGTCAGTAATATAACGTGTTTCATTCCTGATTTCCCCTTCCTCTCCACATTACTTGATTGATGAAATCTTACTTATATTGTTACTATGTACGAGTATAGTTCATAAACTTTGTAAAGGTGAATATTTATTGGGACCATGTAATTTCCCTTCTTACTTTTGTCTGCTTGGTTGGAAAACATTGTCACTTTGCAATAAACCCTCCAGGTTATTTTAACATGAAGTGTTAAATAAATAAATGTTGATTTGGGTTAAGCGATAGCCGACTTTTCAAAGGTTCTGAGCGTTGTCAAAAAAATATTAGCGAATCATTTTCAACCAGTGGAAAACAGCCGTGAAAATCAATTTTATTATAATATCGTTGTATAATGTAAAAACTGCCGGGTTTATGAATTAATCCCTGTAACAATTTCAATAACAAACCAAAAAGTTGTTCAAGAGGTCTGAAGTGAAAACAAGAATAAAAAAAGCGTCCAAAGGAAACGAACCAGCAACCACCGAGTCGGAAGGAAAGTGCCTTAGCAAGTAGGTCACGGAGGTCGTCTTATCTTCGAACATATCTTATAATATTTATATTGACTGAAAACAGCGTTAGACCTTGTTTCATTATTATTTTTATTGTAAATTAATGGTCGAACTTAGCGAATGTTACACGGAATTGTTTTTTTTTCTTTCCATTTTGTCTTTTTTTATTGCAAAAGAGTCAATTATAATTTCCAGAGGATCAAACGTCTCTTGAAGCTTAGAAATGAATGAGAGATCGGACAAAAGCAATCAACTGGAAAGAAAAAAAATCGTACAACAATAATAAACGCGTCACTTTGATCGAAACGTAATGCTGATTGTTCTACTCTCGTTGGCTGGCTGGCTGTCAGCCGTCCAACTCTGATGGAAGGGTTCTCAAATATTTAAACAGGGCTGCTGTAAAACAGAATACGGCTCGGGGAGAATTGTCTAAATTGGGCGTTATTTTTCAATTACGGACTACCGTACGGCAGAGGAGCCTACGATACAGTATTGTTGCTTTTAACGTTATTTCTACCTGTGGAATAAGCTTCTTTCGTAAAATAACCCCTGGCTCGAATTGTTAAGGTACAGATACATTTTTAAACACGGGTACATGTATTAGAGATGCCGTCTCGAACTGTTATTTGCCAAAATATCGATAAACATACATACATAAATAAACAAAATCATGCTACGTTTCCATTGGAGTATCGGATAGAAACAGAAATGTTATATTCATCTTTCCATTTAGAAAGGTTAGATACGCTACATGTATTTTTCCAATCTTCGTAATTTACTGAGAAAAAGAATCCTTCGGGATTCCACGCGAGGTCGTAATATTGTTGAAGACTAAAAATAAATTTATATTTGGAGGTTCTACACACCGAGTCTCAATGACCTTAACTCGATCAAACGTTTCATTTGTATTGAAGAATTCAATCCAAAACCTAAGTAATTTAATATACGAAGTATGTTGAATGAAATTTTGTATGAAAGCTCAATTTTGCATGTAACATACAAAATAGACAAAAATGAAATTTTGTATGAAAGCTCAATTTTGCATGTAACATATAAAATAGACAAAAATCTACACAGGTGTTTTTTTTTCATGAATGTCATTTTTGCTTTATTCAAAATATCATACACCTTAATCTATTTCTCATAGTTTTATTATATTACACTTTCGCTGTATACCGTACAACCTGGGGGAGGGGAAATCTTTTCCAACCAACCAGAAAGATGTTAAAGAGTGATAACCATACTGGAACATTTTTTAAAAATCCAATGGAAATCGAACCAGCAACCACGGGTCGTAAGTCACGTATCTTACTAACTATGTTAGGTCACAAAAGTCATCACGGTTGCTACTTTTTTCTCCCGTGTTATTTAAAAAAAGATTGTGCGAAATTCAAAACAACATTAGCGCGAGATATTCGACAAGTACCTGAAATCCCCTCTAGTGTTTTCTAAAATACAGTAATGATGTATATTCTCAGCAACCTAAGTAATATTTTCTTTAATTTCACCCTTGACAACACGGTAATACATCAATAATAGTTAAAAAGCAATTAAATGAACCTTTATTAACATATTCCTGGAATACTCATAATTAAAAACTGTTAACACAATGCAACGGCTATACAAAGGTTTAAGTCGGGAAATATTACCAGTCATCATTAACGAGTCGATTCCCTAAAACCATTGTACTGGAGGGTTATGACATGGCACTTACATTAGGAAAGCGCACTCCAGTGCACTCAATGTGAAAGCCCCGCTAAAACTCCGCTAGTCCGCATGCGCATTTTCAAGCGCTATATTGGTGAGAAGTTAAAAAGTTGCCGTGATAAAAATAATCGACGATTTATGAATAAATACTAAAATAATGTTTAAATTTTGATACATACACCTTCGATTCTTGAAAAATGGTTTATTTAAAAGAAGAGATTTATTTCGAGGGTCAAATGTGTTAAGAAAACTATTCAGATATGGTTTGGGCATGTAAAACCAATTAATGCAGCAAGACTGACGAAATAAATTTACAGCGAATGTGAGTGTAAGGCGTAGTCGAGGAAAACTGAGGAAAGTGCGATTGGACCATGTGAATGATATTTTGAAAGACATAAATTTAAAACTAATCGTAGGAGGTATGTGAGGTATATGGATGTAGAGGAGGCAAAAAATGTATGTCGCAATTGAATAGACTGACGTTCTATCTCCTCTGTTTAACGTGATGGTATGTATATATCATATATTATGTATGAATGTCTTCGTCTACAGGCGATTTACAATATACTCGTTCGCCATAAATGCATTCTCCAATTTTACATAATTAAATTTCCTAGTGTCAACATTAATTTTACGAGACGATTTGATTGCAACAATTTATTGAAATCTCTCAATTTTGTTGAATTAAAAAATTTAATTATTAACGCTTTTATAACTGTAGACAACACAGTGTTGATAATTCTTGCTCGGAGTATTGGCCCGACTTTGGGACACCTTACTCCTTCATCAGGCATTGTGAAACGGACGTAGGATATTTTGGGTGATGGAGAAAAACATGGTGTTAGAGAGGAAAGGATAGATTTTTTTACGTATATTAATGTTACAAAATACACATATGTTACATATTAATATACTTATATTTTATAGACAGTAGTACTCTTTAAGATGACATTGCTTATTTTAATAAAAAGGGAATACGCTAAAGTAATTTATCTTCGACAGCCGTCCAGAGGAAGACCAAAGAACTCCTGGATGACTCAATACTCCAAAATCCTGCAGAGAAACGGCCTAGATGAAAGCGACACCCGGAACCGAAGAACATACAACCTGAGAACGAGAAGAGCCGACCCCAACAGTCTACCTAGGCGATGAGTTGGGACAGTGCCAGGAAGAAGAAGACGCTAAAGTTAATTATCGCGAAACGTAGAGGTAAATTAAAATGAGCCAAAAATGTAATAAGTTGAAAATTTCATGACTTGTCGATACCGAAAACGAAAAACAAAACGGGTTAAATTACAAATAAATTTCTACGAAATTAAACATCTCAAAATTCAGAAGCAGGTTGAATTTGTATAAAAAAATTAAGAAAACTTTATCTCAGCAAATGAAAATTGAATTAATATCATATTGCTCAAGTTATTGAGATAATTAACTCGAAGACGAAATTCAAATTTCGAAATTATATCAATTACAGATAAGATAAAATAATAACATGTTTTGCCATTACTAGTCTTGTGAATACCTTTCTTTTAAAACTTTGGGTTGTACGTCGCCCACAGGATAATCGAGCCGTTAAAAAATCATCTCTGAGACTAGGATGTCAGGAAGCAGGCTACTCAAAGCAGACAAAGACCGTTATAACGCTTCCTGGATCTTGTGCTCGCTGATTTGGAAATATTTGGTGAGAAGGACTGTTAGATAGAAAAGGCGATGGATCATCAAAGAGGTTCAAGTTCTTAACACCTGTATGGCCATCAAAGGAACAGGAAGTTCTTTTAGTTTATTACAATTCATAATCAGTTTTGTACTGTTCAATGTGCAGATGCAGGAAATTATCTTTTCATCTCTTTGGTGTTATAGCTGGTGGACTAATGAGGGTTGCCGTAAAAATAGGATACATGGAGTTCAGGTAACTTTAATTCATTAAGTCATAGCAGTGTCGCGTTTTTTTTTCCTTCATTTTCCCGTCAAACGATACTTCGGGATCACACTGTTTTATTTTATATATAAATTGGATTTCATACAAAATTAGCTGAAAAGCACACCCAAGAGCGTGCGAAAACAATTACTGAATACGTACTTGTCAATTGTTACACCTACTTACATTCTATCCCATCACGCCATGTCACTTACGGGCTAGACAGAGAAGATCGATATCCATCGTCTCTACCACACGTTCGTCTCATATTCTTCATACTCGAAATGTGAATGACAATAAATATATTTTCAGTTGTCTTGTAAAAAAGCACAAAACGAATGTTAAGTCAAAAAATAAACGACCTAATTTAATATCTCAAGTACCACCAACCTTCCAATTGCCTACTTATTTTACTTTGATAGCGTGCGTTTCAAAATTGGAATACTCACGTAGCTTCTGCGTATATGTTGTTTCATTTTTACTTCACGGTCACAGTATATTTTGTTTCATTTTCGGAGCGACATCATTAGGCAAATAATATAATATATAGTATTCCTGATATCTTAAGTTGTAAGATTTTATTATATAAAAAATATATATGTAGTAATATTAAGAAACATTTTTATACATGTTAAAAATATTCAAATCGACATTTTACCTGTTCTGTAATAATTTAGGAAACATCCAGTTCCGTTGCATGACCTTGTATGGAATATACATATTTTTTAAACATGATTTTAACCATGTTAAACCCATTTACATTTACTGCCTCGATATTTTGGCACATACGAGATCGATCTAAATGTATGTTTATTCGATATTTTATATAAACCAATAAAATTTGCTTCATAGGTTGCTTCTATTTTTGCATATATACTCGTCCAAATGGTTATCACCTTGAATAATGCTTGAATGTTTATCGGCTGTACAACAATGTATTTCTGTAGCTTTTTTAATAACTTCCCGAATGTAAGGTCACTTTACTCTGAGTTAAACATTTTAAACAACTCAACCAGAACCAAACTATGCCAAGATCTGCTAAAATTATGGTTCAAAATAGAAGTATACCAACTTTGATGACTGAGGGTGAAATGTACTCAGCATGATTTCAAAATGTGTGCATTGGGAATAATATTTGGTGTGACGATTTGTCTGAGTACAAATTTAATTTATCATGACATCTAAGGTGGTTTGGCTATGTAGAAATATACGTAATCGAAGATGAACAACACAAATTTGCGTATCCACATGCGCGCAATACCTCATAAAGGAAGCCCGAAGTATACTTGGATCAAATAAATTAAATTTTATACAAGGTTAGAAGTAACAAAAACTATAGGAGCTATAAAAGATAAATTAATGCAAGCGAGACAAAAGATGTCCAGATGGAAAAGACGGGCGCTGTCGTCTCCGCGTACCTCGAAAGGGAAATTACGTGATGATTTTTATGTACGAGGCGTATCCAGAAAGTAAGTGTACTAAGGCTCTCACGGCCGGATGGATTTTATTTTCGACATGTTGGCTACACTTCCGTGTAGCCTGACCCTTCCCCTCTACAACGAGACCGGTTCGAGGTCAGTACGTTGAGAAGTGTCGACGCGACAACACGTCTCGTGAAAAATGTAAATCCAATCTCCCGCCAAGTGCGAAATACGCGGCGTCATCCATTATCTCGTTTGGAAGGGAAAACCTCCGGTTGAGGTTAATAATGAGGTGAAAACTGCACATGGTGATAAAGCTATGAATCGTACAAGTGTGTACAAGTGGTGTCGCGAGTTTAAAAACGGTCGTACGTCTGTGCATGATGATCAGAGGAGCGAAAGACCTTCAACTGTGACTGACGAAATTGTTTTGGGACTGTCAAGGCATAATTTTAATTGAATATATGCCTCAAGGGGAGACCATCAACTCTGCAAGATACTGTGAGACCCTAAAAAAATTGCGGAGGGCGATTCAGAATAAGAGGAGAGGCATGCTGACAAAGGGAGTCTGCCTGCTGCATGACAATGCCAGACCACACACGAAGGAACTGCTCGCCTCGTTTAAATGGGATGTCCTGAACCATCCCGCGCATTCCCCTGACCTAGCACCTTCAGATTACTATCTCTTTACCTCCCTGAAGCTGCACATGGGTGAAAAAAGGTTTTCAACTGACGAGAAGGTAAAGGAAGAGGTGGAGAAGTGGACGGAGAGGTTGGCGGGAAACTACTTCGATGAAGGCATCAAAAAGTTGATACCCCGCTTCACCACCTGCATTGAGAGGAATGGCGACTATGTCGAAAAATAGCTTATATATGTACTACGGTAACCACGTAGTTTTTTTGTTTAAATAAAAAAAATTGTAACCTACAAAAAATCAGTACACTTACTTTCTGGACTTACCTAGTATGTAATATTGAAATATGCACATTTATTTTTTATTACAACTCAAAAATATACGTTTGCTTTCGTGCTTGAAAAAATGCAATACAAAAACGTCTAAAATAAATTATAAAACTGGCGTTTTTATAATTAACGTGTTATAACGCCATCTATATTTGAATAGCTAAACACATTATCCAATCTGCACTGTCGTTTCGTAATAAATGTCGCATCTCGACACTTGTTCAGGTTTGACAATGTAACAAAAAAGATAGTAAATTAATAATTTCATCAAAAAAAATTGTTTACTAAAATATACAATTTATTAGATAAGAAAAAAAAAAACTTGTTTTTAATTCATACATATAATTTTAAACTTAATTTTTAAATTTTGATACGTGATCTACGTTATTTTACGAAACAGTGTTATTAAAAAGTAATTCAAACACAATAACTACAAAAAAGTCTTAAAATTACATTGCATTAAAATCGAGTAACTTATGAATATTAGTCAAGACACAAACCACAGATATTTGTAACATAACCAAATGCCTAAACCTGTTGGCGCTAGATGTCGAGGAAAATCTCGAGATGTCCGACTGCAAATTCGGTTGCAGTAACTGGCCGCTAACCACTCACTCAGTCGATGACAAATCACTGAGGTGAAACGTAATTTTTATTCCGGTTATTCAGTGCATAAAAATGGGGTCTCAAGTAACTGTATACAATTGGGCAGACGCAGCTCGAGACACGGGGTAACGACCATTCAAGATAATTTTTGATATTAATGCGGACATTCTTACGATTTCGGAAGAATGATTACACTCAGGCGTTAAGTGTCAGATTCGAGAGGAAAAATATCATAACGCGATTCCTATCAAAATTTTACGTATGACATGGTTATTCATCATCAGCACCGAACCATGTCCATATTAGGGTAGACAGAGAGAACAAATCTCCACTTTATTCAATCCTGGCACATATGTTTCGTTTCTGCCACGTCCATACATTTACTTCGTGATGCACACTCCCATGTTATAAAGACTTTTCACTCTTCCCTGTTTCAGAATATGATTTAGTCATGCCACGTTTTCACGCCACGTGGTAATTAATGCTAAGAAAAACGTTTTTATGTTTTTTGTGAACATTTAAGTTAGACCATGTACGACTATAACGACAGAATATAATAATCAATACGAGTACAATCACACTTTAAATGATAATTTATATCAAAAACTAGATCGATTTGATAGACGTATTTTTTAAATTTTACATTTAATTATACAGTTATCTGCACCTCTTGTCATCGACGGCACCCCTTCTCTTTTCGAGTCGAGGTTCAAGTATCGCCAGAGCCATGTGTAAAGGTCTTCTCTTGACAAATTCGGAATTTTAAGGTTGAACATGAAACAAACATTGGTGATGAATTAGTTTTTAGTCCCATTTGGTAACAGTGACCCACCCCAAGGCACATTTGATAATTTCTAGTGTAAAGGAATGTTTTTAGCATTCCTCTTATAGTTTCCAGATTATCTTTATTGCGTAGTTGTGCAGATTGTTCCATATAACAGATCTCGCAACACAGAAAGCAATCCTATCAGAAAACTTTGTCCTGTTAGCCTTGTTTAGCTCGATGTATTTATATGGGGAGAGTTTTGGCGCTGTCTTCTCTGCCTACCCTAAAATGGAAATAACGTGATACACATATTATTAAAAGACCCATACCGTCACTAAATATACGAGACAACAAACGATACATACAATCACGCCATCTCTTTGTCGAGGTAGGCAGAGAAGAGTGCCGGACTTACCTATCTCGACACACATCCTTAGCCTCTTCCAGATTCATACACCTTCTCAGTGTACTCTTCTACATCTTACTTAACACATCAAGCTTAAGTGCATATTCATCTACTATCACTTTATTCCGTATTCTGTTATTCATTGTCACTCCATGTATTCGTCTCAAAGCACGCATTTCTACAGCATTATTCGGCTCCTCTCAGTCTTTTTCCTGCCACGTTTCATTCCTATACAAAAAAGTTCGAACCAAAATACAACTGTGGGCAGTTTATCATCTTAGCAGATTTTGATACTGTCTGGTTCAAAAATATATGTTATAGTGCCCCATTGACTTTGTTTCCTATCATCTGAGAAAATACTACCCAAACAGCAGAATTCCTCAATTTGCTCCAATCTTTCATCGTTATTTTTAATAAACAGAGCTATAAACATCAAACGATCGTGATTATTATTATCATGATGTCACACTTGTGGTACTTCGAATCTTATCGAGAAATATTTATCGAAAATTAGGGTGATCCCTCGAGGCTCGTTATATACTGGACGTTTTTACGAAAAATACAATAAAATACTCGAGAATCATATAGAACTGGGATGGCGAACCTACTTTTTCAAGTGTGTCAAAGAATATGCCCAATTCTTAAAAAAAAACATAGCGTGTCAGATAAATAATACAAAAATTAAAATAAAGATTCAAAATGTTTTTTTACACAATCAGGTTTATTGTAAATATACTAAAAAGATTAGGTACCATGTGTTTTTAAAAAAATTACAACTCTACGACGTTTTTCTTGATGTTTGTCTGATGTTAATTTACTAATTCGCGGTTTATAGTTGGAGAATTTTGATCCTACACATGCTGCAGTCAAATCTTGATCAAGGCTATTTCTCACGTTCGATTTGATAAAATTCACTGACGAAAATAATGGTTCGCAAACATACGTTGACCTAAACATTGTCCAAATAGTGGCTGCTAATTTTTTCATTGGCTTAAATTCACAAGACACTGGGACACAAAACACCCCATCTACCTCACGTTTGGCTGAAATCTTTCTCTTTCTCGCGCGCTCACATACAAACATATTTCTGGTTGGTTGGAAGATATTGCCACATGGCAATAAACTCGCCAAGTAAAAAAAAAAAGTGACGAGCGCGCGTAAGAAATAAGGGGGCCCGCGCCGCGTATGCGTATTGTACTATTTGATACATGTGAAAGAGTAGCTCACTAAGATGAATGAATCTTTTTCAGTCGTTCACTAAAATAAACAAGTTCATTTAGTTGAATTACTTATTGTTTCTGAGTGAATGGAACAAAAAAACTCGACTTAAATACATTTTTCAAACAAATTCGAACTTTGCCTGCGTGTCACCAAAAATTGTCCATGGCGTGTTAAAGGTAGAACAGCACGAATATATTATAATATCGTCGGATTTCTAGCAGAAACCGGTAAGTGCAAAATGTTGAAAAATGAGATTTGATAATATCAGTAGTGTGCATATCTGATAAAAAAAATATTGGATTGATATTTTAATTGTAAATGCTTTTTTCACACAATCGAATAATATGTAAGTGATCAGATGTAGATATAGTTTGTATATTGGAAGGAGTTTCAACTATTAAATTGAAATATCTCAGAAACAGTAAAATGTTAGTTACCCGATTTGTGCCAGAAACCCGACGACATGTAGGCGTTGAGCAATCTTCAATTGGAACAATTTGAAATGTTTTGAAAATATGACAAAAAGATATGTGAGATATACGGAGAAAAAAAGTTAAATGCATGTTTTAAAAGCTAATTCATAATAATCTACGATACATTTACTTGGATATCATTGATGTGGAGTAAACCACGTTTTTTAACATTGTGTATAGAAATAAAAAAAAAACAGAACCGAAAAAAAGACAAAAAATAAAACAAATAACACATGTGAATGGTAAAATAAAATATGCAATCGAAGACTTCCTATCTTACAAAGGAAAGTTTATTTAATTAACACTTCATTGTAAACATCACCTGGCGGCCATATTGCCAGGCGGAAATCTCTCCCAACCAACCAGACAAAGTTAATAAAATAAGTTACATGGTCGCAAAAAACATTCAAATGATTATTCATATTTATGAAATTTACGAACAATTTACGAGGGTCATCTAGAAAGCAAGGTAACAAGGGCTCCTGAGGCCGGGGGGATTTTTTGTTTCGAAGTTGGCGCACCTGGCGTGTAGGGGGGATTCTAACGGTCAGTTTATTTGGTCCCGCGTGTTTGTTGGGCATTTTGTTCAGTCACAGTAAATTATCCGATGGAGAGGTCGTCGCGCGCTCCCGCCACCTCCCGTCCGTGCGAGATCCGCGCGGTCATCCGTTTTTTTACTTTGCAGAACAATACCGCCACGAATATCCATCGGAAGTTCGTGGAAGTTTATGGTAGTGATGTGATGAGTCGACAACATGTCACGAAGTGGGTTAGGTTGTTCAGAGAAGGCCGTACTGATACGACGAGGCAAGGCAGTGATTTCTGACGAACTTGTGCAAAAAATTAAAGAACAAGTGCGAAATGACCGCCATGTGATGCTTGACGACTTCACGAAGAATTTCCTGACATTTCTCGACGTATCCTTGGTGGTATTGTGTTGGAAAAACTTAGTTACAAGAAGTTGTGTGCGAGATGGGTGCCCAGAATGCTCACACCGGAGCACCGTCAAAATTGCGTGACCGACGCGCGTGAATTTTTGGATCGTTTTGCATAGGAGGGAGCTTTTCTGGACTCTATCGTGACGGGAGATGAGACGTGGGTGTGTTACTACACCCGAAAAAAATGTCAACTATCAGGAGGTCGAGGAAGCTGTGAAGAAGTGGCTGAAAGAGCTGGCGGCGGAGGTCTATGACACTGGCGTACAAAAATTGATGCCCCGACTACAGAAATGTCTCGATCTCGACGGCGATTAGGTTGAAAAATACAATAGTTTAATATATTTGTGGTAAGTATCCTGTGAATTTCAATTAAATACAAGCATTTTTCGATCCTACATAAATGTTGTAACCTTATTTTCTGGACAACCCTCGTACATACTCGTAATAAAAGTAAAACTGAGATATCGTCAATCAAAGGAAAATGAAGGAATGGTGGAAGGGAAAGAAAAATCAAGAATGAAACACGTTATATTACTGACTAAAATGATAAAATTAGACGCTTCTCAAACTATGCCAAAGACGGAGAGACTCTAACATTGGTTTGTAACTGGTTCCAGTTTCACTACATGGACAGTAAAGGAATACGTTCAATTCCCCGTGGTGACTTAAAATGTAGTCTGTTTTTCTATATTGACCTGATTGGATAGAAGAAATTGCTACAAGGCAACAAGTCTGTCAAGTTTCACTATATAAAAGTAGTATATCATTATTCGTATAACATCACGTTGTTTTCCTACGGGATAATCAGAGACGAGAGCGCGCTAGACTTTTCTACGGCAACATAAACATCTTCACACTTCTCTTCTTCTTCTAAGTGCCCTGTCGGGTCCCCCCAACGTTGGCGATCACTTCGGCGAATCCGTCTCGGTTCTGAGCCGCCCGGGACAGCTCCTCTACACTCCGGATGCCGGTCCACTCCCTCACATTCCGCAGCCAGGACATCTGTCTTCTTCCGGGCCCCCGGTGTCCCTCGATTTTCCCCTTCAATATAAGCTGGAGCAAGTGGTACTTCTCTCCACGCAGCACGTGACCCAGATATGAAATCTTTCTAACTTTTATAGTGGACAACAACTCCCTGTCAGCTCTAGCTCGCCTCAGGACTTCGGTATTTGTCACCATGTCTGTCCAGGGAATTTTGAGCATTCGACGATGCAACCACATTTCAAATGCTTCACACATTGTCATATAATTCCTTCGGTTTATCGGACACCTAACATTAATTTATTTCAAAATATCACTAAACCATACCTTCCTCAGTTATCCACGATTTCCACTCGTATCCACGTTGTATATTTGTTTTATCAGCTCTTCATTAATTCTACATGGCCAAACCAACTCAAAGTGCTCTTCTTTAAAAAAAATATCAGTTCCTAGTTCACATTCATCCTCCTTTCATTATTTCTCCACATTCATGTTCGTTATTTACACATACATACATTATTACGTCTAGTCAAAACCAGTCGCTCAGCAGACGGTAATAAATATTATTACGATAATACTAGCGGACGAGAGCACCGGCGGAAATGACAGGTTTTTCGGTTCACGTGTGAGTGAAAATGTAATCTAAGATGATGTAAGGCTGAAGCGGATTACAAGGGTTGGGAAGTAGCAAACAACGGCCACCAGGCGGGTGAGTCAGAAACCACGTGTTTGGGAAACCGCACAAATATCTGCCCCGGCTAATATTGCCGACATTCGAGGATGACAATTCTCAAATGTTGCAAGGTACTGCAAAACTGATAATTCTACAAAAAGTCGAATTTATTTTTAAAAAAAACAGGCATTTACCAAACGCTATTTCACTACACCAATTATCCCAAGAACATTCACAACAGAATTTAAAACCAACATTGATGTATGAGAGTAAAACGTCGACATTGAGTCGAATAAATGTTATAGAAATACGTGGAAAGAAAATAAAACATGGGTCGACCATGCATGACAGAATACGGAATAAAGTCTTTAAGGATAAATGTAACCTCAAGGATGTAAAAAGTAAGATGAAGAAGAGCATTCTGAGATAGTTTGGGCACGTAGAACGAATTAATGAGGAAAGACCAACAAAATAAATATACAGTGCGTGGATGGCATGGTAGAGGAAGACCAAGGAAAGAGGTTGAATCAAAAAAAAATTTCGACAGAAATAAGCTAAAGATGTGTGTCGCGATATAAAAGTCTGGCGTTCTGTCTTTGCCGTCTATTCCGAAAGGGAAACGGGGAGTTGGTATGTATGTAAGCTTTATGAAATATTTATTATTTACAGAGCACTCACTCACTCGCTCCGTTGTTCATGAACATGAGACCATGGGTGTAAAGTCGACTTTACTATCGCCTTACAAGTGAATCTGTTCTAAGCAACCTTTCCCCAGTCATATAACCCTACGCTCGATGGATCCTGTTGCTTGCTCATCGAAATGGCATCCATTCCAGTCTTTATAGCTCTTGTACCTCTTGCTCTAATAATATGACCTGTCTATTTGGTTTAAGCTGTCTAGAGCTAAATAAATTCAGATGAAAAAAATACATCCAAATATTACTAATGCGGAATTCGAACCTGAGACGACTGGGCGCTAAACAAGCATGCTCACTACTGGGCCAAAACGTTGACAAACATTAACTTTACACCATTAAACTCCGATTATACCGAAAGACGGCTCGAGAAGAAAAAAAAACAGTGACATCATTAGAACCAGGAACGCTAGAATACCAAGCAAACATGTATTATATTACACTTTCGTTGTATACAGTACAGCATGTCGGGTTTATTGTCATGTAGCAATATCTTTTAACCTTAAATAAAAACTTCCAACGGAAATCGAACCTGTAACCCCCGTGTTGGAAGATAGGCATCATATCAACTAGGCAACGGAGATCGTCATGTCAATTATATTATTAAAACATCAGGGTCGACACTTTTTTCTCTCTTTAAAAAAATTGAGTTTAACATTTGGTGTTTTAAGTAAATTTAATACTATATAAATGATTATGTTCATTAATAGGACTTTTCAGAGTTTTTTGTTTGTTTTAGTTGCTTTCCAGTATTTGCAAGAGTGTAAGTGTGTTCCTTGTGATGGAACTTGCCACTTTTAATTATTGGATTACTATATAGAAGCACATAAAACGTTAAGGTTGACAATTAATAGAAATATCAGTAATTTATTACATACGTATGGCTTAATACTACATTTATGCTAATTTATTGATATAAAAATGAAATAACATATGAAGGGTCTACTTACATATATCATATATATATAATGAATATTAAAAAAGATATCACGTAGAAATGAAATGGATTAAGACAAAAACCAATAAATTGAATAGGTATAAAACATATATAATTAAATTCACGGTGCTATCTTTTCCAGAATGTTTATCAAATATATGTTATATGTTATCAATAAGATATGTAGTATATCTGATAACACAGTTTGGGAACCGACTGGCAATCGATCAGCTGAGTTGCACCAAGAGCAGACTGTTTTGTCGCGAAAATTAGGTGGTAAGCTTTCAAGTAATAAGAGGCTCTGCCAACATGTATGCTGGTATTTTGTATTTATTCACTTTAAAATTAATAATAGATGTTTGTTCCATACTGTGTACACATTACATTGGGAAAGTATTTTTACTTATGAAAAAGGTTGAATTACATTAATAAAATTATTTTTTATTTTATTTCAACGGTCAAATTACATTTTTAATATAAATAAAATTTAACATTGACATGTAAGGTGTTGTACAGCAGAAAAAAACTAGTATAAGACGAACCCAACATAACAAAGCAAACCAATACAATTCAATCAATTCGTCCCGGCAATAACAAGTTCTTCACTTGACCCTTGTAGTTAAGTTGTATAAAAACCGATACAATGTCCATATTGACTGCCTAATCTGTGCAATCTTTTACTACAAGACTTTTACAATTAGTTCCAACCATTTCACTATGGAACAAAACATTTTGCCGCGTAGGTCTGTGTACAAGTATGAATTTTTTAAGATTTTTTCTATAGCGTCACTCCGTGATTGCCTCACCTCAAAAGCATTGTGAAAAATGCAAGGATAGTAATGTAACAGCTATGGAATAAAATTTCGTTTCTTTTTTCCTAAGAAAGTTAGGAAAAATGGTAGATTTCATATTTTATATATTTTTGTATACATAATATGAAAAGATATAAAAAAACAAGTCATTTCAAGTGGACACGCGCAAATTATTCGGATCTAGATTTGTTGCCTGTCATTTGTTGTGATAACAATAAACAAGGCTTTTGCATGTATCTTACTGATGGCATATAAAACATGAAAAAAAGATTGATACTTTTAACCGATTTTTATTCAATTCCTTTATTAAAATTCTCATTAACTTGATGAGTTGTGAGATCAAATTACGAGTATGTACCACGTGAGTTAACCCTAAGCGTATTACATCAATCAAAGAAATGTATAGCCTATTCCACAATCTCCTCTATACATTTATCAAAAACATGTTGAAGAAATCGGGAATGCTGAGAAAATAGTCGAGTAGATGTCATATATAAACGCTTTTTTGGAAAACCCCCCCTAAGAATAAAATATAGTTAGAGGCGCATTCACAGGCGAATGAATGATAACCAGACAAGAACTGAACACCGAAGTACTTGTAAAGCAAGACCAAGACGTTTTATTGAACATATTTTCAAAAAACAATTCTACCGATTTAAATACCAATTTAAAAAAATCCAACGCACAGACCGACAAAATACCGGAATTCACATTAACGTCACAAACAAACACTTGCCATAAGAAACTTTTAACCGATTATAAGCTTGAATTCTCAAGTTTTGAAGCGTTAATTTATCTTATCGGTTTAGAACACAATGAACAAAAGTGAAAAGAGATCAGCAAAGTAGATGAAACCTTTAAGAAAGGTATTAAGACATGATTTAAGGTATTTGGTTGATTCGAAGAAATCATTATATACGAGCGATTCCAGCTCAGATCAAAAACAGAATTGTTTTCATTAACATAATAGTCGTCCATAATATTCGATTTAAAAAATCTGACACTTACAGTATGTTTAATGACCGTAAATATATAAAGGTTCAGAGTGCACAAGTTTCACGAGTTGAGTTTTCACGGATGAGTGTGCCTCATTCGCATTGATGATGACATCCATTTCACGGTGTATCTACCGCCGGGTCCAAGGATGGCCCAATAGCAGCGGCAGTGGGTCGCGCTAGTTTTGGTCAATGATGAATCCCCAAATGTGACCGATCGCGGCCCGCGGCACTAGAGGCCTCTGTGATCGCTGATCATCTCGTCACCAAGTGAGTCATCAAAATATGCATAACAATACCTGTTATGAAAGAAGCACAACCTTGTGACTTGAATGAGATGGATTGCCTCGTTTGTCGCAGATATTACAAGCATTTCTCTTACATTGTACATATGTACATGATATTTCAAGAAGATAATTTTTTGACATATTCGAAAATTTACATCTCTCTAAAGATATCTAATCACATTCGAATTATTTTCAGCTCATGTTCATCTCATAAACATTGATTTAGTAAGTCGTGAATAAAATAAACATCTTTAGTAAAAAATAATTATTTATTTTGTTGTGTTTATTAATCGGTTACTGGTCTACTTACTGTTGTAATGTACTCGTATAATACTTTCGCTGTATACAGTACAACCTGGCGGGTTTATTGCCATGTAATAACCTCTTACAATCAACCAGAAATTTGTCAATGAAACCTTTTAAAAATGGGTATTAACGGGAATAGAACCAGAAACCACAGGGTTGGAAGGAAGGCATGCGTCTTACCAACTAGGCCACGGATTTCCTCTATTCTGTCTTTGGAAGGAAGAAAGCAGAAACTGTAGATTGCTAAATAGTCAAATAAAATCGCTTCAATGTAAAATGATTTTTTCAAGTGCATTGAACATATTTTTTGGACGAAACAAGTTGTTATTAAAAATACGAGTACTCTATAATTTCAAAATTCCCATTTATTTTTTTCATTCTTCTTCGATTTGTAAATCGCTTTAGTGTGTACGCTATGTGATGCTCTAAATCCGCCAGTTAATTTACTATGCTCAAACAAGTAACAAAAACATTCAAGTAATACGTATTAATGCCGATTTTTTAGAATTAAAACTAAAATTTGGTAGTATAACGTTTCATACGAGTACAATGAAGATAATTTGAAACTGGACCCGATGTATATATTGTAACTAAATGGTATTTATGTAGTGATTGTTTTCCTCACATACATCGAGCGTTGCACATATACCACTTAAAAACATATAAGGGTCGATTGACTTTATGTTTATGCATTGAGTGATTTTTCTTTGAAAATTTCGAAATAAACTAATAAAAATTTAATTGAAAATATGTCTGACGTTTCACGTGAAGTATTCTTTATGAAACGAGTTTTATTTTTCTATCTTGAAACATTTTAATATTTTAAAAAGTTATAAGTTTGAAGCATTCAAGCCAGACGAATCTTATAGAAGGCTTTTGTTTTGGGGATATTTTCGCAATCCCCCTACAGTAAACCATACTCAACAGAAAATAAAAACCAGTCGGGCTTAAGCCTAGACTATGGTTTGAGGGTTAGACATAGGGTCAACAACCCTATCTCGTTAACTGTCTGGCTCAGAAATCGAATATAGAAACCATCAAAAGGCTTGTCTAATACTAGGACCACCACGAGTTTGCAGACCTTAGAGAAATAGGAGACTGCTTGCGAAATTGTATTATAGGTACCGAATAACACATTTAAAAGTCATCTATCCACACTGCAATAGAACTGAAAATATGCTAACATGTTTTTTTTTCCTTTTTTAGAAGATAGGTATCTTCCACGCTTAAAAATAAATTCCGCTTATATTTATTAGAAGATAATTTGAATGAAATGTTATTTAATGAAATACTTGAGATTTTATAAACTTAGAAATCATTTCTTAATTAACGTTTTAAGCTGATTACTTTAATTAAAGGTTGCCAAACCGATACTATTTTGGCTTTTGTCCTAACTCAAGATTTTTACCTACTTTCCAAGAACATAAAATCCAACTTTATTAAACACTTGCTAGACCTGTACTAACTGACGTATCTAGACCTAGACACTACTTACAGACGAATGAGTTCTCGATACTTTTTAGAGAAAATTTCTCCGCAGAATACATGGTCCAATGTAAGACAATGGTGCGTGGAAACAGAGGTATAATGAAGAGAATAAAACCTTATATGGCGAAGCTAGCGTAGCAAAAGTTATGAAGAAATGCTTGACTGAGCTGACTTGGGTACTTATACTACATGCAGGATCCTGCAAGGAAAGCTTTGATCAGCGATGCAATGGGAAATTAGAGAGAAGGGAGACCAAAGCAGAGATGGCTGGACGGTGACAAAACACTGACGCACAGTGGGTTTAACCAATTGGAGGGATGCTGCTGAGAAAGATAAGTTGCAGATAATCCTGCAGACAGTTAAGACCCATCCTGGGTTGTAGGGCTGACGATGAAATCATGAAAAGGAACTGATAAACACTAAACCGTGATGCAATATATTTTTTTTGTTGATTGTCAATAGTCTTATGAATTCAATAAAGGACAATTAGTAAACCACGAAGAAAACTTCGCGAGCACATATGTGATTCTGTAGCTAGTGTATAGTTACACTTTAATGGTACGATTTTAATCGACAAAAAAAAATTATTGTGTTCAAAGAATGGGACAGGAATCTGTGAAAGACGGCAATTGCCGCATTAACGCATTATTCGAAAGGCAAAAACTTGAATATTAAGTCAAACGTATCCGAGTTTAAATATTAATAGGTAAAGAGTAAAACAAAGACCCCATTAAAACGACTTGAATACTAAAATCGTCAATTAAAAATGTAATCAATACCAAAGTTGTGAATTAACAAGGTGTTTATTTCTCTACTGATGTATTATATACGAGTATCTTGGAATGGCGAACCCCTAACGATGATTTGGGATCTTCAGAACGGGTAAGACCGAATGAAAGTTGAGTGACTGGG
Organism: Odontocerum albicorne; assembly: GCA_949825065.1. Lineage (NCBI taxonomy): Eukaryota > Metazoa > Arthropoda > Insecta > Trichoptera > Odontoceridae > Odontocerum > Odontocerum albicorne. Next base: position 39,178,419 of record OX463849.1, read on the forward strand.
GACTACCACAACGCATGACTACGCAACATGCAATGCGAGCATGAATCACTCTCGCCATTAGCAGTGACAGTGCAGATTACCAGATCAAGATGAACGGCTAATGGCGAAAAACGTTAGATGGAATAAGTAGATCTGTATTACTTTATAAAGTTGGTCAGCGTTAAAATAACTCGCATTCTTATTTTCGCTATTGCATAAAATAGAATAGAATCGGTTTGGAAAGCCTTCTTGTGTGAATGAGAAAGCATATTATTATTATTCAAAAGCTTCCAGTATTGTATATTTCTAATGTAACACAGGTTCAAAAGTGTGTATCAAAGCATTATATGAGTGTTGCTACTTTCAAAAGACGATGCAATGTTTTCTTGTACGTTTCTTAACTAATAAAAATAATATCATCAGTGAGAGATGGTTCTTAGATATAAAAAACGGTGTTAAATTTATTACGAGGACTTTGTATGAGTTTCAACACGTGTAGACATAGATCTGAAAGTCGACGTCCGTGGTTTTAAGGTTGAAATTCTTCTCGTAGGTAATAGGTTAGTCAAAAAGTTTTGAAAGCGACATCTATGGAGCAGTAGAAAACCAAAATTTCTACGCCATTTTAATATTTCATCTTTCATAAGAACGTACTCAAAATTTCATTTCGATCTGTCAATTCATTCTTTGTTTACAAGCCATTTCAAGTTGACGTGTCAGTGTATTTTTTAAGACAATGCACCTGCTCACACAGCTCAAAAAACCATCGCGAAAATCAGTGAATTGGGGTACGAATTGTTGCAGCATCCACCCTATTCGCCAGATTTAGCTCCCTCTGACTTCTGGCTGTTCTCACACCTCAAAAAATTCCTTCATGGAAAGCATTTTTCATCAAACGAAGAGGTTATAGCCGTGTCGTAGAGGAGTATTTTGCAGGCCTTCCAGAAAGTCACTTCCGTGATGCGACAACAAAGTTGGAAGATCGTTGGACCAAGTGTATTGATCTTATGAGAGACTATACTGAGCAATAAAAGTGATTTCCCCCCAAAAAAATGTATTTTCATTTCCGCTTTCAAAACGTTTTGACTAACCTAGTATAAGTTTGATTCCTGAGGCTGACCAAATAAATGGGTCTTGATTTTTTTTTCTTATTAGGCCTTTTAACTCTTGCTATTAACAGAAGAAATTATAAAATGATAAATAGTCCACCAGAGTGAAATGTATATAACATACATCTGGCGAGATTTCAATATGGACAGTCAAATGATATTACCTAGTCTTTGTCTTACTTTCATCCTGGTCTTACTTTCAGATTGCAGCGTGTCTTGTTAACAATCGTACGTCAAAAATATTCTTCTGTATGCTTTTAGAAAATACTGTAACACTGAAACAAAAAATAGCATATATGCAAACGGTCTCTGGACCGAGTTTCGTGTACCTGGTTCCTTAGTTATTCAATGCATTACGTATACGTATAAAACTGAAATTAAAAAATGGCTGGTAGAAAACAGACAGGATTCAGAAACAGACAGGAAAACAGACAGGACAGACAGACAGGAAAGAGATAACTTCAATACAAGATGAAACTCAACTGATTCAAAAATATACAATGAGAAAGTATTTCATATGCAGTTTTCTTTGATTCTGCGCATTGTGAGTGCTATGATTGTGTAATCAGCGAGTGATCCTCTGGACATTGAATGTTACTACTGATTTAAATGCTTTTTTCTTTTTACCCGAAGACTGGACAACTGGGGCTGAAGATAATACTGGCTCATATAGTAATAAATGTTCAGTAAACAATTAAATACTTTTACATACAGATATAAATACTTTCATTCCCTTTTGAATTATAGGGTGACTATACTAGTACAATAGTGTTTGAGCGTTCTTTAAAAGAGTGCTCAAGGGAGCGTTTAGAATAACTTTTAAAAATGGTACTTTTATTATAATTTTTATTGTTCTTAGTGTATTGCAGTGATGGACAATGGATTGAGGACTTGGAGGACAATGGATTGAGACTGAGCAGAAAGAAAACAGAGTATCTGTACCTACCATTCGAGAACACAAATGCTGTCACTCCCGTAATGCAAATGGGTGGAGAAACATTACCAAATTGTGACTCCTTTAAGTATCTTGGGTCACTCATCCATAGCGATGGAGGATGTGCAGCAGATGTAACACATAGAATTAGTGTGGGATGGATGAAGTTTAGATCAATGACAGGAGTTCTATGTGATCCGAAAATGCCAGTAAAGTTAAAAGGAAAAGTATACCAAACAATCGTCAGACCCGCACTCCTCTATGGCTCCGAATGCTGGACGATGTATAACTCTTACTCTAGGCAACTAGAAACTGCTGAAATGCGCATGCTAAGATGGTCAGCAGGTGTGTCCTTAAGAGACAAAATAAGAAGCTCACACATTCGTGGAAGCCTGGGTGTTACAGACATCAACAGCAAGGTGGAGGAGAGGCGATTGAGATGGTATGGGCACGTTGGACGCAGAGCACCCGATCACATTGTGAACCAGGCAATCTCCATGGATCTTCCTCGAATAACAACCAGAGGAAGACCAAGAAATTCATGGGTGGTGCAAAGAGATAAACTGATGCAGAGGCACGGCCTGGGGGACGTAGTCCGGGACAGAAGAGCATACAACCTGAGGACGAGGAGAGCTGACCCCAACAGTCTTCGCAGACAATGAGTTGGGATGGAGCCAGGGAGAGAGTGTATTGCAGTGATGATGGAATTTAAATTGTCTATTTTTTATGTGTGATTTTTATTCTTACGACTGTTTTATATTTATTTTGTTTTGTAAAACCTATCTGGCTTAGGAGGGGCAATATGCCTAGTAAGGTAGAGGGGGTGTGCTGTGTATATTTTATCGTCAAAATTAAAAAGTATAAATAAATAATTTAAAAAAATATGCGGTTATTTTGCTATTTCAAAAACACAACGCTCTCAAGGTTTGCTTTTATTTTATAAACGGTCTGACCAGATGTGGCCAACCGTTTGGGCCGTGTGCAAAAAACCGATATTGGGTTAAGGCTCGCGAGCCGCACGCGTATTTTTTTTAATTAGAAAGCATATCAAGATTTGATTGCCTTAAAACGAAGTAACGTTATCCATAGTACAGCGTTTTACTACCAACGCGACCACAAAAAAACGGAAATCGTATCCGGGACCCTCGAAAACTTAACCACTGAACCATAAGCGCCGACAAATCATTTCAATGACTTTTTTTTAAACATAAATACAATTCACATTATATCAATGTCATTTGACATAAATACATATTTATCTTAGAACCATTTTGGATTAATATTACACGTAAAATATGTACTATGTTGTATTTTGTTCTTAATTGTTGTCTATATATAGTTTTATATTATTATCATTTTGGATCACATTTAAAGATTTTTATATTTTTTATGAATCTTTTTGTTTTTCTTCTTTCTTTCATGATTTATAATAAACATGTTCGCGGTCCGCACAAACACCCTGGCGTGCAGTGTGCTGGACATGCCTGGTGTAGACCTTTAGATTTTATTTTTGAAAATATAATCTAAATAAACAGCGAAGTTACTGTTAACTTTTTGTATCGACTTCGAATACCTATCAACAGGTATGGTGTTGAGTAAGAGCAAAGTGAATGGAAATTCCAAGTAACAGAAAAAGTACATAATAAATTGTTACTCACCTAACAATTAAAATCTATTGTCAAATTACGCCTTAATTGAAAGTATACGATCCGTAACGTACGCTGTTATTACGTCAAGTTATTTCGATGCATGTTCCATATCGGAGAATACCGTTATCATTAAAATTCCATACTTATTGGTCTATGATTTTTTAAATAATTAAGTTGTATTATATCTTGTGATATATGTTCTATTTAGCCTTAAACAAAAATAATTGCTGTTGTCGACAAGTCAAGATTTATCGTTTCTAAATCTGGTGTGATTGGTAAATCGAGATAAGCTAAAATCAAAAAGGGAAATATTATATTTCTAAATGACGTCAGTAACGAGACGATCAAAATAAATATAATCATGACAGGAGGAATAAACTTAATAGTTTCGGCTTTAACATTGTAGAACTTCATGACTGAAAATGCTTGTCATATCCTTGTTAGTAAAATAACGTTAAATAACGCAAAAGAAAAGAAAAAACTATATAATAAAGACTTGTATACATTTTAATTCAATTGTTTAATAAAAATCATATTTAACATCTGGAGAAATAATTTCGTTATTGATTAACTGAATAAAATCAATGAAATAAGAACTAAAATCATGGTAAAATAATATGAAATTCAGATGAAATTATACCTATACAATTCTGCAAAGAAAAATAATCTCGATTAATTTACGCCATGAGTTAGAAAAGTGTATAAGTAAATTTAATTCATATTTGAATTTGACTGTTATAAAATAAAATTGACATCCACTTAAAATAAAATTGACATATTTTCCGTTCCATCTTTCCTTTTATTTGTGAAGAGGACATATCCCCACTTATTTCTATCCATGCATACATATCTCGTCATGGATGTTCTTCTGTTTCTAATACTTCTTACCTTCCCTATAGTTAAAATTTCTCATTTCATTCTTTCCTTGCTCTCCATTCATTTCAGACATATACATATATACGAGTACATATTTGTTTTGTAAATTTTTCGCAATTCATTCTCTCAGTGGCCAAACCACCTAAATATTATTTTTTTAATTCTTCTATCAACATCTGACCCTAAAGAAATATGATTTTTTTTAATAATTTCTATTAAATATTATAATACCAGAAATCAACACAAAACATGCATTTACCCAGCTAATATTGCTTCCTTTCAATGACCAGGCTTTGTTTTCCTATATCAAACACATCCAATATTCATTCTAAGGTTCTTAAAAAGGTGTTGCCAAATGGATCCACTTCATAAAAACAAAATTGTCTTTTTGTAATTCTGAGAGAAAATTCAATGTATAAAATGAACTCAAAATACAGTAACAGCTGAGAAGCTAAAGTTCGTCAATATTTAGTTCGTCATATTGGATATTCTGTCACAAAGGAACATTCGATAAAGTTTTCAATTCAAGCATGGGCGAATGTGGCCTGAGCGACAAAAGGTTGGATCTTATAATAGGCTAGTCAAAATGTTTTGAAAGCAACATCTATGGAGCAGTAGAAAACCAAAATTTCTACGCCATTTTAATATTTCATAAGAACGTACTCAAAATTTCATTTCGATCTGTTAATTCATTCTTTGTTTGTTACAAATGGCTTGTAATGAATCTGTTAATTCATTACAAGCCATTTGAAGTTGACGTGTCAGTATATTTTTTAACAATGGAAAATTCCGAATATCGTGCAGTGATTAAATTCTTTGTTTTGGAAGGTTAATCGGCTACTGAGATCCATGCAAAGATGGTGAAAGTATTAAAGGAGTCGTCTCCTTCATTTCCAACCATTCACCGATGGGTTTTGGAGTTTAAGCGTGGCCGTACAAGCGTTGAAGACGATCCACGCTCAGGACGTCCAAAAAGTGTATCAACACCAGAAATCATAGCGAAAATACAGGATATGGTTTTGGAAGATCATCGATCGACTGTGGATGTGATAGCTGACACCATAGGCATCTCACATGGAACACCATGGCATATTTTGGCTGAAGTTTTGGGTTTCAAAAAACTGTGTGCACAATGGGTGCCGCATTTGCTAACAATGCAACAAAAACACGTTCGAATGCGACTTTCTGAGCAACATTTGGAGCAATTTCGAAAGGATAAAAAAGATTTTCTGTGTCGATTCATCACTATGGATGAGACTTGGGTCTACCACCATGATCCTGAATCAAAACAAGAGGCTAAGGAGTGGTGTGAACCAGGCACTTTGGCTCCGAAGCGAGTTCGTGTCCAGAAATCGGCCAAGAAGGTGTTAGCGTCAGTTTTTTGGGATGCAAAAGGAATTTTATTGATAGATTATCTCCAAACTGGTAAGACAATCAACTCTGATTATTATCGTGACCTTTTGGACCAGTTGGATGAAAAAAATTGTGAAAAAAGACCCGGTTTGCAGAAGAAAAAAATCATTTTTCATCAAGACAATGCACCTGCTCACGCAGCTCAAAAAACCATCGCGAAAATCAGTGAATTGGGGTACGAATTGTTGCAGCATCCACCCTATTCGCCAGATTAAGCTCCCTCTGACTTCTGGCTGTTCTCACACATCAAAAAATTTCTTCGTGGAAAGCATTTTTCATCAAACGAAGAGGTTATAGCCGTCGTAGAGGAGTATTTTGCAGGCCTTCCAGAAAGTCATTTCCGTGATGGGACAACAAAGTTGGAAGATCGTTGGACTAAGTGTACTGATCTTATGGGAGACTATACTGAGCAATAAAAGTGATTTCCCTCCAAAAAAAATGTATTTTCATTTCCGCTTTCAAAACTTTTTGACTAACCTAGTACTCGTAAATTTTGAATGCTCATTAAATTATGCGTAACCATAGTTTTCTGAAGATTTACTTTTGACAAATAACAAACCAATATGATAATGATCATTACGAATTTGTCTCCCTTTGTCTGCTGAATGTTTTTAAAGATTATAGTTTTTAATGAATTAAAGATATAGGCATATTTGATAGACGTGGTATTATTCCAAATTTTGATAACGTCAGCTTACTCTGATAGCGCTTCTAGAACATATAATCCATTCTCAATTGATTTATTAAACTTATCAAGACTAATTCACTAGCTAGGAATACTCAAATTTGGGGGAATATCTAATAAAAAAAATACAGGTGTTCAGTTTAATTTTCAAAATATATTTTTTATATACCATATATGGGGACGACAGAGAAGGTTCTGGAACGAACACGTATCCAGAGTGGCGGAACCAAGAGTCGTAAGAATGGCCAGAGACAGTAACACCCAAGCAAGCAGACCTCCCAAAAGATGGAAAGACAGCTGGCAGTCGACGTCACAAGAGGCAAACAATGATGCAGGACCATAACAGGCCAACAGGCTTAAAATAAGATGAAGAAGAAGAAGATGATATAAAATATGTAAATAATAAAACATTTGTCAAGTAATTTACCTGCAGCCTTTCGCCTATGAATTACTCGACCTTATTTTGGGGTTATACCCAGTTTCGAAACGTGCTAGTTAAATATTGGGTTATTCAGAAAGTAATTTCGTACTTTTAGGTCCAATTTAAACGCAAAATTGCACCAAACGATCGTGGACAGTGATTTTTTATATTTTCAATATTTCAGCAATCTTATGTGTCGTAAAACGCTGGTTATTCTCGATCAAAGCCTTGATTTGGTCGTCATCAGTAATCTATCGTAAAAATACAAAATCACTTTCCAGACAACAGACCGAGTATAGAAAACAAAGTTATCATTTAGTAACAGAAAAAAATATAAATTCGAATGAGAATTGTACAAGAGTTAGGGACTATTCATCGAACAACCTATTATATATTAATGTGACGACAGTAAGTCCTGTTCCTGAATAATTAAATATTTCAAACTGCTCATCTGGAAAAACATATTTCCGTGATTTGGCTCCCTCTGCTTCTCAGCCCCAGATTAAAGAATTCCATTTATAAAGTAATTTCATTTAAAAAGTAATCAATGTTTCTCTAGCGGTTAACTTCACAGTCGATTTATAACCTTAATTTATTTGAATACATTTAAGTTATGATTCTTTAATATAAATTTCATTGTTCCGCATGCATATAAATAAATACACACGTACGTCACAAATGAGACATTTTCAATGACAATGCGCAGAAAATAAAACACGGAAAGTGGTACTAAGTTGTATGAAACAATTATCACGGATGATCTAAACAACGGCTGAGGAGTTACGTAAATAAGCTGCGACATTGTCCCGTGATACGTTTTCCGATTTGCAAGAATATCGCGGATGATGCAGTTTCTCTATGGTTGAAAAGTATTTTTCAAATAAAAAAGAAATGAGAGATATTGATGAAAAATATTATAAAAAGATAGTGAACACAGTATTCAAATAAAAACTGAAAGGTGTAAATTATTTTGTTTTCTAATTATCCAGAGATATACGAGTATGTTATCTTCAAATATACAATACAATATCAATAAGTATTGTATTGTGTAACACTTACGCTGTATACAGTACAACCTGGCAGGTTTAATACCACTCTTTTAACCAACCAGAAAGGTGTATAAGTGGAAACCAAACTGGAACCTTTTGGAAAAAAATCAGGGTATCAAGGGGCATACAATACCCGAGATGGCATACTATATCTCACCAACTAGACCAGGGAGGTCGTATGACTACTGACCTTACAATTAAATATTTTAATCTAATTTGTACTATCCACAATACAACATTCACATTTTACAAAGTTTTAATGAAAAAGACGATCCGTTGAGTATTCGTAGGTACATGATAATAAAAAAGAACACCATTTGGTGGATATTGAGAACCACTTCACTAGGCAAGGTCAAAAACGAGGTAGTCTCATTGCTTGGCAAAAAAAATCGCCAAAATATTTAAACGTTTAGCTGAAACTTTCATACTTTCTATTCACACCTTTTCGCATATTTTAATCACAAACATTCATAAATTTAGTTTTTTTAGTGACTCAACATCACTCCCTCATTACTCAACTTGTTATATTAGATATAAAAACATCACTCCCTCATTACTCAACTTGTTATATTAGATATAAAAACATCACTCCCTCATTACTCAACTTGTTATATTAGATATAAAAACATCACTCCCTCATTACACAACTTGTTATATTAGATATAAAAACATCACTCCCTCATTACACAACTTGTTATATTAGATATAAAAACATCACTCCCTCATTACTCAACTTGTTATATTAGATATAAAAACATCACTCCCTCATTACACAACTTGTTATATTAGATATAAAAACATCACTCCCTCATTACTCAACTTGTTATATTAGATATAAAAACAACACTCCCTCATTACTCAACTTGTTATATTAGATATAAAAACATCACTCCCTCATTACTCAACTTGTTATATTAGATATAAAAACTTAAATTGAACTAAAATATACAAGAAAATCTGACAGAATTTCTTAAGTGAAACTCGATCGAACAAGTTCAATGTTTATTTTCAACAAATTAGATCATTATTCCAAATATTATTATTGAGAATTCTGATAACCTAGTTGGACGTTCGATAACCCGACAGAGAGTGGGACTCTCATGATTTACAATATTTATTCACTTCGCTAAAATTTACTTCACATAATGGTTTCCTCAGACGGAGTGTTGATCGGTGTACGAGTATAAGTCAATAGTAAAAAGAAATAATAAACCATATCAATGGAAATCATTTTAACAGTACAAAATACATCCCATATGGTACAGCCACCCACGCATTATAAAATAAACATAAAAGTTGGAGATAGCCACGAGTAAACCACAAATTAATATTTTTATGTAATGTATTTGATTTCAGTTGCAATAAATATTAAGTCTAAATTATGAATGTCGTTATATACATAGGTATTACGATTTTCAAAACAATTTTTAACTTTCCCCAGATGACAGACCCGTCCATGAGAAAAAAAGTTTATAGAAGGTTACGATTATCGATTTTGTTCCCTGTGCAATGATTATAAAAATGCTTCAGTACAATTGAATAGTCCTTGAAGGACCCAAATACAAAAGGTCGGCTACCGTGAACAAATTAATATGAACCTCGCTAATTTGGACGAAACACGATGAGATCACGTTTTATGAATAATCACCAATTGGATAATTAGAAAATTGTAGCATATCTTTATTTACCATTTTATGAATGTGATTAACTAAGATATGTGAATCTTTTTCTTCTTTGTTTAGGTCGTATGACCTGTTTGTGACGGTGGGCTGTCCTGGAATGAAGACGTCCAGCTGTCCTTCCACCTTTTCGGCGGCCATATGTGAATGATATTTATAAATCTACTTTAGGTTGTTCTATTAGTTCACATTTGCGAGCTACATACGAACAAACTCGAACGTATGGAAATAAGTTAAAATTTTCTTTAAAAAAATAATTTCTAAAACTTATGTTGTTTATAGTTAAGGCATTAACGTTGTGGAGGTTTAAAGACATTGTAATTTATTTTTAACAAACACTGTTTATTCCACTTTTTTATGACGGTATAACCCTACCGGTTTCAAGGCTTTCACCTCATCTTCAGGGGAGCGCAAACAAGACTAAATGCTGTTCGAACTGGCACCGATATAGACACTTCGACTATCGATGATGCCAAATTCTTACATATTAGCGGCAACGGAAATAAATTGGACAGATTAGAGGCCCTAGAAATTTCTAAGTCAGTATACCGATCGGAGCATCTGTTGAATAGTTATTTCCCCAAAATCTCCCCGCTCCTGGCCGAAATTATACCTAGCCTTCCTCATCCCCCCGCCTCCAACCGTTGAAGTGTCTATATCGGTGCCAGTTCGAACAGCATTTAGTCTTGTTTGCGCTCCCCTGAAGATGAGGTGAAAGCCTTGAAACCGGTAGGGTTATACCGTCATAAAAAAGTGGAGTAAACAGTGTTTGTTAAAAATAAATTACAAATTCTAAAACTTAACCGTTAAATCTTGACATTTTTAGGTTCACAGTTTTATTCAAAATACAGTTTGAGATCAATCATCTCGAATCGAGTTTTTAACCTCAAATACTATGTCAGGAAAATGCAGGAAAGGAACGTAGAAAACCCTCGACCCTTGGAATCGGAAAAGGGTTTCTTTTGAAAATCGATTATGCAAATAAAACTCAAAGTAGTAAGGTCAAATAATATTGAAGCAGGAGGAAAAAATCACAAAAATAGAGTTTGTCTAACGAACAATCAGGTTTGATGTTTATAGTAATTCGTTGTATAAATTATTACCAACAGGTTAATTCTGTTAAACGATAAGTTGCCGGAGGGTGTTCTATGAAAATATACTCGTACATGTTCTTATAACCGAGAAATAATTACAAACTTTAATGATGCGTCAATATTTATGCAAAAGTGATATTATAATCCCAAGATATCTTCAAATTAAACATTGTTAGTAGGAATTGAACTTATTCATTCAGTTGACAAGGATAAAAAGCAATATACACATAAGTGGTGAATCAGAATTAGCGCTGTTAAATTGTGTTAAAAACGACAAAGTGATTGTCAAATTTCAGCGGTTTGAAGATAACTGAATTGACAATGTGGGATGACCAAACCCGAAACAGATAAAGGAACAGAGAAAACGGCGTTCTAAGAAAATACTAACCAAACCGATCAATACGAAATTCAAAGGACATACTCCTTGATGAAACATGTGTCAAAAACATATGTTTTTTAAAGTCTAGACACAAAATTGTCTTCCAAAATCTAATACAGCCATTAAACACATGCTGTTTTTTTACATAGGCGTTTTACACAAGCATATTATTTAAAATATTAAAATTTCACAAAAGGAAAGAACAAGTCATGAACAAAGATCAAGTAAGTGGATGATATTTATGTAGGTGGTCGAACGAAACATTTAAAATAACACTGATTATAGAATGTCAAAGTTAAGTTAAATAAACATATGTACAAAATATTAGAAGACTCTAAATAACAGCCAAGTTTAAAGGTCAGAGTGTCAAAACACTGATGTATGGATACACTTGAATGGTATCGATCACATCAAAATAACAAAATTATATAACGACAAAAGGAGCCAAACAGCATTGAGGCGGTCGAGCAGTGAATGATGGGTGCCAAAGCATCTTTTAATTCGTAATTATAACACAAAAAAAACAACAAACCGTGCACGCGTGAAAGCAATCAAAATGCTAAAACGACGGCTCAGTTGGAAAACCGATTGATTATTGTGCAAAAATAATCTCAGGAATGCTACCAAAAGGCTAGACACACACACACAAACGTTTGCACGAACGTCAACGCACATCGATCGTGTTAAAAAGCGAGAAGGGAAAAAGCCAAAACCATGACAAAGCCATACACAAATGTATTCACGCCAAGTTTGCCTGATATTTCATGACAATATTACCTTCAAAATCCATGCCTAACGACGGCCAATCGGCGGAGTTGATCCGCCGACAACACCACATACCGGCACAAGAAATTTATAATGCAATCCTAATTATGTAATAATACCTAGAAAACACGTTCAAGTATTCGAAAATATTTCGATATCTTCTTCTTTACATAAATATTGAGCAACACAAAATGATTTAAAAGGATAAAGCTTTGGTATGACGGATAAGTTTAAAAAATGGGCGGTAGAGGATGGAAAATGATGCGTCCTGACCCGCTCTAGGCGGGAGGGATTGTGGCGAACCATCCCTTTGTGCGAGACCCCACGTCAAAGAAAGCAGGAGTACCAACTCTCGAGGTTAGAGGGCGGGGAGTAGGCGCGGCGCGCGCACCTGAACAGCTGTTTCGTATTCACTACACTCGACATTCAATCGTTAAGGTTAATTTTCAAATTTATACAGATTCGAAATAATTTGCTCAAAAAGGCTATTTAATTAATAGATAAATACCAATATGCTGTTACTCAAGATAAACAATCTCGCGAAATCAAAGCCTTTCAAAATGAAAGAAATAAAAATTGATTCGGCAGAAAATAGTATTACAAAATTAGATAATAATGTCCTAGTGTCATAGGCGTGTTGCCTATGGCACAAATCCCACACAGTTCAAAGTACGGACAAATAAGTGTATAACTTTTTTAAATTTCTTTGAAATTTAGAATAAATTTGCATAAAGCATTAATGAATATAAAAGAATATGCAGTTATTTAAATGGGTATTTCGTCGATACATTTCTTCCTAATATTTGAACATCAAACTGCAGACCTGAATATATGGAATTTGTGACTTCCCTGTGTTCGTAGCGGAACGAAAACGGTGCTAGATCCGAAATATTCTAATAAGGAGTCCCATAAATTTAAAGCCGAAACCTTTGATAAATTATAATCGCTAGTGTTGCATTTAAGATAAAAAAAATGTAGATTTTATTTAATTCCATATATTGCTATAGAAAGCGATTTTCAGTATACCTAAATATGCCAAAAAAAAACTGTGGGTTTATATTTATACGTCGATTTATAAATGCATTTCGATGTTACTTTACATGAGACAGCGCAGACTATTATATACTATATATTAAAATCGACAGCAACAATCACTTATGAACAATGGATTAAAACTAAAAACCTTTTTTAGAAAATTATACAGTACCTTTCGATCGCTAACAGAAAGAAAACCGTTTTTCCTACAAATATGATTCTATCGAACTACGATTATTCTAGATCACCTTGAACATTTCCAAACAATAAAACGCAAGAGCACAACGCACTATTGGAATTTAATCGAGGCACAGTTGTATAAACACATCTCCTCCAGACACCCGAGTAATAAACTAATTTGAATATTTTCTTCGGAATGAGAAAGAAAAAAGCGGCACGTAACTTCGAGACTTCGAAAAGAAGTGATAAAATCGCGTGATCGCCGGTCAGTCTGCATGCAAAATGATTGTCTAGATTTTTTTTATTTTAACTTGGCGATTTAACTGGAACACCCAGAAACAACAAAAAGAGATAGCCGATATGCACTCGCAAGCAGTAACAACTCAAGTATGGGTATACGAAATATTCAATGAACTAAAATCAGTTCACGCTGAATATTTCCAGTCGTTGAAGGCGTTGGAGCAGATCTGTTATTTTGAATAGAATGAATGCCTCATGTCTTCAAAGCAGAAACCAGGCGGATTGCTTAGAATAGTCGAGGCTGAGAGCCAAATTAAAAACTCAAATAAAACACTCGCGCCATGAGTATTTAGTCAAGATAGAGACCGACATCCGAAACAACTCTTCGAATCTTTGGAATCATGTAAATAGAAAAACGAACAAAAATTAGTTTTAAATCTATGAAACTGGGAGACAGTATAATCGAAGACCCCCAAAAGATAGTATTGTAAAAAAACTTTGCACAATATTGTAAATCAGTTTATCTAGATTCGACGGCTAAATATGGCCTAAAAAATATATTAAAACAGTTCATCAGATAGCAGAAGCATATCGCTCCATTCTAGTTCTAAGGAAGAAATGTTGAAAAGCATAAACTCCTTGCAAACCGACAAAGCAATCGGGCCAAATGAGTTATCTGCCGACATTTTCAAAGTCTGTGCGCAATACGTGTGTGATCCCATTTGCTACATATTTAACTTGAGCATAAACACCAATACATTTCCCGTAAGCAGGTTCAAAAGAGAGTGTAATTAAAAGGTGATTATTTTTTAATGAAATTAAATTAAAGGTGATTATTTTTTAATTAAATTAAATTAAAAGGTGTTTATTTTTTTATTAAATTAAATTAAAAGGTGAGTCATGGTATTTTCAAACAGGATAAATTATGTATTATATATTTTTTTTTATTAAAAAAATGAAAATATATTTTAAGAAAATTTATGATCAAAATCGTACATAAAAAGAAGTTTTGGTTTTCAAAAGATACTCGACAAAAACTATACAAAATGAATTATACATTATACTATGCGTATCCAGAAAGTAAGTGTACTGAGGCTCTCACGACCGGATGGATTTTATTTTCGACATGTTGGCTACACTTCGTGTAGCCTGACCCTTCCCCATCGTAACGAGACCGGTTCGAGGTCAGTACGTTAAGAAGTGTCGACGCGACAACACGTTTCGTGAAAAATGTCAATCCAATCTCCCGCCAAGTGCAAAATACGCGGCGTCATCCGTTATCTCGTTTGGAAGGAAAAACCTCCGGTTGAGGTTTATAATGAGGTGAAAACTGCATATGGTGATAAAGCTATGAATCGTACGAGTGTGTACAAGTGGTGTCGCGAGTTTAAAAACGGTCACGTCACACCTCTTCACCCTCCGTCAAAAAGTTCAAAACCACAATTTCAGCCAAGAAAATCATGGCATCCGTGTTTTGGGACTGTCAAGGCATAATTTTAATTGAATATATGCCTCAAGGGGAGACCATCAACTCTGCAAGATACTGTGAGACCCTAAAAAAATTGCGGAGGGCGATTCAGAACAAGAGGAGAGGCATGCTGACAAAGGGAGTCTGCCTGCTGCACGACAATGCAAGACCACACACGGCCAACGCCACGAAGGAACTGCTCGCCTCGTTTAAATGGGATGTCCTGAACCATACCGCGCATTCCCCTGACCTAGCACCTTCAGATTACTATCTCTTTACCTCCCTGAAGCTGCACATGGGTGGAAAAAGGTTTTCAACCGACGAGGAGGTAAAGGAGGCGGTGGAGAAGTGGACGGAGGGGTTGGCGGGAAACTACTTCGAGGAAGGCATCAAAAAGTTGATACCCCGCTTCACCACCTGCATTGAGAGGAATGGCGACTATGTCGAAAAATAGCTTACATATGTACGTACTACGGTAACCACGTAATTTTTTTGTTTAAATAAAAAAAATTGTAACCTACAAAAATTCAGTACACTTACTTTCTGGATATGCCTCGTATGTTAGATACATAAAGCCACGAGGAAAAATTAAATACCAAACAATGTAAAAAAGTCACCAATATGTCTACTTTTTTTTGGGTCAATAGACCACATATGTACTTTATATGTACTTTATATGGAATATGACACCTCAACATTGATCTTGTAACAAACCGGGACCATCCTGCCTGCATAAAGCCTCTTAGAAGGCAGAAACACTTGGTACAGTGATGAAATGTAATCAGTGGAAAAAAAGTCATTTCTTATAATTAGTATTCTAAAACGTAATTCCACAAAGTTTAAGCCGAAACTTTTGATTGAAAAACGTTGACATACAAATACTTGATTTTCCGACTTAAGATCGTGTTTCTTGCAAACTTCTGTATAGATCATCTTTTCGAAATCCATTTTGTACTATTTATTTTACCCTTGAATAAAATGGACCTAATTGAGTATACTACACCACACGTGAAGAGGTAATAACACACGCACACGTCTATCAAACGAACTTTATTACCAGACTAGTATTGTTTATTTTTTTTGTATTTAACATCGGAAATCGAACCAGATTACCCGAGTGGAAGTAAAGTATCTAAACAACTATCCCATGGAGGTATAATAAGAGTATACTGTATCCAACGCGAACAAATATTTTTTGACGGCCAAATGTTCATGCAATATTGAATGTATGTAAGTGGAACTAATGCCCAAACATGCCTCAATCTCAGGATAAGTCACATGACGATCTTGCAATATCAGTTCACGCACAGCATCGATGTTGTCTGGCACTACAACCGATTTTGGACGACCTTCGCGAAATTCCTCCTGGAGCAAACTACGACCATGATTGAATTCGGAAAACCAGCGAAACACAGTGGCCCGGGCTGGTGCTTCATCACCAAAAGTCGAAGCGAGTTGATCGGCACACTGTTGTTGAGTTAGTCCACGTCGAAAATCATCGCACGAAAATGTTCACGATTTAATTCCATTTTTGGCCGAGATGAATTTTTCAAGTCTCTGTAAACAACACAAATCGCACTCGTATGACAACACTTTCTGAGCACGTATACCATTAAAAACGTTCAACTTTACGATGCTCATGTCAGATTTGACGTATCTACACTGGTGTTGCCATCTCTCAAAACTTAAGTAGCAGCCCTCGTATACGTATCTCCAAAGTATTTTTTTTCTTTCGACAAGTCCAAACTTCACTTCCATACGTCAAGATGTAAATCGACACTATCATATATTGTCATTTTTGCTTCTTTTGATATAGCGCCGACGTCATACGTCATATTTATTGCTCCGTTTACCTTGTTTACTCTTCTTTCAATGTCCTTTCACTAACCCATCATACTTAAACATACTGTCTTAATAACACCATACATCGCGCACACTTTTTACCACACGAAATTCTATAACCAAATCAGAGTCAGCCCTATCTTCAAATCGGAAGACCCGTTAGACTTTCACAATTACAGACCTGTAACAGTTCTCTCTATGCTTCCGAAATTTTTCGAAACTGCACTGTGCAACTAATTAAGCTAACAAGTATCATCAAGGCTTATTGGATACCAGCATGGCTTTTTGCCAAAACGATCGACTGTTACTAACCTTCTCTCTCTCACCCAGCTGATTGCGTCTAATTTAGACGAACTTTCCCAAACGGACGTAATATTGTATACATACTTCCAGAAAGCTTTCGGAAAAGTTGATCACGATATATTACTTAAGAAAATACATAACCTTGGCTTCAGCGATAATCTAATTGAATTACTGCATCACACCTAAAAGAAAGATCTCAATACTTAACAATCCGGACACATTTTAGCCAACAAGTCTTCTGTGGAACTCATCGCAAGATCTGGCATACCACAAGGATCTACTTTATGTCCCCTGCTATTCCTCATATATACGATATTCAAAATTCCATAAATCACTGACATGTTTATAGTTCGTTGACGACTTGAAATTTTTCAAAAAGATTAATTTACTTCACGACTGTGCATAGTTACAACAGGACCTGGACTCTCTAGTTTCCTGGACTGAGCGAAATCATCTTCTGTTCAACATTAATAAATGTATCTGTGTATCCTATAGTCGATCGTTTTCACCAATCCACCATCAGTATACTACACAGGAAGTAGCATTAAACAGGGTTTCTGAAAACAAAGATTTGAGCGTAACCTTTGATGTCGGACTCAAGTTCGTTAACCATGTCTCACGTTTGATATCGGACTGTTTCAAACTACTCGGTTTTATAATGAGAATATCAAGAGAATTTAACAGTACCGATATCCTTCAAAACTTATATAATTATCTAGTTAAAACCAAATAAGAATATGCATCCACCCACAGTTAGTGCTCCTCATCAGCTCAAATATAAAAACAACATAGAACAAATACAAAAAAAAATCCTCAGATATCTATGGTACAGAATAAAGGGCGATTACCTAAAATATACTCACTATGTAGAACTTCTCACGGTGTGTAACTATAGAAGCTTCGAAACAAGAAGGCAAGAATCCACTGCGATATTCCTACTAAAAAAAATCGAGGTTGCTTTAACTGTCCCGCGATTCTAGAAGCACTAAGTTTATATGTATAGAGATATTGAACCAACTGAATGACACTGTGGATATATTCTCGGCACCGTCTAGCAGTATGAGAAGAATCCTGGCTGATATTATTCCTAAAGAAAAAAGAAGAAGAAGCAGACCCTCTTTGTGTAACAGGAGAAATCCAAGCAAAGTGGATAAAAAAAAATAAGAGTCACAAGACCGAACTAAGTAAGCGCAACTTTTATTATACAAATATCAAATACTGATACACTTATCTTATCGCAGGAGGTTTTATCAAAATAATAAGTATGCAGATTGCATATGACAATAAAATACTAAGAATTTCTCGCTCTTCAAATATACTCGGTATAACATTTAGAGATCTCCAACCTTAAGTAAGAAAATATACTCGGTATACCATTTACAGATCTCCAACCTTAAGTAAGAAAATATACTCGGTATACCATTTACAGATCTCCAACCTTAAGTAAGAAAATATACTCGGTATACCATTTACAGATCTCCAACCTTAATTAAGAAAATATACTCGGTATAACATTTAGAGATCTACAACCTTAAGTAAGAAAATACACTCGGTATAACATTTAGAGATCTCCAACCTTAAGTAAGAAAATACACTCGGTATAACATTTAGAGATCTACAACCTTAAGTAAGAAAATACACTCGGTATAACATTTAGAGATCTACAACCTTAAGTAAGAAAATACACTCGGTATAACATTTAGAGATCTACAACCTTAAGTAAGAAAATACACTCGGTATAACATTTAGAGATCTCCAACCTTAAGTAAGAAAATACACTCGGTATAACATTTAGAGATCTACAACCTTAAGTAAGAAAATACACTCGGTATAACATTTAGAGATCTCCAACCTTAAGTAAGAAAATACACTCGGTATAACATTTAGAGATCTACAACCTTAAGTAAGAAAATACACTCGGTATAACATTTAGAGATCTCCAACCTTAAGTAAGAAAAAAAATCCGAAGTGAAATTTGTTAGGAAATAAACCATAGGAATTTGATACTTTTTAGATGAAAAAACACGGTTCTTAATTCCACTCGTACACTCAATCGAAGACAAAAAATCTCATATATCACTTTTCGGTGTAAATGAAAATATGGTTGAAGGATAATTTACATAGCGTCGTTTACATAGATTACTCTCCTCAAGGGCGCTCTAACTCGGGACTAGAACTCACTATTATTGTAAGGATAGAACGGTAATGGCAGCGGCCGTTAGATTAGATGTTTTCCCGCACATGGCCAGAAAAACATATTTGGTAAGAAAATCGAAGAAAACTTACTAGGGGAAGACGAACTACAAAGAAACTCTTATAGATCTTACGATATGTGATAGCATTCGGTTTTAAGTTAAGTGTATGTGTGTAGTGTTACCTATAGCATCATAAATTTTGATAAAACCTCCCAAAACTGGTTATCATTTAAGTGATTCCTAAAGATGCGCACGCCACAATAAAATACAATTTGAAGTATAAATATTTTTTTTTATCTTAAATGTTTTCAACATGAATTTTTAATGTTATTATCACATATCGGCCGATTACAAAGGTTTATTTGTACAATAGTTGGTCTCCCCTTGGTAAGTTTTCTACGGTTTTCTTAGCAAATATGTTTTTTTCAGCATTTGCAGATTTCGGGAAGTTTCATCGCAGCCACTATCTTTCTAACCTTACACTCAACTTTTCACTTATTTTGTAATACTTTCAACCTATAAATAATAGTGGGTTCGAATCCCAAAATCGAGAGCCCTTGAGTAGTCTGCTCTCTAAATGGCGATATATAAATTGCCCCTTTATTATTATTTAAAAAAAAACACTAAAAACCGTAATGCCAGAACAAGATTTTAAAACAATACTTCCAAGTTTTAAGAAAAGAAAATTAAAAATGGCAAAGTATTAAAATACTCATAAAAGATCTTTTATAAATTTGAATGACTCATGAATAGTGTCTGTATCTCGTTAAACTTGGACGAAACTAATAAAGAAAAAGAAAAACTTAAAGGACACTTGGAGTATTTCAGTAAAAAAAAAATATCTAATATTCCATATTAATAATTTTGAAAGGTGGATACAAATATATATCACTACAGATATGTCCGAAAATCACGCATCCAAAGCATTTTGGCTAAAATGTGTTCGAGGAAATAACATAAGACATTACGCCAATTTTTATTTTTTATTATTCGTAACATTCCCGGTAGGTTGCAATTCAATAATAGAAGATAACAAAACATACATTGAAGATAAGTTTTGTTTTGTTGAAAATATAAAAGAGTGCTAATATCGTGTGTAAAAAAAACCGGTTCGTCGAAATTCCAATGAAACTGAGTCAAGTACTGGAATTTCTTTGAAACTGATTAATTCGTTCAACTCATTCATATATATTATACATTCATAACCATAACAATCATAATCGTAAAATATAAAGAGATAAAACATATATTTTTATAACAATTGCACCCTTTTTAGATAACCTGGTTTATTTATAGCAGTGAACAGTCAATTTAGGAAGAGTCAAAACTTAATTTATGTCAAATCATTCACATTAAAAAAAATATCGAACATACATAGGAGAAATACTAAAAGATTTGTTATCACTGCTATTGGATGAAGATAAGGTTCATGTATAACAATTTTAATTCTATAATTAAAATAAACAACGGCAAGAAAATTTTACATTAAGGTTGCATTCGAGAGAGGTTTCTATACTTTATTTATTGTAGTTTGATAAATGTTATACTTTCTACCATATTAACATAAGTGTCTATCAAGTGTCGTTTGCGGACGGGCCACAGCATGGTGGCTAGTCACCTGTACAGAATGGGTATTGTGGAGAATCTCGGCTGCGAGTGTGGTTTGTATGATGAAACTATAGACCATATATTTTTCGATTATCCTTGACGAGACAGATTTGATTTACTAAAAGCCATATCTTGACCGCGTCCAATGAATGTTGCGTTTCTTCTTTCTTCGATGAACATTTCCATTTATAGATCGATTGTTATTTTTTTAAGTTGGATCAGTTGAAACTCATTTTTTTAATTGCTTCTATTATATTGACTCTTTAGGTAACAAAGGTAGAAGACGTTATAAAGGTGTGCAAAAGAATGAAGTGGCAATGGGCCGGACACGTAGCCAGAATGTCAGACTCCCGATGGACATCCGAAATAATCCAATGGTACCCAAGAGGCATAAAGAGGCCCAGAAGACCGAAGGTACGCTAGATAGATGAAATCAGGAAGCATGGCAGCATCACATGGCATCAACGAGCAAAAAACCGAACTATTTGGAGTCAACTTGGGGAGACCTTCATCCAGCAGTGGATCGACCCTGGTTGACAATGATGATGATATTGACTCATACGAGTATCGGATAATGTATTTAATTTAGTGGCACAAATCCTCCTGATTTGGGTGGATTGCCTATTTAAAAAAATGTGTAAGAATATGTTGTTTATAGTTAAGGCATTAACGTTGTGGAGGTTTAAAAACATTGTAATTTATTTTTATCAAACACTGTTTATTCCACTTTTTTGTGACGGTATACCCCTACCGGTTTCAAGGCTTTCACCTCATCTTCAAAGGAACGCAAACAGTCTTGTTTGCGCTCCCCTTGATATCCCTACCCTCATAACCCTACCGGTTTCAAGGCTTTCACCTCATCTTCAGGGGAGCGCGAACAAGACTGTTTGAGCTCCCTTGAAGATGAGGTGAAAGCCTTGAAACCGGTAGGGTTATACCGTCACAAAAAAAGTAGAATAAACAGTGTTTGATAAAAATAAATTACAATGTGTAAGAAGTTACCTAAGAAAGTCATATCTCTTAAACAATTTATATTGTTTAGGAGACATAATATATCGCGTATAATTTATTTTTTTGAGGACTTGAAATTAATTGGTTGACTGGATAAAAACGTAGATTTGATGTTGGGGCATCCATTGTGATTGAAATAAATGTTCTACAACAATGTACATACAATTTTTAAAATTGCACGCGATAAATGTATCAGTCTAACAGCCTTTAGCCTAAAAGTATTAAGCAAATAATAATTTGGATAAAATAAAACTATACATTGAAATCAGCACGAGTAGAAGTAACCCAGAAAAACTCCACATAAAAAGGACTGATGTTTTATTTTAGAACTCAAGAGTTATTATCTAATTAAGCTCCGTTTCTTATGAATATGTTATATTGATTGATTCATGGCAATGAACCTGCAACATCGAATTGTGTACAATAAAACTGTAATCTAATGAGAAAAGGGAAATGAAGGTAACATGTTGATAAACATCTATGTACATATGTATATATATTAAACTGTATTCTATCAATATATTATATTTCATGATTCGTAGAAGGAAGTGTTGTAATGGGAGATTATAACTGAGGGCAAGCCGGCTACTAACGGAATTTAATGATAACGAAAATCAATAGCGATCGATTGAAAGGTAATAAACTAAAATAAACACATCCGCACTGCGGTGTTATCAAAAGGTTAATTTTGTTTTACTTTAACACACCTTAGATCTGCGCTTCCCTTATGGTGTTCCGCAAAAATATAACAGAAATACAAAAATAATCCCGAGGCCCGCATCTTCATCTAAAAAACTCGACAAAGAACCAAATCCAAATCGTCATTTCATTCCAAATTATGTACGGTCTTTTGTACTATGAATCATACACTTTTGTACTATGAATCATACACTTGTGTACTATGAATCATACACTATTGTACTATGAATCATACACTTTTGTACTATGAATCATACACTTTTGTACTATGAATCATAAATTCGTTCGCATTTATCCACTCATCACTGGTTGGAGATTCAACGCTGATACGATTCTCTTCCATTCGATACTGTTCTCGACCATCATCGACACTATGTTTATGATAATGAAATTTATTTTTTTATTAGTTTTATAATTTTTTTTTAGTAATTTAACATTTTCCCCAAGTGTTTCCACTATAAAAGATCTTGTTAAAAAAAGCATTGAAAAATAATCTAAAAGTAAAGTAATCCTTGTTGAATACTCAATATTTATTCATTTTTATGTTATTCAGTAAAAAATAGAAAAGAAATATGACATCTAAAATATGAAATTGATCAGTTAACGCACACTGTGATGAGATACAAGGTAGAAAATTTTCCTTTTTCTATTAAATTAACCTCAAATTCGATTGTACGAGAAACGTCTAAAATACTTTACAGTATATTTAAGAAGATAAATGTGTTCCTTGGAAAATATTCGTGGATTTGTTGAATTGGGAAACACTAGAGAATATCGAAATAATATCATATACGAGTTTATGGGGCGGAACTAGCACTCAGCAGCATGATATAAAACGGGAGCCAAAATTATTTTCACTTCATAAATACATACTAGGTTAGTCAAAAAGTTTTGAAAGCGACATCTATGGAGCAGTAGAAAACCAAAATTTCTACGCCATTTTAATATTTCATCTTTCACAAGAACGTACTCAAAATTTAATTTCGATCTGTCAATTCATTCTTTGTTTACAAGCCATTTGAAGTTGTAGAGGAGTATTTTGCAGGCCTTCCAGAAAGTCACTTCCGTGATGGGACAACAAAGTTGGAAGATCGTTGGACCAAGTATATTGATCTTATGGGAGACTATACTGAGCAATAAAAGTGATTTCCCCCCAAAAAAAATGTATTTTCATTTCCGCTTTCAAAACTTTTTACTAACCTAGTACATAGCATAACGCAGTCTCCCTGTCGGAGTAGGCAGAGATGAGAATACCAGACTCTCGCCTCTTCCACATCCATACACTATCTCATACACCTTCTATGATTTCTCTTACTTCACATTTTATTCTTTCAAAATATTCACTTGATCCAACCATACTTTCTTGGTCAACCTCTGCCACGCTTTCCAATCACATTTGCGCTGTATATTTGTTTTATTAGCATTTCTTCATTCGTTCCACGTGCCCAAATCATATCAGAGCGCTATTCTTCATCGTATTCAACACAGCAGCCTCATGTTTACATTCATCCCTATTATGTCATACATTGTCGCTATGTTCTCTTCTTAGTGCATTTATACAATTTCTTTTAGCGCATTTCTACAACATTTATAGCGCATTTCTACAACATTTATTCGGCCCTTTTCAGTATTTTTCCACACTTATGTTTCATTCCGATACATCTAAGTTTGTACTGAAATACTGTTATTTTAGAAGGTGATGATAATGTCCGTTTCGAATATACATGTTTTAGTGCCCCATTGACTCAGTAAGTCAATGGGAACATCAAAGTTGGTACCAGGTTGTGGGCCATCATCTTAGCAGATTTTGATAATGTCTGGTTCGAGTATGTCATATACACGGTCTGTCTATCCAATGAGAAAGGTGACTGATTTTATTTTCGTGTAACCACCAGCGCCACGTGTGGATGAATAAATTAGTTAAATAGCGAAACATTTCGATGGTAGAGAGAGCATTGAAGATGATCCACGGCCTGTACCGCCATTGTTAGTTTGAATTGAAGAAAATGTTCAAAAAGTGACTGAAATTCTTCGGAATGATTGTAGTGCGTCTACTAGGCTCATCGATGAGCTCACTGGAATTTCTACATCCACTGTCCATCTTATTTTAACGGAAAATTTTGGGCAAACCGTACCCGCACACTGACTGACGATCAAAAAGTTTGCAGAGTGCAGCACTGCAGACATGAAAAGTGCGGCTGATATGGTTACAGACTTCATGTCATGCATCGGCTGATATGGATCCAGACTTCAAATCATGCATCACAGGTGATGGTGCTTTCAGTATACAGCCCTTCGAGTTCGACCCTATTGTCGGGAACATGGGCCATGGTATTTGTTGCACGACAATGAACCTGCCGCACAAAAGCAATATTGTACGCGATTTCTTAGCCAAAAGAAGTATCCATCACCCCCCGTATTCGTCTGATTTGGCTCCATGCGACTTCTGGCTATTCCCGCAACTAAAATTGGCGATGAAAGGAATCCGTTTCGACACGATTTCAGACATCCAAAAGGTTTCGACCGCGATTCGGAGGAAATTACGAAGAATGAGTCTCAGGAGTGTCTCACAAAATGTTACAACCGCTTCCAGTACTGTATTGACTCACAAGGAGTGTATTTTGAATAAAAGGTAATGTAAACTAAAAATAAACAATGTCTCGTATATCATTTCTCGTCAATCACCTTTCGCATTGGACAGGCTGTGTATATTTTAGGGCCTCATTGAATTTATTTCCAATTGCTAAATGTATCCACAAAGAGAAATTCTGATCGACACTCTCCCTCCACGTCCAGTTGTAACTTAATAAAAAGAGATATTACGTATTTGTTTATAATTACATTTTTTTAACTTCCACACGCGCCTTTATAATTTAAACAAATATGTCATCGGGATATCAAATTTACATTTGCGGTAACCTGTCATCCGATGACTATGTTCTCATTATACAATATATGTCGCAGGTTAACAAATAAAAATAATAATTTTATAAAATAGATTAGACCAAATTCGGATTAAAGAAAAATGGAACGCCAAAAGGAAGAAAGGAACAATTTTTCTTTATCAAGGTATTACTCACTTGAACGATTGGATGGCGGGGGATTACCCAAATAATGAAAAAGAGATCAGACCGTTATAAGTATTCCTAAGGACCCTGCATGCTGCAGAAAGGTATATCAATAAATAAACTAGAAATTTTTATAAGGCTTTTAGCCAATGGATATTTTTTGGGTTCTATATTATTAATTTTTTTTGCGGGATTGATTTCTCTATATATGCAATTTAAAATGTATTTATCTAATTATGATTCTTATTTTGTCTTCGGTGCCGTTCATTGGCAAAAATCCACACCAAGGGCGCCGTTGTGACTTCAAATACAAAAAAGAGTTTTCATTTTTTTCTGATTATATTCCAACACAAACTCAATCAATTTAGTTTCATTTTTTATGTAAATGTCGATGATGTCTTAGTTGGTAGAACGCTTTTTTTTCGGGGAGTCCGGTCTGTATTAAGGATAAAAGGACAGCCTCCACGGCAGCGTTTGACTTACAATGTTTGTTTGTAAAACGTTTGACTTCCAATCAAATGCTTCGGTTTCGAATCCTGATGGAACCCAAAAAAAACAATATGTTTTTTTCACATAGAACATTTTATATATTTCTGGTTAGTTGGAAGAAATTGTAATACGGCGTTAATATCTTCGAGCTATTCTCTACGCAACAAAAATATAATACGATGGTACAATTGGCTTTAAATATTGAACAGTAGACAGAGTGTATTGCAAAAATATTATTAAATTGATCTTAATAATTCAGAAAATGTTTAATTAACATTTGATGACATTGTTTTCCTCAGTATTTGAAATCAAAATCATTATTTTGATTCTTCAAAGTGCTTAAACTATCAAATTTGCTTAGATATTATGTGACATAATCTACCAGTAACTAAGATTATGACTTATAAGGGACTTAGAGCACGTGTCTTTTTTAGTGATTTATTGAGAAGTGACCAAAAATATAATTTCAGTATGCATTCAAAGCAGAACAACCAAAGACATGAAAATACCTTTTAACGAAAAACTGACCGCATAAACGCTTTTAAGCTATTTTCTTCGTAAATCAAAACGTCAACTCTGCACGGTGAAAAATGGATTAAACATTTTCATTCTTCCAAGACCAAATAAGTTGAAGATTGCAATCGTACAGATCGTTTTGCAAGACTCAATTAAATTTTAGACATGTTTGTGAATTCTTTTTTAGCGAAAATTTCAGTAAAACACAATGCGAAAAAAACTCAGCACAAATTTGCATAGGAGCTGTTCTCTCATATTAATAATCTTCAGTGTAGAACTATGGGTTTACAATATATATTTGATACCGGTGTATTTTCAAAACTATTAGGACATTATGTGTTCACTGATGGAAAAAAAGTCATACTAGTTAACATAATAATTATGACTGACGCCAAGATGTAGGTGTTAACTAATTCAAGGAAATCATATATTAAGATTATAAAAATAAAAATCAAATGACATGTAGGAAATGAAGATTAATTAAAATATAATTTTTTACATAGGTAAAGCCTTTGGCAAATATTTGTACCATACATATTACTTTAAAAAAAAAAACATAATTTTTGGGGGGAATATCATATAGATTAACAATAATATCGAGGAGAACAAACAAATTAATTATTGGGGGAAAATCAACGAGATCAACATAATAATTATTGGCAGGAAATCATAGAGGAAAACATATTTATTATTGAGAAAAAAATCATAGAGATTGATACTCGTATGATAAATATCGAGGGGAAATTGTTAAGCTTAAAATTTTAATTATTGGGTAAAAATCATAAAGAAAACAATAATTGGAGGGAAATCATACAGATTAACACAACGCACAGATTAAAAGAATAATTATAGAGAAAAACTTACAAAATCTTGCTGATTATGACTCAGAAATCTCAGAATATGCAGCTACTCAAATACAACCAACCTGAAACAATGGAATATGTTTATTAGACAATATTCACATAAAAAAAACAAACAATATAAATGGCGAAATGGTTCTATCAAATCGAATGTGCATTTGTTAAAATTTTATTAAATCAACAAAAACCCGATTATGTTTTGACGATAATAAATGTAATTAGGTCTTAAACAAAATTATATTTTTAATAAGAATAAAAACATATTTTAATAAGGACAAATTTATGAGAATAGAGTATGAACCTACAATGGTACACAAAGACCGAGTTAGCACGGGACAAAGACTTGTGGCAGGGCCATGCGTAGTTAATGGAGCCCCAACCTTTATTAGATACGAATAAGACAAAAGAAAATAAAACATTTGATAACATTATGTTAGTTGTATGTCCGAAAAGTTGAAAACTCTGATGTATTGTCTTCAATTTATGTGTTTTTAGAAGTGTTATTCAGGTGAGATCTTGTACATACTATGTTGCTGTCAATAAACCTAATATTTATTTATTTTAACTAACTAAAGAAAACATAATTTTTGTTTCAAATGGAATACAGAAATGCCACAAAATACCTATCATCAGGTCGGTCGACAGCCCGGCTCTTCAAGTTCTGCCAAGACTGTGAAACTCCTTATTATAACACAAGTGGATTGTGTAATATTGGCGCGCTTGGTTCGCGAGTCCCTGGTGGGCGATTAAACTAAAATCGATGTAAAATGATTTCCAGATAAAGAATACTTCAGTTATAGACGCATCTAAAGCAATTTGTGCATTACACATTTTACGTATTCATTGATGTAAACAAAATCAAACTAACGGGGTCCGAATAGAAAATAACTTTAGAAAAATTGATAAATTTTACGAAACTAAAGGACGCCATTCTGATCGAATATAGTGAAATTTTGCTCCTTTTATCTAAAAAAATATTTAAAAATCCGATTTTGGATAAAGCATAAAAAAGTATGATGTTAAATTGCTCGCACTTATCATATAAATTATAAACTTAAATTTTAATTCAGTACAATTTAATTTATAACTATCGATTATAATTTTCTAGTTTGACAAATTATTTAACTCTAGAATAAATTGTCATACTAGAAAAATTTCTTGTGTATGAGAAGTATGTTTCCAAGCTATTTTGCAACATAAAATGATTGAGAATAAGAAGAAAAAAAAAACAAATCAAACATTCAAAATGTGTTTAAAATAATTCAAAATGGTTCAGCATATCACAAGATATTTTGTGACATTGTATTGAGATATATGATACATACACTGCGAAACGATTTAGCGGAAAACCATAATTTTTCCTTTTCACTTTCAAAATATATCATAAAAGCTTGTAGAAATATGAGAAAAGTCTGCTGTGAAAGACAATGAAACATTGCAATCTCATATGAGGCGTATAATGGAAAGTTGGCAACTTGTCAATGACAACATTTGGATTCTGACTGACATAGCTTAAAATGTTAAAACCGCGATCGCTCTCCAATAATGTATTAACGTGTAATGTTATCTAAATAAAATACGACATATACGTGTAAACGACTATATATAACTTGTTTAATTCCTGATTTTTTTCCATTCCTCTCCACCATCCCTTCCTTTTCCTTTGATGACGATATCTCCCTTTATATGAAAAGGAATGTACGGGGAAATGTCCGTCTTTGTGGGGGTTGTGGGCATATGCTCACGTATGTGTCCATGGATTTCATGGGAATGGATAGTCATCTGAATGTTTTTTTTTGCGACCATGTAACTTGCTTCATTTACTTTTGTCTGGTTGGTTGGAAGAGATTGCCGCCTGGCCATAATCCCACCAGATTGTATTTGCAATAAAAGTGTTAAATAAATTAATAAATAAAGGTAAACTGTTATCTTGTTAGGTTAAAATGACTAATAGTTTCTCAGTCATATACAATAGTTAAATCGTTAAGTGATCCGATACGCAGGTTTGAATAACTATATTTTTTTTTTGAGAAAACTCGATAAATAATTCGACTTGGAGGCCGCCTAAAATATTAGTGTATTTAAGATATCTAAAAAATAGATGGTTTGGACATGGAAAACGTGGCTAGATCAAATGGACCATATTTTGAAAGGAGGTAAAGTGAGAAGTATGAATAATAGAAGATTGTGCATGACGAGATGTATGAATGTGGAGGAGGCGAAATTTCTGTGATTGGATAGAAAAGTTTGGAGATCTGTTCTCTCTGCCTACTCCGAAAAGGACACAGCGTGATAATATGTATGTATGTAAAAATTGTTAGTAACAGAAACATGGAATTGAGTCCAGTCAAGTAATTATCTTCATTTACAATTTATGGTTATTTCAAGAAGTAAAGACACAAGATTTTTAAACAATACTTCGTATTCGTTTTAAACAATACTTCGTATTCGTTTTAAACAATACTTCGTGGTCGTAAGAGAAAAAATGTATACGTCCAATGTTTGCAAATATCTGACTCCCAAGGATAGGTGCGAAACATTTCAAGGCATTAGTACTCGAAATGAAAACGAGTATATGGTCTAAAGTGTTGCTAGATGTCACTCTAGTGATAGTGAATATGAGTAGGTTTCTACTAGCAAAATGTCATTGGATACGAAAGCGAATGTCCAAATAAAATCTAGGTTATCAGGTCATAGTGTAAAATGTGTGAAGATAATATTTTATGCCAACTCTTTAGAGTTTTCAGCATTGTTTTATTATAGCACAATCAATACGCAACTTATTTTACCTTTTATATTGTTTAATATAGTCCACGGGTTAAGGTTAGTCCACAGCCGCATTTTGGTATTAACTTTCATGTATGTGAGTGAAACGTGGACGTGGAACAAGACTGAACAAACCGAATATTGTAGAAATGCGTGCACTTAGAATAATACATGGGATGACAATATGGAATGAATATTGATTAGGGATGAATCGGGAAATTAAGGCTGATGTGCTGCGCAAGATGAAGAAGACCACTTTGAGTTGGTTTGGGCACGTAGAACGAATGAATTAAGAAATACTAACAAAGCAAATACACAGTCCCAATGTGAGTGAAAAGTGTGGTAGAATAAGACCTAGGAAAATATGGTTGGATTAAGTGGACGATAATTTGTAAAAAGGAAATGTAAAAAGTCAGAGGAATTGTAGGAGCTGTATGGATGTAGAAGAGGCAAAATATGTGTCGCGATAGCAAAGCCTGGCGCTATCCTCTCTGCCTACTCCGATAGGGAGACTGCGTGATGGTATATACGTATATATATTTTTTAATAAAACTACTCTCATGTAGATAAACCCCTTCAGTATATTACAGATATCACATTTATTTAGAGGCAGTAGAT
The DNA here is from genome assembly GCA_949825065.1 of Odontocerum albicorne. Lineage (NCBI taxonomy): Eukaryota > Metazoa > Arthropoda > Insecta > Trichoptera > Odontoceridae > Odontocerum > Odontocerum albicorne. Next base: position 39,209,349 of record OX463849.1, read on the forward strand.
AACGTGAGAAAAATCATAAATCGTACACTATTGAATATCTCGGATAAAAAAATCTTATTTCGCTTGATTTACTTCTTTGAATTGGTAAATAGACGTTCCTCGTCGTATAATTTATTATTGAAAAAAGAAGAATGCGTACTATTCGTAAATATTTAAAATCAGTATAATCTCGGTTTATTTAATGACAAAAAAAAATAAAGCCCGTTTGAAAACATGTATTATGACAAAATTTGTTCAAGATTGAGAATAAAATATCCATATATTTCGGAAAAGCTTATACATAAAAAAATATCTATTTACTAAAAAGAAATTAATTTCATGAAAAAATTACGAAAATATATACCTATATGTACGAGCAAATTGTAATGTTTTCTTCATCGAGGTAGTTTATTTCAAGTATTATGGGGTTGAAAAAACAGAATACAACTGAGAAGTAGTTTTGAGTGAAGAATTAATTTAAATTCACTTATATTTTTTTCCATAAGAAACCTTAGTTTGAAAGATGCTAAATTTGTTTTGAAAGAAAATTAATATCCGACTAAAACAACAAAAAACCCTCACCTTTATCTAGCAAAAGCTTATTTACATACGAGTATAACCATCAAATTCACGTAAGAAATAATTTTTCAACTTTCTTTATTGGTTTCTAAGCCTCACATTTTTGGTTTGCTTAGTTTTATAGTATTATATATAATTTACATAACGCTTTCCTAAGACCTTAGTCCTCCTTATTCCTTCAGCACGCCGATCAAGTAAACTGAGGCCGAACTAAAACTATTGTTGATAAAATTATATAAAAAAAGATGTTAAAATCACAGGAATTAGTCTTCCTTCAAAAAAAAAACCATTAGAGGTCAGTATCATAAAATATATTTTTTTAAAAATCATTACTTCAACTCGTAACTTTTAATTTACCATATCACAAAAGTGTTGGTGGATTTCACACATATCAATCAACAATTCCCGGGACTAACAAATAGATGGCGCGCCTCTAATAACAAGTCCATACCATTCTCTGCGATGGCTGAAAAAGTGTTGTCCGGGCTCTGCTTCATCGAAAACAACCATTTGTCGGTGGTATGCTGATTTCAAACGCGGTTGTACGGACACAAATGATGCTCAACGCTCTGGTCGTCCAAATGAGGCTGTTACACCAGAAAACATAAAAAAAAAACTCAAAATCGTGATGGAAAATCGCAAAGTAAAGATGCGTGAGATAGCTGACATCCTGAAGATATCATTTGGTAGTGTTTACACTATTTTGTATGAACATTTGGTCATTAAAAAGCTTTGTTTGAAATGGGTACTGCGTTTGCTCTCAATGGAACAGAAACAACAACGCATCGATGATTCAGAGCGCTGTTTGACACTGTTTACGCAAAATAAACAGGAGTTTTTGAGTCGGTATGTGACAATGGATAAAAATTGGATCCACCACTATACTCGGAATCAAATCGGCAGTCAGCTGAATGGAGAGCAGCCGGTGAAAGTCGTCCGAAGCGACTAAAAATCAACAGTCGGCCGGGAAGGTCATGGCCTCCGTATTTTGGGATGCGCATGGTATAATATTCATCGATCACCTTGACAAGGGAAAAAACATCAATAGCGAATATTACATAGCGTTATTGGAGCGTTTGAAAGCAGAAATTGCAAAAAAACGGCCCCACATGAAGAAAAAGAAAGTTCTCTTTCATCAGGACAATGCACCGTGTCACAAGTCGATGGTAACGATGGTGGTCAAATTGCATGAGTTGAACTTCGAATTTCTTCCGCACCCACCGTATTCTCCAGATTTGGCCGCCAGCAACTATTGGCTGTTCGCAGACCTCAAAAATATGCTCCAGGGAAAGAGACTTGGCTTCAATGAAGAAGTGATTACCGAAACTAACGCCTATTTTGAAATCAAAGATAAATCCTTCTACACGGCTGGCATAGAAAAGTTAGGAAGGTGTTGGAATGAATGTATCGCTCTTGAAGGAAACTGTGTTGATGAACAAAGAATAATTTTTGCAAACAAATGTTGTTTTAGTAGTTAGTCCCGGGACTTATTGATCGATGTGTTATTAAAAAACGTTATCTCCATGCATTGTGATATTTGTTTAAAGGTTGGCAGCAATCGTGAGACTGAGTGACCATATGTTCCAAGGGACGAATGCTTTGTCTTGGTTTGTCAACACCGTTCCGTCCGCAATTTGATGGTATTCCCCGTCTTTTACGTCCGTCTGCCCACGGTGTAACAGCGGTGCCAACACGGTCGAGGTCAAGGTTTGCCACATTGAAAAATAACCGGGAAATAGTTTCCTCGTTTCGGACGGAAGTAAAATGAGACTGGAGTGCGAGGTGGATAAAATGAGAGGAAAATTGGATAAAGGTTTATTTTTGAGAAGAAAAAAAAACTAATTCTGGATAATATAAGTTTACGAAACTCAATAAAGAATACGTGCAGAAAAAAGTAATATTACAAAAAATGTCGTGAGGTGTTTTCCGAAATCATAAGGAAAAAAGATAACTTTTTAAGCAATACATTTGTTTATTTTTGGATTTTTCAACTCAATGCATAGGACTACAAAAGAATATTATGAAATATAAAATGAATTTATTGTTTTTGTTCCTTTATTCGTAAAGCAAATAAAATATTTCATGAATTCCCTTAACGTGTTCCCCGCGGGAAGCACAAACGCCTGTGATCTGACGACAATCCAAGTTTCAAATCACAAATACTTAAAAAAATGACACAAAACCGGAATAAAAATTGAACTAAAATTTAAAATAATCTTTATTCTAGCGACATATCTGAAAACCTTGTCAAATTAATATATTAGTTTATGAGATATTGTTGAATAAACAGAGCGCCGAATTTTTTTGGTTTCTCAATATTTCCAGCATTAACGACCTGTCACGCGGATTGAGTCCTGCGATGAGTCTCTCTTACGTAAATAAACATTACTAAGTCTCTCTTACGTAAATAAACATTACTAGTGCTATATGCATTTGATTGGGTGAGTGTCATGAAGCATTGATTTGATCGTAGCATTCCTTTGTTTATTTTACGTAATGTTTAGTTTATCTCCTTTATTTAATGAGTCTCCTTAAGAGTAATGACTTATTTATTATCAGAAAATTACTTAAGTGTCATGTTTACTTGGTGTTGTAATCAAATATCAGTGGTTCTAAACAAAATATGTGTTTAAACTTAGAAATTAAAAAACGCCGAAATTGTGCCGCGCACAGGATTCGTGGAATTTGATTTCTAACGCGGTGAACAGGTTAAAAATTGTATGGAACTAACTTTTTCATATCATCTGCGCTTGTTTGGGAAGTTTTAATATCTAAAAAATGTAGCGTTCTCCGAATTCAAGCTTTTCTTACATACTTACATGTACTATATATACGAGTATATAATCACGCCGTGCCATTTTAAGTTACCTAATTTTTTTAGTCACTGCCAAAGAGATGTGTCGCGGTTGAGGAAGTTAGATCCACAATTAAAAAACTAAACCTTAAAGTATTATTTATAGTTAAGGAATTAACATTGTGAAGGTTTAATTGGGATTCATTGGGAGTCTTGTTTGTGCTCCTCTGATGGTGAGGTGAAAGTCTTTAAACCGGTAGGGTTATACCGTTACAAAAAGTGGAATAAACAGTGTTTGATTAAACAAAATAAACCTTAAAGAGTAATTTCTCGAAAACTTAGGTAGCTTAGTTGGTAAGACGTCTGTTAACTAATCAGTGGGTCGCGAGTTCGATACCAGTTGGTGCCCAGATTTAAAAAAAAAAAAGTTCTACTCTAATTTTGATTCGGGGCCTCTGAAACGTCTATGTTGTTGGTTAGTGGAAAATATTGCCACATAACATAGTAAACTTATAAGGTTGTACTGTTTACGACGAAGGCGCGATACAATGAAACAATAACTTCATGTTTTATACTTTTATGTATTGTTTCATATATGCCACACCTCTACTGTTCTGAATCGAGCCAATTGATTCTACAAATTTACATGAAAAATAATCACAATTGAATTAAATTCCCACAGAAGATAGACGCAACAATGGTGAGGTAATTAATTGTCATTATTAATACTAAAACGTTTTACAGATTACAATTGTGTTCATAATTTTTTTTTGTTATAAAATAAATATTATTTTTAATAAGCCAATTCAAATAATAGTAATTTCAAGTCAGTTATTTTAAGTCCACTGATACCACTCACTAGACCAGTGTCTTTCCAACTTTTTTACTTCACGGCACACGGGTGAATGGGATTTGTTCCCGGCACACCAAATAAAAATGCCTTAAAAAAGAAAATGTACCTTATTAATATGACATAGGTGGTAATAAGTTTATTAGTGAGAAGGAGTCAATTGGTTTTTAGAAAGAATTTTGTCAAAACGCGGCTCTAAATTAGATAAACAAATACGAAACTCCTCATCTATTACCACCTGTAACCGCTCTCGTTTCTTTTTAATTTCATTTCCACGAGCGCTGAAAAACCAAATTCACAAAGAAACGAAGATCCAAACGGCAACAGAGATTTAAATGCTGTTGTAGCCAATCGAGGATATTGACTCCAAAGCGATGTCCAAAATGCTGACAACTCTAGCTCAGAAAATAAGGCTTTGTGCACAGGGTCGTTTTTTAGATCTATTAAAATCTAGACAAATATTTATTTGAATATGTATGTTGAATTTATTTAAAATTGAAGAAAATTTAAATGAATAGGCATTATTTAAAATGAACAGTTTTGAGGCATCTTCCTTCCCGGCACACAGTTTGGCAAACACTGCACTAGACAGAATAGCTAGGAAGGTAATTACAATAAAATAATATATGTATATTTTAATTAAATGTATCACCATTTTCGAAGACTAGACACACTGTAGGAGTTAGAAAAAAATCTTCCACAAACAGAAGCCATCCGTGGAGTGGTGACTCACAAGACCCGAGATCGAATATGTAATTCTTATTATATGTTATATAATATTATAGCTGGACAATTCGCTTCATCCTAAATAAATCATTGAACATGTACATAGTCCTGCCATAAATACTGTTACACAAATTCAGACACTCATAAAATAGCAGGTAGAAACCTAAAACTTTTTTTAGGTAATTTTCCATCCCTTGTGGTATTGCTATAATCAATGAACGTTGACCAGTAAACATGGAGTGGTGCGGTAAAGAAACCCGTATCGCTGTAATTGCGTTACGTAAAGTTGGAAAGACGCCGGGAGACATTTTAAATTATTTAACATTTTTGGGTATCAATCGTCAGTTTGTATATCGTACTATTAATCGATTCTAAGATACTCGAGGTATTGAAGATCGGCAAAAAAGTGGTCGACCGCGAATCGTAAGAACTCCAGCAGTCATCAAAGCCGTGAAAAACAGAATCCGTAGAAATCCACTCCGCAAACAAAAAATCATGTTTAGGGAGATGGATATTTCGACACAGAGTATGTCTCGTATTATCAAATCGGACCCAAATATGGGGGCTTACCGGAGAAGCACTGGACATTTGCTTACTCCATCTTTGAGGGGCATCGGGAAGACCAGAGCTAAACAACTGATTCACTGGTACGCAAACAATATGCATCGCAAAATCCTATTTTCCGATGAAAAAATTTTCTGCATTGAAGAAAATTATGATATAATAAGCAAAATGATCGGGTGTACGCACATAGCTCTCGAGAGGCCACTCATGTCATTCATAGAGTTCAGAGAGGTCATCATCCAGCATCTGTGATGGTTTAGTGGGGTGTCTCATACAAAGGGATTACTGAGCTACATTTTTGTGCTCAGGGTGTGAAGACAAGTGTTAATTCATAACAACATGACATTATGGAGAAGGTCGTCAAGTCTCTTAATAAGATCATGTTTAATTCAGGTCATTGGATCTTTCAACAAGATTCTGCTCCAGCCCACAAGGCAAAGTATACCCAGCAATGGCTAGAAATTCACACACCAGAGTTTATTAGAGCTGAAGATCGGCCTTCTGGAAACCCAGATTAAATCCACTGGACTACAAACTGTGGTCAGTGTTGGAGAACATGGCCTGCAGCAGACGACATCCAAATTTGGAGAATCTGAAATAATCATTGAAGAAAGCAGTGGCCAATTTTCCAATGGACATCATGCGTACTGTCGTTGACGATTGACCGTTACGTTTAAAAGCCTGTGTGAAGGCAAGGGGAGGACATTTTGAAAAAGATGTATGTTTTCATTTAAGATGATATGGGTGTAAGTCTAATAATATAATAAATCATTTGTAAGATGCACTGTTTTTTTATTATAATCCAAACACTTTGTAACAGAATTTATGGCAAGACAAGGTGTAACATATTTCGCCCACGCACTAGAAATAAGTAAAACGATACTTGATAATTTAGATGACAAAACTGCAAAGCATTGTTTTGCCTAAAAATAGGAGACAATAATTGCTTGTGAATAGAGAAGCAATCTAGCTATTGCCATATTATTAGGCGTAATGCCTTAGTTGTAAGAAGCCTTAAATACTACCAATATTTTAGCAAATCTTGGACTTAGTAGTATATCGGGTCGAAGGTAGTATCAAGCAAGGCATCGCAAAGTTCCTTTCGAAAATCTAATATTCCTTTTTTCAACGCAGGTTATAATTGAAAACAATACATAACACAAATAAGAAAAAATAATACTTAAAAATACATGTTCAATTTTCTAAAATTAAAATACAATAGCTTTATTTCATTACCATAAAAACAAGAAAAAATAAGATTGAATAATAAGACATGTGACAAAAGACATGAAATCCTTGAAGAAGAAATGAAAAGGATAAGATTACGTATACTTTTTCCAGAAGAGCGGAGGATTTTACGAAAACATGGCGGTTTAACGTTTTACATAATATCACGTTAGAAATTCAACAGAAAACCAAACATGGCTTCCATTTACATTTGGCTAAATGTATATTTCATGAATATTTCAAACAGTAATGTTTCTTGTACAAGATTCAGACGGCAGTATTTTGCGAGTAACTTTTTTAAGAGTTCAACGACTGAAATATAGGCTAAAAATATTTTATTTAAATTTTATTAGTCACATGTCTAATATCTATGGGGAAAATCAGGTTATAAACTAGCTATTATTTTATTAGTCACATGTCTAATATCTATGGGGAAAATCAGGTTATAAACTAGCTATTATTTTATTAGTCACATGTCTAATATCTATGGGGAAAATCAGGTTATAAACTAGCTATTATTTTATTAGTCACATGTCTAATATCTATGGGGAAAATCAGGTTATAAACTAGCTATTATTTTAACGAATATTACATATCTCGCCGAAAATTTTCAGCGTCTTTCCAATCATGGATTAGCGCTACGCTCAAACAGAGATTGTTTATTGGCCTTTCCAGTTCATCGCTCTTCTTTCTTTACGTCGTCCTTTACTGTCCATGCAGTGAAACTCTGGAATCAGTTACAAACCAATATAAGACTCGCTCCGTCCTTGGCATGCTTTAAGAAGCGACTGAAAAAACTCTTAATTTCTAGTCAGTAAAATAACGTGTTTCATTCCTGATTTTTCTTTTCCTTTCCTCTCCACCATCCTTTCCTTTCCTTTTGATTGATGATATTTCACTTTATATGAAAAATAATGTTCGGGTGATTGTCCGTCTTTGTGGGATTCGTGGGCATGTTCTCACGTATATGTTTATGGATTTCGTGGGGATGGATAGTCATTTGAATGATTTATGCGACCACGTAACTTGCTTCATTTACTTTTGTCTGGTTGGTTGGAAGAGATTGCCACCTGGCAATAAGCCCGCCAGATTGTATTGCAATAAAAGTGTTAAATAAATAAATAAATACATATCTTGTGGTCATATTGAATTCTGGCAACATTAACGGTTTATTATCTATCCAGAAAATAAAATGCTACTTAAGTGGGGTACATAGCCAAATGGTAAAGTAGTGCACTTCAGAGCAGAAGGTTGGCGGTTCCAACCCTACACTGATTCTCAGCTCGAGTATCCGAGTGCAGGGATCCAACATTTATATTTTCTCTGCATGGTATTTGGGGGTATAACGATACCTAATATAATCTTTAAAAAAATATAATATTAACATAAGCTTTTTAAAATATATGTATCTTTGAAATCAAGCCAATCGGTACTAAACAGAAATTGACCATAAACTTAATAACGCACTTAAATAATCAATACGGTACTTAGAAAAGTACCTTTCCTTTGATTCGATTAAAAAATAAATTAAAACGCTAGGAAAAGCATGACAACAATAAATAAAATAATATAATCGATATCTCACTAATTTATCTCCACATTACACGAATACGATGTTTGTATAAAAATCGAATGGGAAATAAAAAGAAATTTGTTTTATTCACTATAAAATAAAACGAGGTTGACAAAACAAAAAAGAACAGTCGGAACGTAAATATGGGTATTGTGTGAGAGGAAGGCCGAGAAAAGTATAATTGGATCAAAAAATAAGATTTTGAAAAAAGAAAAGCTTAGGAATCAGAGAAACATAAGAAAATGTATGAGAAGGAAAGAGAAAAATCTGGCGCTCTGTGCACTTTGATTACCTCGACAGGAAAGCACACCGTGATGATAAATTTTTACTTTATTTCACGAACTTCAAGTATGTTTATAAAATTTTATACAAACGGAAACGAAATGAAATTGCATTCCCGCATGCATTTATTTTCGTGTTTGTGGAAAATCGTTATTAAAATATCTAATGCCGTTTGGATGACTAACAAACTTATTTTCATGTGTCATACAAAAAGCTTATATATACGTTGATAAATTGGTTTCTCGAAGCTTTCTCCGCGTTATTTAATTCGTCGATGTTTCGAAAACGGCGAAGCCTTCAGCTTCAGGAATTTATTGGTATCAGTTTCACTGGTTTAGGAATGCATTCAAAACTTCGACAAATACGTCGTTTAAGCGCTGACATAAAATTAAAAAAACCAAAAATGCTTTATCACGTTCTCTGTATGAACGGATACAGAAGAGCGAACTCAGCCATGATCTGCAGAAATAATAAATTACATTAAGAAATGTGGCAAAAGCTCGACTGTCAGATTTTATTAGAAACAAATTCGAGTCTAAGCGAACCCTTTGAAATGGTTATTCTTAAAATTGAAGATTAACTGGATTGACATGTCCCGCAACTGAAGGATTACAAAAACAAATTAGCTTATAAAACCCAGTAAAATACAAGAATATGAAAGCAACGAAGAATCAAAATGGAGAGAGACTACGGTGGTTACAAGAAACCGTTACAAAAATCCGTTATAGACATGTCCCGCAACTGAAGGATTACAAAAACAAATTACCTTATAAAACCCAGTAAAATACAAGAAGATGAAAGCAACGAATAATCAAAATGGAGAGAGCCTACGGTGGTTACAAGAAACCGTTACAAAAATCTGTTATAGACATGTCCCGCAACTGAAGGATTACAAAAACAAATTACCTTATAAAACCCAGTAAAATACAAGATGAAAGCAACGAAGAATCAAAATGGAGAGAGCCTACGGTGGTTACAAGAAACCGTTACAAAAATCCGTTATAGACATGTCCCGCAACTGAAGGATTACAAAAACAAATTACCTTATAAAACCCAGTAAAATACAAGAAGATGAAAGCAACGAAGAATCAAAATGGAGAGAGACTACGGTGGTTACAAGAAACCGTTACAGCTCAAGACAGAGAAATATGGAAATGTTTTATTCAAAAGTTGTTTAAGTTATAGATCAACACGTTTCTGAAAAGGGGAGGAAAAAAATAGGCGAAACGAAAACAGCGAAAATCTCATAACTCGTATGAATATGAATTTATTTACTGTCGACAGAATCAATACACTGGATTATATGTACAATATGTAGGTCACTAATAGAAGTTTCTCGAAACGTACCAATATGTCCCCTGCATTTGCCCTCCTAAAGGAAAAGCGATTGCGTTGGATGAAAACGCGAGACGTATAGGGAAGATGGTCGAATGACTCTCTACGGAGAGCGTGTAATGCAAGGAAAGCTCACGGAGTTTCGAGTCTTCGTTTAAAAAACTAGTGTAAAATATAGCTAAACGATTTTGAAACGGACGCTGACGAGTGGGAGTTTCTTGCTCAAGACCGTCGAAAGTGGAAATAGACGCTCCGGAAGGGAAGTGCTGTCCATGATACCAAATGGTTAAAGGAGCTGAAGAGGAGACAGTGCGATCGGTCAGTCTCATACAAGGCCCCTGGACCATCTTAGAGTTGCAATGTCTGTGAGCACAAGTCGAAAATTTGTTTGAATAGGTACATCAAGAGATGTAGCTCCACACAACCGCCTAGGACTTGGAGGAAATGCTGCGTATCCATTGTATTTCGTAGGCCAGGGGTTCTCAGCTTAATTGTGGTAGCGGGCGCATTCGAGATTTAGGAAAATAGTGGCGGGCGAAAGCCGGATTCCTAAAAAAAGGTATATTAAGCAAACACAGTTTTCCTTAGTTTGGATAAAACAGTAGTCTTATTCCCAATCGTTGTTGAATTGATAGGTTCATTGTTTTTTTAGTTGGATTATTCGTTTTAGGGTAAAATGTTTACGAGAAAAAATCAAACGCGTTGACAACACGTGATGTGGCGATAAACTGCATTTAGACTGAACCTGTTACCAACAGATAAAATACATACCTAACAAACAAGTGCAGAAATTTGGCACTGGTGACCCTTGAACTAACAAACAGTGTAATTAAAACATTTTCGTAATATAACATAAATGTTATAATAATATATTTAAGATTTCAATAAACAATGTTTAAAAAAAAACGTTTTAGAATAAGTTGTATTTTTTCGTTATTAAATTATCGAATACTAGACGGAAAAAAAGGCCTGTGTCTTTCGAGGTGAGTAGCGCAACGCGAAGTCCGTGAGTAGCGCAACGCGAAGTTCGCCTATTTTTTTCCTCCCCTTTTCAGCGTTGTAGCGGGCGCATATGCAAATAGCTCGGCGGGCGCACATGCGCCCGCGGGCACAGGGTTGAGAGCCCCTGTCGTAGACGAATGGCTGCTATAGAATTAGGTATTTCATAAAATCAAAGATAAAACAGGTTGTTAAGAACAAAACTCATGTCAATTAGTAAAAAAATACGTACACGTTAATTGGCCGCTATAAATAAGAAAAGTGATACAATTATTGACGAGTCACAATGGGTACTCTTTGGCCGCTGTTATCGTCATGGAAATAAATCGACAACGAATAAACGCCACATAAGAAAATGAAATAAATATCTTATCAGAGAGTAATAAACAACATTTAAAATCTTCATTCAATATTGTCGTCAAAATTTTTAAAAGTCGACGAGTATCTGAAATAGAGGTAAGAATTTTTTTATCACATTGATAACTTTTTTTCCTCAATACTCGGGGAATAAATTTCTACAAATTAAAGGCATTTTTATTTCCATTTGAATTAAGTAGGAACAAACTGAAAACGTAATAAAGTAGGAACATTTGAATTAAGTAGGAACAAACTAAAAACGTAAAAACTTTTATAATTGCAGTAATAAAGTAAATCGTTAGAATAATGATGTGCGATAAATAAACAGAATACTGAAATCAATACCGAGTTAATTATTTTTTGTTTGCTAGATTTCTAGATAAATTGTAATAAGTTATTTGAATGTACAAACTTTTAAAAAATCCGATACTAACGGGAATCGAACTCGCAACCCCCAGGTTAAAATGTTTTCTAGAGCATTCTTATAATATGGGACCTGAGTCTTTTTATTTAATTGTTATTAACTCGTTAAAAAACAGTTAAAAGTGGAAGAAACAGTGTTTGATAAAACAAATTACAAAAGTTAAAAAATCAGTACAAAAATGGAAATAATAAAATCAAAGCGACAAGATTGAAAAAACGTTTCAGAACAATAACCATCTAACAGGAGATAAAGAAATATACAAATAAAACTGTCAATGAATTTGTTGAAAAATAATATCAAAACCTCAATATTTTTTAGAAAAAGTATTACGTAATATTTCGAAACAATAAGACATTTTGTATCAGCTATGAACAATGCCATTCGGATATAAAAAAAATATTTCATTTTTCGTTTTATATTCAAACACAACTAGTAACAAAAACAAAACGTAAAAATATTTATGTATGCTTAGCAAATTACCGAACGGATATGTTCATATGCAGAGATTAAAATGCCGCTGAATGCAGTGCGCGGGTGTAGGAGGATCGCGATAATACGGTGTTGACGCGAAGAAAAAAGAAATCATCAGACGATCTGACTGCACGTGGCGTCTCGAGCGGCGATGAATGAACGCGACCAAGAGTGAAAACAAAATGGAAAATTCAGATCTAATCGGTTTTACAAAATAAATGTTGTCTTTGTCGGGATTCAGAATAATGATATCTTGTTCTCTTTGTTTACTGTCGCCAAAGTATTTCAAACGCAATATGATTTATTTACTACTCAATACAAGAAGTACGCGAAAAGGAAATCACAAGATGTGAGAATCAAATGTTATGAATAAAACATATCACTCAAAATGGTGAGTGAATTTTAATGGGGAAAGGAATTAGTTGATACCGACCGGCCCATAGTTAGATGTTATAAGGAGATTCCGAGTCTTAGCCGGATGTGGGAGAAAGTGGAATGCCGGGATGTAGAGCTACCTGGATGGAGGTGTTTTGTGGCATCCATATATCCCTGGGAGAACGAAGAGGGTGCTTAATTATTACACATACAAGAATCCAGGACGTGGGAAGTCATTCATTACAGGACCGAATGAACATTGGAGCACGATAGTAAAGCAAGTAGTAAACATTCTATTTTTCACCGGGTTAGATTGCTTTTAAAATTAAATTGTTCGACATGACACATTTTTCATTTTGTTAAAATTTCGCGAATTTTACGAAGATGGTTGATGTCATATATATACTTAAATACTCCCACGCAATTTCCCTGTCATGGTAGGCAGATAAAATAATGCCATACTTTCATATCATAGCATACTTCTTTCACCTCCACTACGTTCATAAATATCATACAGGTACTTTTAGTTATCTTTCTAGATATCATGAAAATATGATATTTCGTAATCAAATCAAAAGGAAACTACATTGTTTTTTTATCGGTATCGAAATAGTTATATATTGTTCACATCTAAAAGCTCAAAAAATAAGATTAAAAATATGTTCTTTCAATACAGAAGTTATGAGTGGAGTCTTAGTGTCATCAAAAGGCGTCAAAAAATAAAGACTCGTAGACAGAAAACAGTTTTTGTATCATATTTATGATGAACCTTATATGTCAAAAATGGCGTATACACCATAATTTTCTTCTTACAAGAATAGTTGCATGGATCAAACCCCACAATGAATTTGTAAGTCAGCTAAAAAAAAATCTCTATTTCTCTCGGTCCTTTTTCAGTTCTGCAAGGGCACTAACAACAACCTTCCGGTAGGGACGCGAATGTGTGAACAATTCAAAACTTTTTGCTCACTAGCCATAAAAAAACTCTGGTTTCTCTATTGGCACTTGTTATTATATGTTTTGTTAATATTTGTTTATTGAAGTAAGTTATATACATACTTTAAAAAACAAACATATCTGGAAAGGGTAGATATAATCATTATAGAATATTAGTCGATTTTTTGACTACTTTTGTAAACTGCAAGTTTTGATTGATTTATTTTTCGACAGCTTCAATTTTATTTTATGATCGCTTAGTAAAAAAGTATGTTGAATTTGTAAAGTGTAAAGTATGTTGGATCGTGTATTAACAGTTTAAGTTCACCATCATGAACATTACGTTTTTAATAAATAGAACGCGAATGTTACGTTAATGACTTACTGAAAATATCCTGCATAGCAATCAAATGATATAATATAATCAGCAGTCCGCCGAAGGACTGCGCGAGAGAATGTAGTCATCTAGAATAGACGTGGACGAGCAGTAACGATGTAATAATAAAGATGCGAGCGCATGTACCTACTCCTTACAAAATAAGAGCGGCGCAGCGGATATTCCCAAATTCCTCGGGGACTGCACGCCACGCCGGAATTAGAACCAACGCCGGCCGCGCGGGCAGGTCCACACGATCGAAAGGCGTCGTTGCACCAGTGACAAGGGAAACCGAATAAAACACGAGAATTTTTCCTTACTTATTGGGAAATTATTTTCCCATGATAAATTTAAAATATATTTTATATAAAACAAATAAATGTATGGCTTGTATAGCCTTGTTTCTCAATATAGCCTCACCGTAAGAGCTTTTTTTTAATTAATTAAAGATAATTTTTAAAAATAATTGGGAATAACGTTTAAGAATTATCTTTTAATTAATCGGGAACTAGAAGTATATTTATACATATATATATATGCGTATATTATACCAACCCACACTTCACCTGTTTTCAGTTTATTAGTGAAACATATATATTTTTTGTATGGAATATTTTTTAAGAAAGTATTTAGTTAGGAAATACATAACACTGTTATGTTACTTTACTGGCTTGATATGTTTGAGGAAAAGGGAACAAAATATGCGATAATCAATATATCAAATAAACCAAAAATTTGTGTGTTGGTTGGATCATTTTGCAAACATATACACGCGTATGTGCCCATTTTCCATCTACACATAAAATATAAAAGCGCAGACACGACAAAAATAGAAGTATTGTATTTAAAAATGTTTGGTGAAAGCCATTTTACATGACGTTCGACAAGGAGCATGGATCATCACGACGTCGGAATCAAGGGTTTGATCTCTCAATACTTTGTACTTGAAGTGAAATAAATTGTTTACATCAAAACAATTTACAGACAGCAGTCATCTACAACTGTTAATAATAACAATCCAATACGGACTACCTTTCAATGTGTATTTTCGTTATCTTGAGAGCAATGCGACCGCGAATGCGAATTGAGAACAAGAAACTGTTGAACTTCCAGCCAAGTCGACTAAGACGGCACATATTTCAAGTGTTCGTAACAATAATAGTAATAAATTTAATGTACGCCATACATATAGAAACTAATCTAATTAATTGAGAATAAAACCAAATATTCAAAAGTTTAACTAAATAAGTTCCATGGGGCCGATATATTGTAAAAACCCTTGAAGCCTGTTGGGTAGTCGCTACCCAAAGTAAGCGACGAAAACTAATTATCAAAGAGAACTCTGTGTCTATTTTTTTAATATTAATAATGGAACGTGCTACTTTCCAAACTGTGGTTATAATAACGTCAACGACAAAATAATGCGGTTCCTACGCATTGACGTTGTTCCTAATCCTATTTTTCTGTCGTCATCGGGGCGCACCGTCAAGTGTTGTTTTAAGACGGATGTATTTTTCACACTAGACGTAGATTTAATTCCCTTGACAGCGTCCTTACTCAAATAACGACTCGTTTCTTAAGAGAGATGGAGAGAGTGTCACTATTTTTAGAGTGGAAGCATTTTAATGGTGGCGCATCTGACATCGGAGTGGTTCTAGGTCCAAGAGAAATGAAACGTAACAACGCACTTGTAAGATGCTTGGCGTAAATTGATTTCATTTGTCAAAATGCAATAATTTACACAGGCTAGAGAGATAAAAAAGAACGAAATGTAAATCATCTGAAGCTAACGTACATAAATAGTTAAATTGTGAATGTGAAATTGTTACGGGAAGTGAAAATATTTTAATGCTTTGATACAAAAGACAGAACCTTAAAATACGTCAAAAAATAATTTATTTATTTCTTATCACACGAAAATGGTACGTATATCATTAGTCAATTATAACTGTGTCAAATCAGCTTCTCAAGTCGCATAATTATTCAAAATATTTGTAATAAACAGTTTTCCTTTTAGACTAATATTACTCAGAAATGTTAAATCAATTTTGGCAATTTATTGGTGCTACTTTAGGCTGCTACTTTAGGTGCTACTTTAATTCTGTCTTTAATTTACATAAGAAAGTTCGTATTGTATGTATTTCGCTTCTGATTTTTTTATTATTATGATATTAATTTATTTTCTACTATACATTTTGTTTGTGTTATGGTCGAATGATAGCCATGAATTAATTTGATTAAAATCCACAAGCTTCAGATTCAGACTTTTATAACTTTCCAACTTTATTTTAATTTATTGTTAAACTGGAGATAGCCCCGAAATTGCATCCCTTAAGTTCTGAGACCACTATGTTTAAGTATACCTTAGAGTAAAAAAGGATAACTTAGATATGAAGAAGAATCATAATGGACTATAGAAGGTTTGGGAATATTGAAAAAATGAGTTACGAAATAAATATTTGTCTAGAATGAATGGAGAGCGAGGAAGAGGTCGACCGAGGAAAGAGTGGAAGAAGATAATAATAATAAAAGCACAATTTATATAGCGCAGTGGACTGGGCACACTCTCCTCAAACGCACTAACTCGGGAGTCGAATCCATTATTACTGTCGGATAAAAAATATTACAAAACAAATATATATATATATATATATATATATATATATATATATATATATATATATATATATATATATATATATATATATATATATATATATATATATATATATATATATATATATATATATATATATATATATATATATATATATATATATATATATATATATATATATATATATATATATAAGTTGAGTATAAAGATAAGAAAGTGGTGGTTGCCGCTATTCAATTAGGTACATCCTCGTATCTGAATGTTTATAAGAAGATATTAGGTGAAACCACAGAAAACTTACCAAGGGAAGGCTAACTACAAAGCAAACTTTCTAGATCCTCCGTTACGTGGTAGTAACACATTCGGCTTTAGGTGAAGTGTAATGAATGTGTGCTGTATTCATATATTATACAATCGTAAATTTTGATAAGAGTCTTCCCAAAAAGGTTTGTCTTCAAGTGCTTCTTAAAACTGCACATGCCGCCTGTATTTCTAACATTTAAAGGCAGACCATTTTACGCTACAGAACCAGCAACGACAAAAGCCCTTTCATAATATCCAACTCTATTGGATCGATTTGGAACAATAAAATTGATTCGATGAAGACGAAATCGACCTCCAAGTTCCCCCCCCCCCCCTCTCCCAAGGAACATCTCTAAAGAGACTTATAATCAAACGAAATACTGGATTTGTACATGAGGTTAAGAAAGCAATGTTTAAACGATTTATTATTATATAGTTTGATAAACTTGCAAATATTACCAACACCGTATTAAATCACTTAAACTAAATAAGCAACGTAAAACTTTCTGATAGAGAATTTATAAAAAGTTCAAGAACACACTATTCTCTTAGTAAGACGAAATTAAGTTAATTCAATTGATTATTTAAAAAATATCGTCATTTCAAACGTCACGAATGTATACAATTATGAAACGGAATAGTTAAACGCATTTTATCGGCCGTTGTTGAGCCAAGTTGTTTGAGAGGTCATTTTGAAGAGGGAACAAAATAAATTGATTTTTAGGTGCTTGCTGATTTTTTTACTACCGCAAAGAAAACAATGCGATACAAACAAAAAAACAAATAAGTAAAGTGTATGGCGACGATACAGTAAGCGAACGTGTGTATTAACTGCGGTTTGAATTCCGTAATGATGATACTTCACTTAAAGATGATGTCCACTACTTAAGGCCGATTATCAATGATGACCTAATCAAATCGAGAATAACCAACATTCTACGACACTCGACTACGAGATTGCCGAGACACTGAAAATATCTAAAAACAGCGTCCACGTACATTTGGTGAAACTTGATTAGGTGAATCGCTCTACGGATTGGACCTAAAATATGAATTTACTTTCCGAAAACCCTATTAGAATAATCTCTTTATTATTGTGTATATATACATTTATAAAACATGTCAGTATCTTGGGTTTAAAGATATCTGAAGATCATGAAATCATACGGTTAAAATAAACACAATTTATAAGCCCTGTTACCTGGTATAAGTCCTGTAGTTAAATTTTTCATTTATTTAAAACACTCTCTAGCGCAGGTTTTCATCTTTTTCTCAACAGTGAAAATAATAATGTCGGCAGCCGTGGTCTAGTAATTCGCTCCAGGTTTAATTTTCGGGATTCACTTATAAACCGGTTTTACCCATTTTATATCTGAATTTATATTTTTCTGTGCCTTATATTTTGTTTTTCATATTTTTATAGTAGCACTATTAAGTAACACGAAGCGTTACTTAATACGTTTATTCGATTGGGTCCAACAATTCAAAATATTTAGTTAAAATACAATTTGTTTAGTCAAAAGCCAACAAAATCACAGAAATCCCTTAGTCGCTGCCCTGGGGGCTTACGAGAGTAAATCCGACCTACCCTTCCGTTATAAGCACAAGCTCCCGAAGCATTATCTGTTGCCTGACTAGTCCACCTACAGTATTAGCTGGGAAAACCAAGGTCTGAGTGAATGTGACGGAATACAAGTAGCCTGAACGAGTGGACTTGTTTTTGCTGAATAATTAGTGTAAGAATTGTTATCTAGTTATAAGTAGTATGTAGGTGTTAATTATTTCTAAGATCTCATATATTAAGATTGAATAAATAAAATAAAATGATATGTAGGAAAATAAGTTTAAATAAGTTCATAAATTATAACATATAATTAAGATTAGTTAAGTAATAAATTTGTATATAGGTATAGCCTTGACAAATGTTTGTATAATAATTTACTTGTTTAATAAAAAAAATAAAAAAACTTTATTTCACTTCATATAACGGCATAACCCTCCCGGTTTCGAGGTTTTCACCTCATCATTAGGGGAACATAGTCTTGTTTATGCTCCCTGATGAGGTGAAAACCTTGAAACCGGTAGAGTTATACCGTTATATAAAAAGGAATAAAAAGTGTTTGACTAAACAAATCACAAGGATAACTAAATAATTTTGCTCGATATTGTCCATAGGTTTATTTCTGTGTATAACGCCTTTTAACATGTTGATTGAAAAATCATATAATATGGCGATATTAATTTACATACATTTCGTATATAAGAAATATTCCCCCTTATCCACAGATTCATTATCCGCAGTTTAAGTTGCTTACGATCAACCGCGGTTCGAAAATGGAAATGGAAAATTCCAACGGGTCGTCAGAAGGGCAATACTAGCTTAATGCTCAGTTACAATGCCAACGTCATTCATCTCACTTAATCTATAATCATCACAAGACAAATAAAGGTGAGTACAAAACAAGATATTTTAATCGACATCAAATTCATATAAGTTTTATAACAATAGTTATTGTAGTTAATACTGTGCCTAATTTATAAACTAAATTTTATCATCATACATAGGTGTGTGTATGTACGAGACATATGCAGAAAATAAGTGCACTGAATTTTTGTAGTTACAATTTTTTTTATTTAAACAAAAAAATTACGTGGTTACCGTAGTACATATGTAAGCTATTTTTCGACATAGTCGCCATTCCTCTCAATGCAGGTGGTGAAGCAGGATATCAACTTTTTGATGCCTTCCTCGAAGTAGTTTCCCGCCAACCCCTCCGTCCACTTCTCCACCTCCTCCTTAAGCTCCTCGTCGGTTGAAAACCTTTTTCCACCCATGTACAGCTTCAGTGAGGTAAAGATATAGTAATCTGAAGGTGCTAGGTCAGGGGAATGCGCGGAATGGTTCAGGACATCCCATTTAAACGAGGCGAGCAGTTCGTTCGTGGCGTTGGCCGTGTGTGGTCTGGCATTGTCATACAGCAGGCAGACTCCCTTTGTCAGCATGCCTCTCCTCTTGTTCTGAATCGCCCTCCGCAATTTTTTTAGGGTCTCACAGTATCTTGCAGAGTTGATGGTCTCCCCTTGAGGCATATATTCAATTAAAATTATGCCTTGACAGTCCCAAAACACGGATGCCGTGATTTTCTTGGCTGAAATTGTAGTTTTGAACTTTTTGGCGGACGGTGAAGAGATGTGACGTCACTGTTGAGACTGCCTTTTGGTTTGAGGCGTGTAGTGTGCATTCCAAGTTTCATCTCCGTAACGATGGAGCGGAGAAATTCATCTCCATGGAGTTTGCAGCGCCTCAAAAACTCTTGCCTTTTTACAAAATTTCGCACTTGGCGGGAGATTGGGTTGACATTTTTCACTAAACGTGTTGTCGCGTCGACACTTCTCAACGTACTGACCTCGATCCGGTCTCGTTGCGAAGGGAAAGGGTCAGGCTACACGGAAGTGTAGCCAACATGTCGAAAATAAAATACATCCGGTCGTGAGAGCCTCAGTACACTTACTTTCTGGATACGCCTCGTATGTTCGAAAGCTCACGCATTTATGGAAGCCTAGGTGTTACAGACATCAACAGCAAGATGGAGGAGAGGCGATTGAGATGGTATGGGCACGTTAGACGCAGAGCACCCGATCACATTGTGAACCAGGCAATCTCCATGGATCTTCCTCGAATAACAACCAGAAGAAGACCAAAGAATTCATGGGTGGTGCAAAAAGATAACCTGATGCAGAGGCACGGCCTGGGGGACGTAGTCCGGGATAGAAAAGCATACAACCTGAGGACGAGGAGAGCTGACCCCAACAGTCTTCGCAGACAGTGAGTTGGGATGGAGCCAGGGAGAAGGTGTGTGTATGTATGTTACAGGAAAAAAATATAGTATAAATGGGGAAAGGTTATCTATCTGCGATTACAGCAAACATCGAGCAGCCTTGAAACGTATCCCCCGTGGATAAGAATCGTACTACTGGACTTCCCTTCCATCCAGCTTGGCATTTAACCCGAATTTAATCGAGTAATATATTGAAAATATAGTTAGAATAAACGCTTGTTTGCACAAAATTTACTGTCATGTTATTCTACCTCTCACATATCAACCAGTAAATCAAAATATTTTTAATCTCACGTAGATTTACAAAAAAACAAAAATCTGGCAACTTTGGCGCTCGACGCGCGGCTCTAGATTATCGATGAACGTTGTGATTTGATGTGCCGTAAATAAGAACTAGGCGAGATGTAAAAAAAAACCAACATACGTGAATGAAACCAATGTGAATGGCTGAGTAAACGGTATCACGATGCGATCATGTTTATTTCAGAATTCAGAAAAAACCAGCGACGAGCAAAAATATATCACAGAAAACACCTTTCAACGACGGTATTCGTGTCTACGGACGGGACGCTCACGCGACGGTCGAGATATGTTGCATGTGTGAGAAAAAATCATATTCGTGGTAGCAATATGCATAATATGAAAGTCATTCAGGTATTTTGGTGTCAACAAAAGGCCCGTTTACGTGACGAGTATGATCTGATGCATATATACTCGTATAAGACAAAATATCTTTTTCGTAGAAAATTTTAAGATGTGCATGACATTTGAGTTGCTTAGACACTAGATTATATATTTTATAGATAAATCAGACAAATATTGAATTTTCGAAACACAGTGTTAACACGCATGCTTGGCACCAAAGCATGCCGCCAGGCCTGTCTGATTTATTTTTTTCCATCTGAATTTATTGCAAAACTGGCGTTCAGTAGCTGTCTGACATAAATTATTGAGGCGCTCTTAAGAAGACAGGTGTAACGAAATAGCGCTACAATTTTTTTAGGTTTATTAATATGAATAAAAAAAAACTCATTGACAAGCTAACAAGTTTTTAATGTTTTATTTATAAAAAATCTTCGATACATTCGTTCTGTTGGCGGAACACCATTTTACATTTATATGGAATGTAATTTTTTTACTATCAAAATCAGAATAAAAAGAAATGCCAAAAAAACTGATTCGAACATTATTGTACTAAAACAACAATTATAATTCAATGTTTTTTTTTAACAAAAATCTGATTAGTTCGTACATCTGAACGTTGGGATATTATTCCTGGACCCATGCTTATTATTTCGCAAATGGTTATATACTGAACGATTTGTCGTTTTACAAAGGACTCGCCCCATTTGAATACCATCAGACAGAAGGGTCACAAGGGCATAGGGGCTATCAGTTCGATATTTCATCGACGCAGCTTCCTTTCACCCAAAAATAAGCTCCTCCTCTATAAAACCCTTATTCGTCCTATCTTGACCTATGCTGCACCCGTTTGGGGTAGTGTGAGCAACACGGATCACCTGAAACTCCAGAGAGTGCAGAACAAGGCATTCAAGGTGTCTTTTAACACCCATCCCAGAACAATCCTTATCCGACTTCACGCCGAACAGCGAGAAGAAACCCTACAACACCACATCCTCGCTTGGACCGTGAAGTTCTATAAAAGCCAACAAAATCACAGCAATCCCTTAGTCGCTGCCCTGGGGGCTTACGAGAGTAAATCCGACCTACCCTTCCGTTATAAGCACAAGCTCCCGAAGCATTATCTGTTGCCTGACTAGTCCACCTACAGTATTAGCTGGGACGACCAAGATCTGAGTGAATGTGATGGAATACAAGTAGCCTGAACGAGTGGACTTGTTTTTGCTAAATAATTAGTGTAAAAATTGTTATCTAGTTATAAGTAGTATGTAGGTGTTAATTATTTCTAAGATCTCATATATTAAGATTGAATAAATAAAATAAAATGATATGTAGGAAAATAAGATTAAGTAAGTACATAAATTATAACATATAATAACGTTAGTCAAGTAATAAATTTGTATATAGGTATAGCCTTGACAAATGTTTGTACAATAATTTACTTTGTTTAATAAAAAAAAACAAAGGACTCGGTCATCACTAGATTAAAGCGTATATATTGCAATTAATTAAATCATAGCATTGTTAAATAAGTGCGTAGGAATACTGAGTAAGCATTGAATGTTTTTAGATTGTATTTTCAAAATAATAAAAAATTGAGAAGTTACTATTAGGTCCTTACATATGAAATTGGCGTTTTGCCGTACTGGCAACTTTGATCTCAAATATCTTCTCTTTGGTTAGGAATTCCAAATTCAAATTTATACAGCTATTTACTCAAGTATTTGTGTTTCGAAAATTATAATTCATTTGTTTTTTCCTCAATTGTTTTTTTTCTTTGCGTCACTCAGTTTACAAAATGGAAAACTTGAAATATCGCGTAATTTACGAGTACGAGTTCCACCGTGGCACCAGTGCTGCAGAAACGGCTCGAAGGATTTATGATGTGTATGGCGACGGTGCCGCAAAAGAAAACACAGTGCGTTTTTGGTTCCAACGTTTTCGTTCTGGAAATTTCGACCTGCAGAACAAGCCCCGTGGACGGCCGGAGACCAAAGTTGATAATGAAGAATTGAAGGCTATTGTGGAAGCGGATCCATCGCAAACCACGTCCGAGTTAGCTGCAGGCTGCGGTGTTAGTGATAAAACTGTTTTAATCCACTTGAAGCAAATTGGGAAGGTGAAAAAGCTTGAAAGGTGGGTACCTCACGAATTGAGTGAAGCAAATCAACAAACGCGCGTTGACTGCTGCGTTGCATTACTCAACCGGCACAATAATGAAGGGATTTTGAATCGAATCATTACCTGTGATGAAAAGTGGATCCTGTATGATAATCGGAAGCGCTCATCGCAATGGCTGAACCCTGCCGAACCAGCCAAACCATGCCCCAAGCGAAAATTGACTCCAAAAAAGTTACTTGTGAGCGTTTGGTGGACTAGTGCTGGTGTCGTTCACTACAGCTTTCTTAAATCTGGCCAGACGATTACGGCAGATGTCTATTGTCAGCAACTGCAAACCATGATGGAAAAGCTAGCTGCTAAACAACCGAGGCTGGTTAATCGCTCTAGGCCACTGCTGCTTCATGATAACGCTAGACCACACACTGCACAACAGACGGCTACCAAATTAGAAGAGCTTCAATTGGAATGTCTAAGACATCCACCGTACTCTCCGGACCTTGCCCCAACAGATTACTATTTTTTTCGAAATTTGGATAACTTCTTGCAAGGGAAAAAATTCAACTCCGATGGGGCAGTCCAAACCGACTTCAAAGATTTTATTGATTCCCGTCCGAATGGTTTTTTTAGTAAAGGGATCGATGAACTACCTATGAGATGGCAAAAGTGCATAGATAGCAATGGTACATACTTTGATTAAATAAATATATTATATTAAAAAAAAATCAACTTTATGTCCTCCCAAACAAAACGCCAATTTCATATGTAAGGACCTAATATTTAAAAAATACCAATTACAACAAACATCCATATAACACAGAAATCAAATTTTTTTTTCACAAAATTTACAATTGCAGATTATAAAATGGTGTAGACAATTTGGATCGGGTGTTTTCGAATTCTTTGATTGCAAGTTAAATACTAAAATATAAATTATTATTTTTTTATTGTTCTTGACATATTCTCCGCATTTCTATAGTATTGAATCAAAGTTATTTTAAGAATTTGAAATGTGGTGCCATAAAAAAATGCTGAGAGTCTCATGGGTTGACACAAAGTCCGTAATATTTTGAGATCTTGAAACGGACGAACCTTCAAGATAGAGAGTATTACTATCCACCATTAAAAATTAGAAAATTCGAGTACTTTGGAAATAAATGCGAGGTAAAAATATGAGATCCTTTAGCTGATATTGCAGGGTCATATTCAGGACAGAAATGCTGGGAAAAGACACGTCTTCTGCTTTAAGAACTTAAGATAGTGATTTAGATGTTTTACCATATCTTTATTCAGAGTTAAGATATCTATGATGATCGACAACCTTAGAAGAGAGGAACTTGAAAGAAGAATTTCTCCTGAATTACACTCATGTTGTTGATAAGCACCCTTGTAATTTCCACTCTTCAATTATGGGATGGTTGGACAAGAAAAATTAAAAAAATGGGTTAGATAAAAAGGTTTTCCTCTTTCAATTTTGTTAAGTTAAAGAAAAAAAAATTCTGTGGAAATGAAAACTAATCATAAATTTTTTATATTTTTTTTCTAGAAAGATGGGCAGAACTATTAGATTCTAGTTACTTAAATTTGATCCCTGCACTTTTTGGCATACGACACCAACACGTGATAATATAAATCAGAATAATCATGGAAGCATTTTGCGCAGTTATGGTAAATGCCAGAAAACAAAAACGACAAAAATAGCACTACAATTAGCGTAATAGCGGCCAAGTCATCGAGAGATGCTCACGATAAACAAAGAAACCGCTCACGGGCAGGAAATCGCGCGTCTCAATCTCGCCATTTTTAAGTGCTGAAAAATGAAAATTGGAAAGAATTTAATCAAAATTAGACGAAAGTACAGAAATAAAAATAATGACTTGTAATAAAACACTCGCTTACTGAACTAAATGTTCCATCTCTAAACTTGATACGCGTATACTTTGTTCCATAGTAACACAAGAGAAGAATTATTTTGCTTTCCTTTATAACCTTTCTTTCCATTGATGGATAAAAGACTGAATACGAAAGTCGTGTATATTATGAAAAGCATTTCTTCTTTAAAACATGTTTCATCTTGATCTATAAATATTTTTTAATATTTAAATATATGAGGAAAAATCTTATTGAAAATCGTGTTAGAAAATTCGACTGATGACAAACAACACCCAAGTTTTGCGGTAGAAATGGTCGAGTACTTGGAAAAGATTAACAAATAAAGGAAAACGTTAGAAAATGGCTTGAGATAACTATATGAGATTAAGAAAAACCTTTTGAAATTTATTTAATTAGTTTATTGGATAGTACTTCGGGCAAATATTTTTTGCTACGAACACCTTTAAAACAAACATTTATAAAAATATATAGTATGTTTTTTTTTACTCAAAAACAAATTAAAGGAAGTAGATACACGCTGGTAGTTGACGGCGACCGTATATAAAAAATGCGCCAAGGAGTCAAGAAAACAGTTTGTGACTAACTCATGGTGAGTTATTTCGGTTTTAGTTAATGGTGATAATAAACTTGAATGTAGTTCGAGAAAACTTGACAACCGAGTATCACGTTTTAACTGTTACTGTTAATGCTGGTTGGGATAAGATAGCTTTATATGAATTTAAATGTGTAACAAAATAACTTTAAAACCAGTATAAAACTTATTAATAATAAAACAAATGTTATTTTATGACTTATTCAGCCGAGGTTAAGGTTTATTTGTATGTATCCAAGTTTAAACGAAGTATTGTATAAAAAACACTATTTCATAAAATAAGTACGAAAAGCTATTTTATAAAACCAATATTCAAGATCGATTGTCATGAAAAGCGCTACTAAATTGACTTTAAACGACTGAAGAATGATTAAATAAAATATTTTAAAATTCCAACATATGGGACCTACCGAAAAACTACGTTAATGTATTTTATACTAAAGTCATTAAACACACATTCTTGTTCATCACTAAGAGTTAGTATTTCTGGTATAAAAAAATAATTCCACTTTTAGCAATTTATTGACAGTAATCATAATTCAATATAATTTTATATGTAATGAGTTTCCTTGAAAACGTCAGTTTCGAAAACGCAGTTTACTCGACAGTGCAAACAAACTTTTTTTTCTTTATCGCAAGAACAGTTCACAAAGTGGTTTAACTAACTCATAACTGATTTGTATCTACATACTTATGGAATAAAAAATAAACAAAATAATTAGTGTAAGAATTGTTATCTAGTTATAAAATATAATGAAGGTGTTAACTATTTATAAGAAATTAAATAGTAAGTTTATTAAAAATAAAAAATATATGTAGAAAATTAAAATTAAGTTAGCTTCTAGTTATAATAAAGAAATTAGATTAGTTCTTTAGTTTGTAAGTTATGCATTTATATATAGGTATAGCTTTTAGCGAATGTTTATATTACATATAACTTTATTAATTAAAAAAATCAAATAGCTGTCTATCCCAATAAATGAAAAACAATAAATACAATCTCATCTCAAATTCACAACACAAGCATTGGGATAAAACTTAAACAAGCTAAAATTATTGTAATGACTTTACAAGCATCGCTCCAAGACGAGACAGGAAACGTATGGTACACGCAGGATGTGGAAGTGACACTATTTGCAATATCTCAGCTCCACTCTCTGCACAGGTAAATAGGCGAGTTACCACTCGTACCATGAAGGTAACTGACCTCGTGTGTTGACGGATAATTCAAACTAAATACACGTACTTGAACGCTACAAGAATGCGACATATCAAAAACTTCGTTTTTTTTTTTAAATTAACGTGTATCAACAATATTTGAACGTGACTACTGCAAAACAAGGCACACACGAGTAATGTTTAGATAACATATTATATTGAATTAACGTTTTCTACATGGAATAAAAACAATCACATACTATAAAATATTGTACCTATGTCATAATAAATCCGAAACAATTAATGACAGCTTGAAGCAGTTTTGTATCCACAAAACTAAGAATGTTTTTCATAATTTCTCCAAATGATAAGTTAGAAGTTAAACAAATGAACACTAGATAAAATTATATGTTTTAAGATGAACCAAAGGAAAGATAAGATTGTTTGGAAATGTGGAGAGGATAAATGACAAAGTGAGTACACAAGTCAGAAGTGTAAAAGGGTGTGTGAAAGACGTTGACCAACACATGAATGGAATAAGTGAACCAAATTTTGAAAGAATCATAGTATAAATAGGCCAAAACCCGTACGGCGATTGTCGTCAAAAAAAGAATACGAGAATTGAATTTTGAATACAAGAGAGCGAGAGAGGAATACTTGGATTCTCTCCGAAAGTAATTCGAAATTTGAATCTCGGTGGGTCCGTGATACTAAACGAATTTTAAATACCTAGCTAACAATTTTTGAACCGGTGTAAAAGGGGACGATGTATAAATGATATATATAAACAAATTTTGTTGTTTATAGTTAAGGATTAACATTGTGGAGGTTTAAAGACATTGTAATTTATTTTTATCAAACACTTTATTCCACTTTTTGTGACGGTATAACCCTACCGGTTTCAAGGCTTTCACATCATCTTCAGGGGAGCGCAAACAAGTCTTGTTTGCGCTCCCCTGAAGATGAGGTGAAAGCCTTGAAACCGGTAGGGTTATACCGTCACAAAAAGTGGAATAAACAGTGTTTGATAAAAATTAATTACAAAACAAATTTTACATTTATGAATAAATATTTTCATAAATGTAGAATTTGTTTTAGTTCCATGAATATTTCACAGGTTGCAACTAAAGTAGTATGAATAAAAGTCAATTGTGCATGACGAAGTATTAGGAGTACTGGGAATAAATCATTTTTTTCATAGGGCAACATACCATAGAAGTTTATTTTTTTCTAAAAACGGTTACATATTTTTCCAAAATAAAAATTCTTTAATTATTTACAAGCATCCCACCAGATGCAGAAAAAAACATTTCGAAACGTTAATCCTGTCTTAGGAACTAAAAACCGATGTTTCATTTCGCGAATCTCTTTTTTTTTGCATAACATGACTATCCACTACTCATCTTCGTTTACGAATTTGATGTCAAACGGATGATCTCAATGTCTTGTCAATGAAGAAGTTCACTCGCTTTGCTTTGATAAATAACATATATGAGGATAGTTCGTGCAGTGCCAAATAACCATTATATTCACATTATCAATACTTTTAAATTATTACACTATGAACCATGGAGATGGGAGTCTCTATGACAATTCCTCAGTGGTTTGCCGAGGATCTGATTCACTTAGCGATTTCAGCAGATCAT
Source organism: Odontocerum albicorne (assembly GCA_949825065.1). Classification (NCBI taxonomy): domain Eukaryota; kingdom Metazoa; phylum Arthropoda; class Insecta; order Trichoptera; family Odontoceridae; genus Odontocerum; species Odontocerum albicorne. Next base: position 39,238,004 of record OX463849.1, read on the forward strand.
CATCAAATTTTCAGAGTCGTGCTAATCCAAGGGCATCCTTTAAATCCCTATTACCCGATTTAAATTTTCTAAACCACCATTGACATATGTCAACGGTTAACACTTCATCCTATATGTTGTTTATGGCTTTAGTGGCCTTGCTCGATTTCCAGCCTAGATAGTAAAACAGCAGGCAGCATAAAATGTCATAAGTGTTCATCGTCAGTCTTAGGGTTTGACATTTTATTCTTAACATTAAAAAAAGATTTACTGCACTAAAAGTAAAGCTAACTAATAGGACTACAAAATAAAAGATTTACTGCACTTAAAGTAAAGCTAACTAATAGGACTACAAAATAAAAGATTTACTGCACTTAAAGTAAAGCTAACTAATAGGACTACAAAATAAAAGATTTACTGCACTTAAAGTAAAGCTAACTAATATTAGGTCCTTACATATGAAATTGGCGTTTTGTTTGGGAGGACATAAAGTTGATTTTTTTTTAATATAATATATTTATTTAATCAAAGTATGTACCATTGCTATCTATGCACTTTTGCCATCTCATAGGTAGTTCATCGATCCCTTTACTAAAAAAACCATTCGGACGGGAATCAATAAAATCTTTGAAGTCGGTTTGGACTGCCCCATCGGAGTTGAATTTTTTCCCTTGCAAGAAGTTATCCAAATTTCGAAAAAAATAGTAATCTGTTGGGGCAAGGTCCGGAGAGTACGGTGGATGTCTTAGACATTCCAATTGAAGCTCTTCTAATTTGGTAGCCGTCTGTTGTGCAGTGTGTGGTCTAGCGTTATCATGAAGCAGCAGTGGCCTAGAGCGATTAACCAGCCTCGGTTGTTTAGCAGCTAGCTTTTCCATCATGGGTTGCAGTTGCTGACAATAGACATCTGCCGTAATCGTCTGGCCAGATTTAAGAAAGCTATAGTGAACGACACCAGCACTAGTCCACCAAACGCTCACAAGTAACTTTTTTGGAGTCAATTTTCGCTTGGGGCATGGTTTGGCTGGTTCGGCAGGGTTCAGCCATTGCGATGAGCGCTTCCGATTATCATACAAGATCCACTTTTCATCACAGGTAATGATTCGTTTCAAAATCCCTTCATTATTGTGCCGGTTGAGTAATGCAACGCAGCAGTCAACGCGCGTTTGTTGATTTGCTTCACTCAATTCGTGAGGTACCCACCTTTCAAGCTTTTTCACCTTCCCAATTTGCTTCAAGTGGATTAAAACAGTTTTATCACTAACACCGCAGCCTGCAGCTAACTCGGACGTGGTTTGCGATGGATCCGCTTCCACAATAGCCTTCAATTCTTCATTATCAACTTTGGTCTGCGGCCGTCCACGGGGCTTATTCCGCAGGTCGAAATTTCCAGAACGAAAACGTTGGAACCAAAAACGCACTGTGTTTTCTTTTGCGGCACCGTCGCCATACACATCATTAATCCTTCGAGCCGTTTCTGCAGCACTGGTGCCACGGTGGAACTCGTACTCGTAAATAACGCGATATTTCAAGTTTTCCATTTTGTAAACTGAGTGACGCAAAGAAAAAAAACAATTGAGGAAAAAACAAATGAATTATAATTTTCGAAACACAAATACTTGAGTAAATAGCTGTATAAATTTTAATTTGGAATTCCTAACCAAAGAGAAGATATTTGAGATCAAAGTTGCCAGTACGGCAAAATGCCAATTTCATATGTAAGGACCTAATATGACTACAAAATAAAAGAGTTACTGCACTTAAAGTAAAGCTAACTAATAGGACTACACAATAAAATTTTCCGGACATGTTTACTCCACCGCGTACGGTGAACTGACTGAAAAAACTGAACTCAAACAACAGTGCCTAAAAAAATGATTTAATTCCTGGTACCCTTATTATATGAATGTGAAGCACCCAAATTTTGTTATTGGATATAATAGAAAAACGTAGCGATATATTCTCTCTGCTTACCCCGCAAGCGACACGTCGTTTTGGTACGTATATATGTGTGTATACCTTTTCTAATTTTAGGACGAATTTAATTATTTTTGTTGAAACTATGATTAGCGGTTTATTGAAAAAAAAATTGAATTCGACGACACACTGGAAAAGGAATATTTGGAAGTTTCAACACCGATATTAAAAGCAAAAAATATATTTTTCAATCATGTCGAGTCGATGAATCACCGCACATGTCGAATGCTCGTATACCACAACATTAAACATCGCCCTCTTATCAAGTTCAACGTCAAACGAATGTGGGTTAAAGAGTTTTAAAATCCACACAATGATAACGGCATTTGTACACATAAACGCATTGCGTTCATTCAATCAGCGGTCGACCTTCAATAATGCGGATTATTGGCAGTTACGAGTATTTACCTTCGAAACAACGCGTAATTATTTATGTATTGATCTTGTGGAAAATGTCTGATGTACTGAAGTTTCTTGGTACGGCAATAAAGTCGACTGCAAAAAGACGCATCTTGCTATTCAAAACAAAGATTAGACGTAACCGATTTAAATAAACTTCTTTTTTAATATTTTGCATATCTGTAATCTTAGATACATACATACAATAACGCCCAGTCCCTTTTGGAGTAGACAGATCTACACGCCTTTATATTCATTCTCACATCTGCCACCTCATACACATCCATACACTTCAAGAATACTAGCTTTCTTCTCATAGTTCTTACCTTTCCATCAGTTAAAATCTCTTAGACTATCTCCTTTCACACTTTTTTCGTTCTACCTCTTCCTCGTTCTTCATTCATTCCAGACAAATATATACATATTTATTTCGCAAGTCTTTCGCAACTCATTCTCTGTGACCAAACCATCACAAAATTTATATTTTGAATTCTACTTATAGCACCCATTTCTAACAAAACAGTTATCCTTTACACGATCATTTCTGACTTTATCAAACATTGTATGTATACAAGATATTCTACGCGAGGTAGGCATTTTTACAGCCCTTATTCTGCTTTTACCACTCCCTTCCAATAACCAAGCTTCACTTCCATACATCGACTTGTAATCTTAAAGAAGAGAAATATTATATACCGCTTGGTGTGTTAATACAAACTAAATTGTCATGATTGAAGAATACATTAATCCCGAATGAGCTAAATTACGTTGCCAACAATATGCCTACGACGAATCCTCCAATTCTTAGGACATACTCGAGTATGAGCAATACGAATTGCCTACAACGAATAAAACGGTTTGGAAACACTTGTGGTTATCGTAGGCGTGAAATGGCGGCGCTCAAAAGAAAGATATCGATGCGTTAGACCAATGATTCCCTAAGTTGTTTTTTATGGACTCCAAGGGTCGATTTCGACTTGCAGGGGGTCTATGTCAGCGAGAAAAGAAAATGGGGGTGCACCAGATGTAAATGGGGGTCCACGTGAGCGGACCCCATTTAAGCAGATCATCATCAATTGTTCCGTAAATGTCTTATTACACCTAATACAGATTGTGTGTACATAATACTTATTATATTAGACATAGAAAATACTTATTTAAAGAAATTGAATGCAAATAACTGAACGTGGAGATTTAAGACTATACCTCACTAATTTGAAGCCAAATGTTGAATCATTGCTATTAGAGCACCAGGTTCATCCTTCTCATTAACAGAATTATTTGTGTATCAATTTTATGTAAGAATTTTACTAGGTTTTGATTTGTTTAGTTCCAAAGCCAAATATTTACTTGCATTTTGTGGATTTTCAATAAAGGTATGAATAAAAATTGTACATGTTTTTCTTTTTTTACAATTGTCTACTCTACAAAATAACCTTATTAAAGTGAATAGCACTGTCTCAGCTGTCAAAAACACATTTGAAGTTAATATGTTTAGGAAAATTCAATATCAGGCAGGCAGGGGCCTACGGAAAACAAAAAAATCGCCAAGTGGTCTACGTGGCGAAAAAGTTTGGGAAACTATGCGTTAGACCGATCCAGAGAGAGATACGCAACAAGATTCATTAAGGCGCTAATTTGTGAAATCTAGGATATGTACAAATAGATGGAGACGAATTATTTAAAGCTTTCATGGTATCGAGATGTTTATTAATGAGGAATATGATTGGGGATAAGATTAAGAAATATTCAGCGATAGAATGGATTTCACACTGAATTGTTTCATGTAGCATCATACTGGAAGATATTCCGGGATCCCATCAAATATTGCTCGTCGACGCCTGAATCAATCATGACACGAGAAGAATTGAATTATTCGACATTTTCCGAATCCTTGTGGTAAGACATTAGTCTTACACTCGGAAAGTTTGAGTACAGTTTTTTACAGTGAAAAAAAAGTCCTAGGTTAGTTTTTTATACAGTCAGGCCTTTTAAAATCTCACCGTTGTATTAAAAGAAATACACGTTTCAGCACGTTTGAAATGAAGTAAGCCACGAAAATTTTGCCCTAGCTACATCTATCAAAAAACTACTTTTCGGACAACACATTATAATCGGAATATTTTTGTTGACTTACCGGTTTTTCTCACTGCTCAACGTCTTCTGAATTATGAATATTTCGATACAACTGATGATTATTTACCTGTGAAAAACAAATCATTTATAATCATTGGTCTTATTATTATATAAATAACTTTTTAGTTTACTAAAAATATATAACATAATTTTTAAGAAAGCTCTCTTTAAAAGTGGGTAAGACAAGACATGGTAAATGTACAATTATTTTCAAATATTTAGTTAACAATATATAAATGTAGACAAATGAGTTACTTTTGAATATAATTAGAGCAGATTAACATCTAGGTTATTCGGATACATTTACGAGTAAATTTGTAACTTTAAATTTAGTTAGTCAATTTAATGTGCTATATATAGTTCGAACGATTTTACTAGGAAAAAGAAACGTTAATAAATTAATGCTTGTTAAGATCATCTTGTGATTGGTTACAGGAGTTGTAAATATTAAAACAAATTGATTCAACCTTCAGAATCTAAATAAGATATAATATTTTTCAGGAAGTAGTTTAGTATTTCTTGGATAGATGTCGATAGGATAAAATTTTCTTTTTTTACTTCATTCCAAACGCATTGAATGCATATTATTATGAAAAGTAATCGTTTGGCGCGGTTTTTAGGCGTCATTTTGACGACAGAACCAAATAAGTTGCTTTTTCGGTGTTTGGCACTTTTTTACTACCACAAAGGAAAATATGCAACACAAACCAAAAAACATAAATGTACAGAATATTAAGCGACCGTGTGTGTCAAATAAATACGAGTATATGATAGTTCCGTAAGGTGATTCGACACTCGAATATGATGTCCGCTTTGGAAGGTGTCCGCTTTGGAAGGTTACAGATGATGACCAAGATCGAGAAATATCAGCTATCTAAGACACAAGAGATTGCAGAGATACCGAAAATAAAATCAGTCCACGAGCATTTGTTGAAGTTTGATTACGTGAATCGCTCCGAATTTGACCTAAAAATACGAAATTACTTTCCAGACAATGTATTTTTCATCTTGAACAAGAGAAATTAAATATTTCACATCATTATGACAATTTAAGATAACACAGGTAGAATAAAAAACCCCCACTCGGAACACAAAAATATATTTCGCGAAGCCTGGGAAAGGTTAACGATCCCGTCGAATCGCCGAGCGTTGTACCCTAAGGGATACACAATACCGAGAAATGTCCTCGAACGGAGAGAAAAATATTTAGGTTGAAAACCCGTTTGCGGGCCAAAGGACGTTGGAGGCCGCGGATCTCCCACGTGGATGGTGGATAAGGCCCGGCCAGGGGCAGCAAACATATAAGAAAACACAAAAAAAAAGAAAGGAGAAGACGCGAAACAGCGAGCGTGCGAACGGTCAGCCGCCTTGAAAACCGGTCCAAGGGCAAGGTTGCTTGCTATGCCATTATTCTTGAGCGTATTTTTGTTACGAAATAGCGTTTAACAAATCATCCACATTTATTTACTATTACATAAAAACTACAACATACATCAATTTTCAACGAGTCCGTGCGTACAGGTAAGTATATTTCAACACGTGTATGAATGATTCCATTGATTGAATGAGTTTTATTTTGTATGTGTGCTCGTGCAAGCACAGTTTTGACAGCTCGAATGTGGTTTTGATGGGAAGCGTATGACTAGATGTGTATTAATGAGGTGCATGGCCGCGGGGTAACGCACTGGACTTCCGTGCGGAATGTCCAGTGTTCGAACTCCACGCTATGCTATTTCTTTCGAAATCACAGGCATTTTCCCGCCTAGTAATCGGGGGTAAAAAGATACCCACGACTATAGTCATATATATTCTTTCGAAAAAAATATTCTAAATCAATATTCGTTTGCATGCGTCCTTTTCTCTGACCGGGCAGTTCGCTTGTTTGTCCGATGAAAATTACGATAAAAATTTTCGATATAATAATCAATGACGTATATGATATACATCTCGTCACGGCATATCCCTTTTAATTTTGGCAGAGAGAATACACCTTCCACCTACCTATCTTCAAATACACATTTTGCCCCATCTACATTCATACATTCCATTCACTTTCTCATATTTTTTATCCATCCCTCAGTCAAAATTTCGCGAACAAACATATATCTTTCCATTCTTACCTCGGTTTACTATTGACCGTTAATACCAGATTAATATATTTCAGTTTGACTTGAACTTATTAAGTCCGTGTGACCAAAGCTGAGAGCGAACCTTAAATCAATGGCCTTGGGCAGAATTCCGCGGATACAGTAAATTGGTGGCGACCTTTCCGAAAAATAAACTGGTCTTTATCTAATTGTGTCATAGTATTGTTGTTTATAACGGAGGTTATGAGACGAGTTGTGTTTTTTGAGGATTTTTACAAAAAGAGCGAGGTGAACGATTTTATTATAAAATATGAACGTAACAAGTAATTTTTGGTCAAGTTACTTTATTGTTATTCGATACAAGGTAATAATGTAAGAGACGTACTTAAAAGTAACAGGAATAATTACACATTTAAAGCATGTAACATTCGATATGTATTAAGCATATTTTTCAATAAAAATATTAAATAAATATTTATTGTTTTTTATAAGCTTGCATTATTGCATGTAGCGCGACTTAGCGGACCTAGCATTATTGGCATGTAGCAAACTTTCATAACCAACCATAAAAATAAAAACGATCTTAAAATGCCCTAAAATGAAAAAAAGACTAATTATTTTATTAGTATAGAAATAAATTAAAAGAAAATAAATAAAACATGTAAACTTAATATTAAATAAAATTTTAACTATAAGATAAAGCTATTAATATCATCTTCGAGTGAATTTTTCGCTAAAAAAATATTCATTCTCAATCATTAGGCACTCTTATCACAGGTTTTAATCAAATATGTTTATAGAAAAAAGTCGATCCAAAGATATACACAAACCGAAAAAACTTAAAAAATAAGCAAAAATAAATAAAAAATAATTCAACGTCACCTAACGATGGTTGAAAGATATAGTTAACATACATGGCTTTAAATCCGACAATGAGTACAATTCAAAGTTAACGTATCAAAACAAATAAATGGATAAAAATTTCGAATAGTTCGAAAATAAACAAAAAGATTAACGAATAGTTCGAAAACAAACAAAAAGATTAAGGAATAGTTCGAAAATAAACAAAAAGATTAATGAATAGTTCGAAAGTAAACAAAAAGATTAACGAATAACCAATAAATTTGATCTTAGCAGTATACAGAAATAATAAAACCTAATACAAGTATAAAAATTGTATACAAAAATTACATTTTATAAGTAAATAAAATTAGTTATTAAAATCACTCACATATTTTTAACCAGAATTTATGACATCACCTGGTCTTAGTAAAAACATTCTAATCAACAAATCACTAATCACGAACTGTTAACAAGATCACTCGTAGAATTATATAGAAAATTACACTGGGTGTGAACACAATACCCGAAGAACTTAACAGCTCTCACAGGAGGCGGGCTAAATAAACGCATCTATATATTTCCAAATCAAACTTCAACTGGCGACTGTCATTAGGAAAAATGAACAATCCGACGCTATTGAGAGTCACAGCCGACCCACGCGACGCTCATACGAAATAATAGTGACTCACGCAGTGTTCCGGCGCGGTGCGGCGCAGACAGCAAACGAGAACGCCGGATGGGTAAATTGGTACGTGACACTAGAGCTGCAGCAGAATAAAAAAAAACGAAGGTTCGGTTTGCCTTGGATGCATACTTTAACTGTGAATGGTCGACGTCGACAGACGCAAGATATAGACGATATTGTTAAATATCTGCTATGTGCATCGAAACTTAAATTTTGACAGGAGAAACGAAATATTACTAATAAAAGAGAGAAAAATGATATAACCACCATGATAAATAATTAAGATTATTAAAAATAAAATGACATGTAGCAAATTAAAATTAAGTTATTGTAGTTACCATCAAATAATTTGAAATACTCGTATGAACTTAAAGCGGAAGGAAAAAGACTAGTTAAAATAAACTATAACAAGTTTTTCATAAATACTTATATTAAATAAACGTTATTTTAATTACAATAACAAATTATAGTTTATGAAAATTACCTTGCAACATTGACAAGTATCAGATACAACATAAAGAAATAGTTAATGTCTATCTCGGCCTTAGAAACCTTCACATAAATTGAACGGAACAAAGTCACACTCAATCTTATAGAAGGAAAGTGGGTGAGTGATGACAACGTTGCAATCGGCATCCACCATAAAGGAAACTGTACACTCTTGAGTTTTTGTAGATTAAATAAACAGCGTTTCGAAATAGATGTCTATTTTTAAATATTGAGCAATCAAAGGTTTCGAGATTAAGATTAATAACACTATAAAATAACCGCATTTTGAACTTTATTGACTCACCTTAACCAAAGATTAGAATATTTGTATTAGATAATAATAAATTCTATGTAAGTAATGAGTTTAATATTTTAATAACCTCCTTAACCTTCTTAGTACCTAAAAGCCGATACATCGTCTATCGCTATAAAGCAAAGTCCATTCCACCAGATCCACCATTAATTAGGGAGTACCAGAAGGGGTATTTAAATGACACGCTATCAATGCACATGAGCATTTCTTGTCGTCCTCCAACTGTGAGAGAGAAACCATACGAAAGAAGAAGAATCATTGTCATCAGCCCTACAACCCAATGGCTATTGGCTGCCTGCTGGATTATCTGCAACATCTCATATTTCTTTCAATTCAGTTCGATCCCACGTTGTCATGGAAAAGTTGAAAAAAAGTTGCTCCAGGGAAAGAGATTTGGCTCCAATGAAGAAGTGATTGCCGAAACTAACGCCTATTTTGAAACCAAAGATAAATCGTTCTACACGGCTGGCATAGAAAAGTTAGGAAAGCGTTGGAATGAATGTATCGCTCTTAAAGGAGACTATGTTGATGAATAAAGAAGAATTTTGGCAAAATGTTGTTTTAGTAACTAGTCCCAGGACTTATTGATCGACCTGTTAAGGTCTTCAATAAATTCATTTATGTATTAAATTATCTACTTATGTATACTTTATTTAGTAAACTATTTTACTGGTTTCAAGTTAAGACTTGTGATGCATTGCACTTTTCCCTGAACACCAGTTGGAATAAAGGCTTTATTATTATTAAAACTAAAATAAGGTTTAACTTTTTGTATCTAAATTTGATGAAAAAAAACACATTAGTTCAGCGTATGATCGGAATTTTATCATAAAAATGTTTAAACAGTAAAAGTAAAACACCCAATTTCAAAGTCCAAATTTCGCTTATTTTCATTATAAAATAGTTAGATTATGCACATTTAAGTAAATAAAAAAACCAAACCACATCAACAAGAAAATAATCACACTTAACACATTATACATCTAAATTATTCATCACACTCCAGACAAGGAATCAGAGTCAAATATGATAAATATTAAGACGGAAACAGATCATCGTGTAATGCCGAGGAAGTAATATTTCGAACACTTCAGGCAGGGCATTGTTGCAGATTTAAAAAAGCAGTTAAGTTATCTTAATAACAATCTTTAAATATCTTTGGTTCAGCGAAAACGCTTCTAATGAATGATGGTCTTAACCTTTCTCTATATTTGCGACAATGGGCGTAACACTTAAAGAGTTAGGTGAGAAATTATTAAACTCATTATCAGACAATGGGAGACCGTCAACATCTCAACTTCGACGAAGAAATTTGTTTAGTCCAGAGTTTCTAAAAAAAAACATTTGCTGGCACTTTTGCACATATTCTCTTCTATTATTCGGTCACAATTCATTTGGAATATTACTCTATAATATGGGCGCCAGCAGGGATTACGTATTCATTAATGCTAGAAAGAAAGGGTTCAGACAAGATTTCTGCGTTGTCTATACATGATGTATGAATACGATGTTTGCTACTTAAGTTTTGAGATATGGCAAAACCAGTGTAGATAGGTCAAATCTGACATCAGCATCGTAAAGTTTGACGTTTTTAATGGTATACGTGCTCAGAAAGTTTTGTCATACGAGTGCTATTTGTGTTGTTTACAGCGACTTGAAAAATTCATCTCGTCCAAAAATGGAATTAAATCGTGAACATTTTCGTATGATTATTTTTCATGATTTTCGACGTGGACTAACTCAACAACAGTATGCCGATCAACTCGCTTCGACTTATGGTGATGAAGCACCAGCCCGGGCCACTGTGTTTCGCTGGTTTTCAGAATTCAATCATGGTCGTAGGTCGCTCCAGGACGAATTTCGTGAAGGTCGTCCAAAATCGGTTGTTGTGCCAGAAAACGTCGACGTTGTGCGTGAACTGATATTGCAAGATCGTCATGTGACTTATCGTGAGATTGAGCCATGTTTGGGCATTAGTTCCACTTGCATACATTCAATATTGCATGAACATTTGGCCGTCAAAAAGATTTGTTCGCGTTGGATACCGCATAGTTTGACAATCGCTCAAAAAAGGCTCGTGTCGATTGGTCCAAAAAAATGTTGGAAAAATTCGATCGCGGTGCTTCAAAAGACGTCTATAAGATCGTGACAGGCGACGAATCATGGATCTATGCATATGAGCCAGAAACTAAACAGCAGTCGACTATATGGGTCTTTCAAGACGAGCCAAATCCAACAAAAGTTGTTCGCGCACGAAGCACTTCGAAGAAAATGGTGGCTTGCTTCTTCGGTATAAATGGTCATGTCGCAACAGTGCCTTAAGTGGAACCTCGTATGGTCAATTCTGAATGGTACTCGTACACTACCATTTGTTTGCCAGAAGTGTTCGGAGAAATGAGGAAACCAACCGCCGAAGACGGATCATTCCCCACCACGACAATTCGAGCTCTCACACATTGGCTCAAACAAGTGACTTTTTGAGCACTCAAAACATCGAGGTCAACGTTTTTCGATAAATTGCGAGGTCAACGTTTTTCGACGCCTGAAGAAGCGGTTGATGCGTTCAAAACCCATGTTTTGAAGTTACCTCATTCTGAGTGGCAAAAGTGTTTCGAAAATTGGTTCAAACGCATGCAAATGTGTATTGATCTTCATGGAGAGTATTTAAAAAAAAAACAATAAAGCCATTTTCGATGATAAATATTTGTTTTTACTTGTCTGTCTCAAAACTTAAGTAGCAACCCACGTACTATCCCTGGCTTTATCCAAGTGTCTCCTTACTGGGGATGCTTAGTTACAGATCATTAGAGAGTGGAAGACCACTTCGATTGGGTGTCCACTTTTTTTGTTTGCTCAGGGATAATTTAGTTAACCCATCCATTCTGAACAGTTTTGGTTTGTATGTACCGGATAATTATTTGAGACAACGCACCCAAATATTGTTCTGTCAACCTATAAATCGAACGAACCTGACTGGGAATACCGGTAGGTAGAGCAATCACACTTTTTAACTGTGTTTGTCCTCATATAGACGTGTTTCATGTGTCACTCAGCTCATTCAGGAAAAAAACTTAAATTTAGTGTAATACTTGAAATATTTTCATATTATTTAATATGCTTTATTTTGTCATAATGTTTTAGTGTAATATACTACCTTGATCAAAAAGTTTTAGGACTTTATTCGTAAAATCGAAAATACAAGTTTATTCATCAAAATCGATATGGTCCTCCTTCCAAGTACTCCCCATCGACTGCAACGCACTTACGCCAGCGCTTGATCCAATCCTCGAAACACCGCTGGTACTCAATTTTCGGTATGTCCATCAGAGCCGTCTTCGATTTTTTCATGACATCCTCTCGGGCACTGTAACGCGTTCCGCGAAGCGGTTTTTTAAGTCGGTTGAACAGGAAAAAGTCGCAGGGAGCCAGATCAGGTGAATTCAAAGGTTGCTGGATAGTAGTCGTGTTGTTTTTGGTCAAAAACTCATGGAAATCATGTCTCGCGATTTCAACGCGGTCCTTTTTTTTGCATGAAATTGAGGTCTTTCGGCACCAGTTTTGCAGCGACACGTCTGAGGCCCAAATCACTAACCAAAATATCTTGAGCGGATCCACAAGCGATGTTCAAGTCCTCTGCCAGCTCTCTGATGGTCAATTTGCGGTTTTCGGCCAACATTTCTTTGATTTTATCGATATTTTCATCGGTTTTCGACTGCCACTGCGTTCGTCATCCTCGACCGACTCACGACCACTTCTGAAGCGTTCGTGCCACCGAAAAACACTTCTCCAGCATTTCCAAGGTCTGCGGACCTTTAAATCAGTTTTTCGCACAAAATTTAATGCAAACTCGTTGATGCACAGTTGATACCATTTTCAAACTTGTAAAAAATCGAAAACACGCACAAAGGTAGATGCACTCAGCACAGCGTAACTTTTACAAATGTAAAGCTATGACGCTGAAATTTGGAGGGAAGTGGCAATCAATGATAGATGTGGTAACCTAACAAAAAAGAATTCTAATCGGGTGACTGACAGCGCCACACGGTGGCCGGTCCTAAAACTTTTTGACCAAGGTAGTATACATTTTTACTATTGTTTTTAACAAATAAGTTTTAAAAGTTTGAATTGTTTTACATATGTATTTTATGTACTAGTTATGTTAGGTCCTTGCAGAATTAGAGGAACCTGTAATGTGTAAAAGAATTGAATAAATATCAATAAATGGACTTGAATAAATCTTATATGCGCATTGCAAGGTTTTTAACTAAAAAAAAAAATTTTTTTAACGGTGAGGGCCTCTCGTAACTTAAATTTACCCAAAATTTAACTCAACTGATCATAACACTTAAAACAGTATTGAAAATGTGGACCCAAGACAAGGTTAAAATTAAAACAATTTATAAATAATTGTACTTTCTTTGGAAGGTGTTTAATATATTTTCTGATATAAAATATGTAAATTGTGCTCCACAAATCTTTCACAAGATTACGATAAAAGTTAGTGTATATTATTCAAGTCTCAAACTCCAAAAATGGAACATGTTGAGAACAACCGTCGTAAGCAGTATCCTCGACATAAATTACTTCGGAGATAAATGAAAATATTTTCGAGTATGAATATGCGAGATCAAATTAATTAATGTTATAAGTTAACATTCGAAAACAAGGCAGGTAACTTAATTAGCGTGAGACAGCAACTAATTACATAATAAAAAAAAGCCGAACAATAATTCAATACGCAAAATTCAATTGACTATTGTTGATATAATGCCGAGTAGCTCATTTGTGGTTTTAAAAAAAACTTGACTTACAGAAACTTGATCGAATTTATTGAAAGGGAAATAAATATCTTTAAGAAAAAGGCCCAGTGTATATATTTTTTTTCTAATCCAATTAAATATATGTTCGTTAAACATTTATGTGTAAGCACTGTTACTAGGTTATTAAAAAAATTAGACCACTTCATTGAAGTATAATTTTTTTTAGAAAGAAATGCATGCATCGAGAAGAATACATGAAGTGACAATGTATGACTGAATACGAAATGACGTGATGAGGGATGAGTGTGAACTTAAAGCTGATATGTTAAGTAATATGAAGAAGAGCACGCTGATATGGTTAAGACATGTGGAACGAATGAATGAATAAAGACTAACAACACAGATATATAGTGCAAATGTGAGTGGAAGGCGGGTGAAAGGAAGACCAAGAAAAGTATGGTTGGATCAAATAAGTGATATTCTGAAAGAAGGAAACGTAGCAAGTCAGGGAAATCGTAGAAGTTCTATGAGGTGTATGGATGTGTGTCGATAGGAAAATCTTGCGCTGTCCTCTCTACCTACCCCGACATGGACATGGCGTGCTGGTATGTATATTTAAGATTCACGTTTATTAAAATATGGGATACATATTTCAATTGAGTACGATTTATTACTATATCATTATAACACATCGATCAATAAGTCCCGGGACTAACTACTAAAACAACATTTGCTTGCCAAAATTCTTATTTATTCATCAACAGCGCGAGTGAGTGAACAAACGTTTATTAACTAACCAAATGACATAAATAAGGCGCAACAGAAAAAAACTTATTTTTGTTTTATTTGAAATATCAAAAAACATAAGTCAATCATGTATGTTTTATTATAATTATATTGTTTTTGCAATTTTTGTTACGTAAGATACTTGTAGAACATATAAGTTATGTATATCAAAGATACTTGCAAAACATAACATTAAAAAAAACTTGTAGACAAAAATATGTTATATAGCGATGTTTCGATTAAAAGTTCGAATAACACTTCGAACTCTAAAGCATATACAAAAGTTCAAAAGAAAAAGCAACGTAAAAGATTTAAACTGGAATTTGCAAAGAAAATTCAAACTTTCTACATACAATATTTGAACTGTAGGTTGCGAGGTAAATGCAACCCTAAAGCGGTCAGACCAGGGAGTGTTTTGTATATTTCATTGTAAAAATTAAAAAAATACAAATAATAGAATATAAAAAAAAGTCGGAGGGGAATGCAACCTTTCAACTAACAAAATTTGAACAGTAAGTTGAAAGGTCATATCTCATCAAGACGTATTACCATTATTACGTACGGGAGTGCTGAAAGGTGAAGAAAATATATACATAGAGGAAGTTCTGGTATTCTTAGGCGATAGGCTGCAAGTTTTGATTGAGTATATAATTAAGGATGAATGCAAACCAGTGCATTATGTTAAAATAATAATAAAGCCAAAGTAATTTAGGTTTGAAATGATTCAGTATAAAATAATAGCTTTAAAATGAATTAACCAAACCGAGTTTACGGGCTCTAGCCAGTAATTCGAACTTCGGTTTTTTGTTATTGTTAGATTAAGAGTGATTTTGTAACAAATAACGATTTAAAAAAAAACAATCAATTTTTTTACGTGCAAACGTTGTTCTACGTGATTCATCAGTCGGAAAAATATTGAAAAAATGTCTTCATAAAGAAATTATTCTAACAGGAGTATTTTTACAGCAGTGCATATTTTATTTGATTGTTCATTCAATAATATTTAAAATTAAAACATTCTTAACGAGCTTTATATTTTTTTACCAGATATGTTACGATGAATGTTTTGAAAAAACATGTTGATTTATTAATTAAAAACATATACAAACAAATTATTTTCACGTTTTGCAAACCGCGTTGCATACATAACCCCGTTTAAAATTCACAAAAATTAAACATTTTTTTCTTAAATGTATAAAATATATTTAAATAAAGATAATCCCGCACTATGGGCAACTCTAAGGGGCCGAAACTCTGGAGAGAAAAGATTAATTATGAATATAAATTGCTAAATCAAATTCTTTGTGTCAGGACGTTTACCTTACGCTGTAGTCATAAACTGTTTCTCTGAAATCTTTTAAACTAGTTTTATTTTAAAATGTAGTCAGTTAGGCTTATGTCGATACAGATTTAACATGTGTGGTCTAATAAGAGCAGACAGTGTGTTCAAGACAGTCATGGAATGATAAAAATTAGACAGTGGCTAAAACATACAGCGCTACTTCGAGACATCTGTGATTCCAAAAGCGTACCAATAATTTATGACAGCCCCTAAGCACCAGCGAAAAAAATTCAAACTAAAAAAGTTTGTTAGTAAAACCAACCCTGAAGTGAAACCGCCAGGAATCAAACGTAAGCCTCATGGGTGTATATGTAATCATACTAAGTGTTTTAAAACTTTAAACACAAGAGCCATCCGAGGTTTAAATGAGTTCTGGATTTAAAGATTTCAAAACACCCCAACCCTCGAAGTAAATTCATATGACTTTGTGGAAAACTAGTTTTTTCATGAAATTCATAAAAACAAATACGTGTGTAGATTTATTTAACACTTCATTGTAAAAGCAGTTTGGCGTTCTTAATCCTAGGCGACAATCTCTTTCAACCAACCAGAAGAACAAATACTGCCTTTAACCGAGATTCCCAAAATCTATCTGTCAAATATAACAAATTCCAGTAATGTTTTCATTCTTTTGTTCGATTTTTTATAAATGACATCATTAAAGAATTTAAATTCCTCTGAAAACCCCCAATTGTGTTGGCTCAATCTGCTCGTTCTTACAGAGCATGGATAACCCAGCCCGAAAGTTTGTATAGGCTGACAAATGAAACGGTATTCCGGAATTTCTGCTAAACTAATGTTGCGGCTATAAAATTGGATAACAATAGAGGCAGGCACCCATGCTTAGACATTTCAAAATGACCAAAAAATGGCAATTAGATGTAATGAATATGGTATATAGGTTCGCGCAAAAATAACTTTCTTATTTGTTTTCCTAATAACTTTTTAAAAAAATGAAATAAACACAAATGGAAATGAATTCGTTTTAAACGGAAATGTACCTCATCGCTCATCATTAATTTGCAGTGGAATTCGTCACCATTTTCTGCTACGTTGAACAGGGCGCATGAGTATTCAGACGTAATGGTTTGTCTTCGACGACGTTGTTGCACCAACTGGATTTCAAAAGGATAGAGATGCAAATCACAGTACTATATGTAAAATTCGTTGTAGCGTGCGTCAAGAGAGCTGTAATTTAATAGCGCGTGTTCTGCTCGATGTATGTTCTTCAACAATCGCCGCTGCACGCGCAATATTGATGTTGGATTGACTGATCCGTTGTCTTCCTGTACGTCTTGCATCTACGACAGATAACCGTTGCTTAAAATATTGAAACGAACTTCGAATAGTAGGCGCAATAGAAGCTGTTGCTACGTTAAAAAATCGCCTGTATTTTATCTTTGAGTTTAAATAATTGATTTATTGATTAAGGGAAATTATGACAATTTTCACAAGTTGTGTTATTGTGTATCGCTCCATATTAAATATCTTACTTTAGACATGTAAGATAATAACAAAAGACTCCTCGAAAATTTAACTAGATTCAAGATATTTGGAAATATGTACAGGCTGTTATTACTTATATGGTTTTATGAAATATATATTTTTTGAAACTGAATTAACTACACGAATCCTTCTTCACATTTTAGTATTAATAAGAGTGAAGTATCCTCGTTCAATATTACAGTTGAGAACAAAGTATTTTGTGGTTTGGATCTTTTTTGCTTATGTATTATATAACTATGATAATGCATTAATTTTACGGTTCAATAAAGGTATAAAAAAGGCAAACGTTAGATAAAGAGTGTAAAGTCGTTTCCTATAAAAGCATCTCGAAGAATTTCAATGCGCGATTATTTTTAAAACTATATTAATATTTTTTTTTAATTAAGTTCACACGACATCTGAATCAAATATATATTTTTTTAAAATTCATTCCTAAAATTCGAATTTAATATATATTATCTAAAGTGATAGTATAGAATTAAAGAACATTTTCACAGAATGAGGGACCAAGTTTGTTGTCGTTTAAACAAGACTTTTTTAACAGTTCTAGACAGAAACTGCCAAAACAAAATAACCTAGGTTCCTTAAAATGTCATATTGCAAATGCACTAAAGAACGAAAAACAATAGCCGACGCTTAACACGTTCACTGCGTCGAACACGGCTCCCGTGTCCATAAAAAATAGCCTTGAATGTTGAGTGCACTCATAAACGTCTCCCGATAAGGATTCGTCGCCGGTTTCATGTGTTTTGAAGACACGAAGGAATACACTTGTATATGATGTTTCAATAGAAAGTAGAATTTGATTTTTAACAAAGTTATGGGTTTTCAATAATTCGCGAATTTTCAGCATCTCTGTATGACATCTTATACGCAGTTAACGTGTTAAGCGGCATCAAATCAATGAATCACGTTCGAAAATTGTGCCATGGAACAAACTTTCTGAGCATCTTGTTAGCTCGCTCGCTCACTAAAAATGCATGTCTTGCAATGAGGATTGGAAGAATTTCCATTGTATTATTGGAGATACATAAAGTCGCCTACATTAAAAACCAAAAACAAATATAAAACTTAACAGATTTCTTATCGCAAAAATGTATATTTGATTGGGTATTTGGATAAGAAAATATTTGTTATTTATGAGTAATAATATCCAAATTTGAAATAAATACTTATGTCAGACTGTACTGTTCTCGATGTTACATAAACTTAATTTGACAAGTAACACGAGCCCACCTAGGATAAATTATATCAATAACCTACAAAATATCATATATTATTAATGATTACATATAGGCCTCGACATTTTTTTACAATCCTACTCGCGTGCATAAAATTATAATAGAACACAAATATATGCAACTAAATTTAAATAAAACATAATTCTTGCTTGAATTATAATAAATTAACATATATTGAGTTTTTTTTTTTTTTTTTTGTCTCGCAATATCATCGTGAATATTTATTTAAGAGTATTCAGAAATATATATCTTAAAAATAGAATTCGTCTTGTAACAATGAAATAAGTCATCGTGTAAAATTAACATTTCTCGATAATCGTAACTGTCGATTACACAAGGCGAGTTGAGTTTACTAGACCTCCGTTAAGCGATCGAATTAGTTAGTGAGCGAGTAACGACTTCATAAGTCTCAGGAAAATAGCGCTTGACTATGTCTCGGACCTCTGCATTAGTTGTTACAACAAATAATTTATATAACTGCATGACAAGACTACACAGATTGGGCAATCAGTATGGGAATTGTGTGGACCTTTGTATGACTTTCATCACTT
The DNA here is from genome assembly GCA_949825065.1 of Odontocerum albicorne. NCBI lineage: Eukaryota > Metazoa > Arthropoda > Insecta > Trichoptera > Odontoceridae > Odontocerum > Odontocerum albicorne. The sequence goes on from OX463849.1 coordinate 39,257,098, forward strand.
GCAAGAGTTAAATAATTAAGTTGTTCTTGTAAGGATGAATTAAGTAAATGATGTGTTTGCTTTTTATGTTGAGCTCGTATTAAACTAGGGTTTTTTCTATTGTATAAACACTGCTTACATGTAGATTGTATTATTTTGTAATTTGTTGAATCAAAAAGATCATTTGATCGTTTACATAAATAAATTAATTTCAAAGTCGTGCTCTGAGATCCGCCAGCTCAGCGATGAACCGGATCACCAAGTCAAAGAGGTCTAATAAGTTTCCCACAGAACTTTCTGTGTTGGTGGGCCTGTTCTCTGGAATAGACTTCTTAGAATTAATGCAAAGCCTTCAGAGGTCAGTAAAAATGTTCCTTTACACTAGCAGCCATCGAGGCGCCCTTGGCTTACTGCTACTAAATATGCTCAAAAACAAATAACCGTCACCATTTCACTCACTTTCCACAGCACGGCGTATACTACTGAAATATATGTATAAGCTAATTATCTCAATACATTTTCCATACTTAACCAAATTTAAGATTAGTTTAATGTAAATTTACTGCTCGCTTTTACAAGTCTCACAAGGCGAGACAATTAGCCAACATGTGAAATCTCCTTTCCTTTCCGCTATCACATATTTTTCTATTGATTAATGATACCTCACATTTATTGCTGTTATTTTTTATATATTAGGTGTTAACATAAGTTGTGTCCGTTTTTTTCCAATTGAAAAATGAGCACTAAAAGTAAAACAAAATGGTAAATGTTATACGCCATTCGAAAGAAAATTTTCTGTGCTCTACAAGATATTGTGTTTGCTTTTACGTTACACATATTATTTTATTTGATTACAAGCCTTCAAAATGGAATGTCAAGTAGACGAAAGTGAGCATTTTCGACACCTTCTTCTGTTCGCGTTCAATCGAGGGAATAAAGCTGCCAAAGCTGCTCGCGATATTTGCGAAGTGTACGGTGAAGATGTTATGAATGAAAGGACAGCTCGTCGATGGTTTTTCCGTTTCAAAGACGGTAATTTTACGTTACATATATTATTTTATTTGGCTTGTAATCAAATAAAATAATATTTGTAACGTAACAGCAAACACAATATCTTGTAGAGCAGAAAATTTTCTTTCGAATGACGCATAACATTTACCATTTTGTTTTACTTTTGGTGCTCATTTTTAGATTGGAAAAAAACGGACACAACTTATGTTAACACCCAACATTTCATACGCACAACATTTATGAACAATAATTTAAATATTTTTTGCGACCATGTAACTTTTTTATAGTTTTGTCTAGTTGATTGGAAGAGATTGTCATTTAGCAATAAGCCCGCCATATTGATAAATAATGAAGTGTCAATAAAAAAGGTCGCAAGTGAAATAATCGAGCGCTCAAACTTGACTCCGGTGGTTCACTCGTTAGATGGCTAACTCTCTACCTCAATTAGACATGACGAATTCCCAGTCGACGACTGAATTCACCGCCGATTGGCGAGTAGCCTAGTCTAATCGAGGCATTAATCATGTGCTTTAGACGAAAATTAAGATTATAAGGACACAAATAAATTCTTTGCAGACTCTGCCTCTTCAGATACACACAACAAGAGGCAAATAACTTTTAATGGCGATCTCGTCTTTAAGTAAGACGTCTTTCTTCCAACTCGTTTGAACCCAGGTTTAAAAAAAAAGATTCTTGGGTTTCACTTGCGACATGAATATTTTATTTTAAGCTTTCTGGTTGGTTGGAAGAGATTGCCACATTCCAATAAACCCGCAAGTTTGTGCTGTATTCAACGAAAGTGTAAAACGTACATACAAAGTTGACATCACTGAAACTCTTCGCTTATTTTATACACAATTATATTGACCCGTAACATAATGGCTTCATAGCTTCAATTAGTGAAGACTACCAAAAATACAGAAAATTGGGCATTCATCATGGATATAAAAGACGAAAATTCAAAACAGTGTTTTCTGATTAAAAAAAGGATATTTCTTAAATAAGGATTATATAATGAATGGAAACAAAAATACTACAAGTAACTAGTAAATGTATAAATACATAACCCTATAACCAATTATTGCTACAGTTGCTGACATACTACTGTTGCAAATATTGCATAAATACTGTTATCTAAAAATATTTTATAACTCAACTAATTAAAACATTGAAATTAAGTCTGTAAGGAAATCGTTAATCGTAAAAAGTCAAAATTACTGCAGATTGAAGGTAATATAACAGTAATTTATGTACGACTCGTAAGCATTGATTTTTTTAACAGGAAATTTTCGGACATATAATTCTGATTCTTAATTATATTATCTGAATAAATAGAATTTGTGCTCTAATTTAAAATATTACTTGGATTGGTTTTAACATGATTTTGAGTTATGCTTGCACTTACAATATAATCCCTTATACTCGTACGAGTACACAAGTTAGTATTCTGTCAAGAGCGTGTACGGCAACATTTTTTCCTGGAAACTGTTAGAGGGTAGATTCAAACGCGAGCAGGTAGCAGAACCCTTCCCCCAAGATGTTTTGTATAGAAAAACTCAGTTGTCGTTCGACCTTGGTTACACGAGAACATATTTCACCATGAGTGCCGCGTACGCATTACGTTACGAAGCCGTGTTTCTGTGTACACATCCGAAAGGACCGAAAATGTACGGAGCCGCTGCTAAATACATGAGCAAGTCGAAGATATTTGTAAGTGGGTGAAACGCTATTCCGGCGTAAAAAACGTCGATGACCTACCAGATCGTGGCACTGCACAGAAAACGACGAAAAAGGAGGACAACGTGATTTTACGGGTGTTTGAGAAGAATCCTCGTCTATCATTGCGTAGCGGGCAGACGGTTTTGCGTGAAAAGGGTATAATTTTGCCATGTGACACTATAAGAAGACGTTTACTAGCTCATGGAGTGAAATTTCGAAGCACGGTGAAGAAACCACTACTATTCGAAAATCAAAGTCGAAAAAAGACACTTGGGCGAAAGAAAAATTGGACCGCGATTGGGACAACGTAATTTTATCGGACGAAGCTTCTTTTTGGGCGTGTTCTTCCATTAATTATACCTGCTGTACCTGCACCAATATACTCATCTAGCGGACCGCTCAACATCCGGTAAACGTCCACGTCCAGGGCGTCTCAAAGCAGGGATTTGGCACTTTGCACATCTTCACAAATAATTTGGACGCTGCCAAAATGATTAAAATATATCAGAGGGCTTTATTATCATATGCCCAAAGGTGGTTTATAAGAAAAAAATTTAATTGGTAACTGCAAGAGGACAATGACCCAAAACATCGGAGTCTTGTTTGTACTGCGTGAAAACAGGAAACTGACGTTGACGTAATGGATTGGCCATCGCAGTCACCAGATACAAATCCCACAGAAAATGTAGGGGCACTCATGAAGTTCAAGCTCCGAGGGAAAAAGATCTGGAACATCAAGCAGTTATTTCGACTTAAAGTCTTTGCCCCTAGATTATGCTATAAAATAAGTAGAAAGTATGCCTCGGAGATGCCGGGCAACTATTGTACTAGTAGAGGCGACTGGACAACTTAATAATATTGTAAAACATCCCGGTTTATATCATGTAGTACGTGTGTATTTTTTTTGCCTTATCCCAAATAGTTTTTCGGGTTTCGCCGTACACGTTCTTGTTTAACAGAGTGTACATGCATAACATCACGCCATCTCCCTATCGGGACAAGCAGAGAGTACATAGCGTCATACTTTTCAACCTCGATAAACATCCTTAGCCTCTTCTACATTCTACCACCTTCTCAAACAACTTCTAAGATTTCTCTATCTGCCTACGTTTCCTAATTTTCAAAATATCATTCACTTGATCCAACCATACTTTTCTTGGTCTTATGCCTATCACACACATGCCTATCACTCAATTTTGCATTTTATATATGTTTTGTTAATCTTTCTTCATTCATTCGTTCCACATTCCCAAACCACATAAGCGTGATATTATTCTACCTCTTACTTAACACATCATCCTTAAGTTCACATTCATCCCTCATCACTTTATTCCGAACTTGTCATATATTGTCACTCCGCGTATTCTTCTCAATGTACGCATTTCTACAGCATTGATTCGGCACCTCTCAGTCTTTTTCCACGTCCACGTCTCGCTCACATACATCAAAGTTGGCACCAAAATACGAGTAATATTGTGGACTATCATCTTAGCAGATTTTGACACTGCCCGGTTCGAGTATATATGTTTTAGTGCGTCATTGATTTTATTTCCTATTACTACACGTCGTTCGATATCCCTCTTAACTCTACCATCATCTGAGAAAATACTACCCAAAAAGAAGAATTCCTCAACTTGCACCAATATTTCATTGTTCATACATATCATACACGTATGTCCATTCACATTTTTCCATCCCAATTAATTTGGTATTTTGTAATTTTTATTCTCAAATATTTCTCTTCACTTCTCTCATACAATTTACTTATTAAACTATGTTTGCATATGATAATGACACGAAATCTCTCGTGATTGACAACGATTTTCAGCTTTTCTGTGGATAAAAGACGTATGTTTGAGTATTGGACTATTGGGTGCATGTTGTTGCATTTCATCAAAACACACAGTTTTGACACATCAAATCCAAATTTCCGATAGCGATTAGATCAAAGTTCCACGACCATCGTCGCGTTCACTCCGCCGCTGCACATGTTCAATGTTTCAATTACTTATTTCATGTAAGTAAAAATAATTCATTTTTATTTGAAAAATTTGTATCTTAAATATTATTGTTGTTATCTTTATTAAAAGCTCCATAATGGCGAGAAGCAGTCTTGATATTTTTATTTGAAATTTATTATTTTATTTATCATTTTATTTGAAAAATTTGTATCTTAAATATTTTTGTTGTTATCTTTATTAAAAGCTCCATAATGGCGAGAAGCAGTCTTGATAGGTGAACACCAAAAAAAAATTGCACGAATTCTTAAAATTTCGTTTGATAGAACTATTCGATCAATAAAACAGTGAATTTTTCAGAATCGATTTTACATGATTGCACTAAAATGAAGATAAAAAAAAAACAAAATCGTCAGATTAAAATTTTATTATTTTTCCATCGTCGGACGATTTACAAATGAAAAAAAAAAACAGTACGTACCGTAAATTACAAATTAATATTTTTTGGATTCAACAGAAAGCATTTTTAATAAAAACTGATCCAATTTTAACGCACCGTCGGTTGTTTTAATCAAACTCACACATTTAAAAACCTTTCTCTCGGAAGATTTAAATTGGATAAGATGAATCAGAAATTATTAATTCAATGCCCGATTTATAAATATTTTCTAGACCCTTGCGCAAGTGATTTGAACAAAATAATATAAACTTATTGTATTATACTTTTATAGTATACAGTACAAACAGACGTGTTTATTGCCAAGTGCAAATGTCTTTCAACCAACGAGAAATATATTTAAGAGGCCTTAAAAGAAAACCATACTGGAACGCTACTTAAAATACGTGGGTAACCAACGGAGATCAAACCCGAAACTCCCGTGTTAGAACACACGGTAGGCGTCTTGCCAACTATGCCACGTAGGTCGTCTTCAAATATTAACATTTTTCAAATCGTTAGGGGTACTTCGAGTTTGTCTGACAGGCCATCTTATAAGTGGTTGACAACCTGTATGTAAATTGGTTTATTTTCTGCCTGTTGTAGTTGCGCAAGGATACAGCTTTGACAGAACATGGATTTCCAATTCCTAAAAAATCCATGACAATAGGATAAGCTCCGGCTGCAGTAGACATTATCAGATATGCGCTATTTTTTATTAGTCAGACCAGAGAGCACACAGTCCGAAAATTCGTTTTTCTAAATATTTACGTGTATTCCACGTGTTTTGTCTTTTATATCAGTGATTTCAGGGATTACATTTTCCACTGTCGTGTCAACTGTGTGGGTGGAGTGTTTATTTATGTATATTTTGTGGAAGTATTTGAGTAGTTGTCTTCAGTTTATGTTGTTTATGGGTGGCCCCGTCTACCCCAGATACATTGTCGAAGTCAGCCAGATATGTTATTACCGAACATATCCAAAGGGATGAAAATTAACAAGTCAGAGGTCCCGGTAGGCATCGTCAGGTTCCGGCGTCCTTCCGATCGCCCCGCCCCAGTTCTAGTCTGGTTTTCACTTAAGTCTTATTTAAATCGTTTCTAGTTAGTTGGAAGAGAATTTCTTGGTAATAAACTTGACAGGTTGTAGTTTTTACAAGGAAACGTTTAATTAAATACAGATAAAATAATTTCTGAAGTGAAATGAAGTCCAGAACCGAAATTCGACAGATAAGACATCAAATTGTTGAACAAGCATGTTAATTTTCGAATAAATATTAAGGATATTTGGCACTGTCCCACTAACCCAATACGCCTCTGACTATAGAATAATGATGTAGCTCAAAGATTCCCAAAGTGGTCTATATGGACCCCCAAGGGTCGATTTCGACTTGCAGGGGGTCTATGTCAGCGAGAAAAGAAATTGGGGGTGCACGGGATGTAAATGGGGGTCCACGTGAGCGGATCCCATTTAAGCAGATCATCATCAATATTTAGGCGTTCCGTCAATGTCTTATTACACCTAACACAGATTGTGTGTACATAATACTTATTATATTAGACATAGAAAATACTTATATAAATAAATCGAATGCGAATCACTGAACGTGGAGATTTAAGACTATACCTCACTAATTTGAAGCCAAATATTGAATCATTGCTATCAGAGCATCATGTTCATCCCTCTCTTTCTCAATATTAGTTGTGTATTAATTTTATGTAAGATTTTTTCTAGGCTTTGATTTGTTTCGTTCCAAAGTCAAATATTTACTTGCATTTTGTCTTTTCAATAAAGGTATGAATGAAAATTGTACATATTTTTCTTTTTTTTTACTATTCGCAGGGGAATCCCACTCTACAAAAAACCTTATCCAGGTGAACAGCACTGTGTCAGCAGTCAAAAACAAATTTGAAGTTGGTTTAGGAAAATTCAATATTAGGCAGGCAGGGGATCTATGGAAAACAAAAAATCGCCAAGTGGTCTACGGGGCGAAAAAGTTTGGGAAACTACAATGTAGCTGATTCATAGAGTACTTGCGCCGCCGAAAGTTAACTATGTTGATGAGGTAATCGTATTGTCGTCGCAAGGAATCAGGTGCCAAGGTCATGCGGTAATGGAGGCCGAGCAACCTTCGTGGACAATATGGAGGGAGTGCCAAGATGACCAAATTACTACAGCGAAGTATAAATATAGTTGTTATTCTTAAAAATACGATTTAGTTTCGCTAAAAGTGTTCCCATGTCAATGACAAATCGTGGAGCGAAGGTTCTAATTATGGACGAACAAAGGTAACAACTACTTCCTATTTTTAAAACTGCGGTAGAAACCTCCTTGGCCTTGTTTGTAAAACGCCTGTCTTCCGATCTCGGAGTTGCTAGTTTGATTCCCGTTGGAACCTAAATTTAAAAAAAATCTGGTCTGGTTTTTACTTCAAGTCTCTTGAACATCTTTATGTTAGGAAGGTTAGAAGAAATTTGCATGGAGCAATAAACCAGGCAGGTTGTTCTGTGAACAACGAAAGTGTAATACAAATCAGAAAGTTTTATATTAGTCACAGAATGAACACAAAAATTCAAACAAAAATATATAATTTGATTTAATTGTGTGGCATGTCTCATAAGTATGCGTTCAATAAATTCAAAAAAAAAATTCAATTTACTAAATGTAATTTAAAAGCTCGATACAAATTATTTATTAATCGCATATCATGTTCAAGACACATCGATAATATACTAATGACTGTTCACGATCCAAAAATCGCATGCAACTTTCAAAATAATATTTACATTTTTATAGAGCACGCGCTAATATTTATTACATCCGTGGTCGGTGCCGACCTCAACAAGACATTATTATGGAATCAACCAATGAAATCAAAGTATTCAAAACAAAAAAAATGTACGAAATATAGCATCATATCTAACAGGCATAAGAGTTGGTTCAAGTGTAAGAGAAATCAACATAGTGATTCCTGCAAGACAATGCAGTACGTGCAGGCCGAAATCCATTTGATTTCCTGCCCGAAGGCTGGATAAAAGCGAACCAAATGGAACATATATGTTACAAATGCTTATGAAAAACCAACTGAAATCGCTTCGTTTTGGAAATGAAAAATCAAGTATTGGCGATGTCTTATCAAAATTTATGTGTATATGAACACTACACTCCACCTAAAGCCGAATGTGTTACTATCACATATCGGATGATATAAAAATATTTCATTGTAGTTCGTCCCCCTCGTAAGCTTTCCGCAGATTTCTTACCAAATATATTTTCTGAGTATCTCCTTTAAGTATCTTGGGTCACTCATCCATAGCGATGGAGGATGTGCAGCAGATGTAACACATAGAATTAGTGTGGGATGGATGAAGTTTAGATCAATAACGGGAGTTCTATGTGACCCGAAAATGCCAGTAAAGTTAAAAGGAAAAGTATACCAAACGATTGTCAGACCCGCACTCCTCAATGGATCCGAATGCTGGACGATGTATAACTCTTACTCTAGGCAACTAGAAACTGCTGAAATGCGCATGCTAAATTGGTCAGCCGGTGTGTCCCTAAGAGACAAAATAAAAAGCTCACGGATTCGTGGAAGCCTAGGTGTTACAGATATCAACAGCAAGATGGAGGAGAGGCGATTGAGATGGTATGGGCACGTTGGACGCAGAGCACCCGATCACATTGTGAACCAGGCATTTTCCATGGATCTTCCTCGAATAACAACCAGAGGAAGACCAAAGAATTCATGGGTGGTACAAAAAGACAACCTGTTGCAGAGGCACGGCCTGGGGGACGTAGTCCGGGACAGAAGAGCATACAACCTGAGGACGAGAAGAGTTGACCCCAACAGTCTTCGCAAACAGTGAGTTAGGATGGAGCCAGGGAGAAGAATATCTTCTGAGCACATGCGGGGAAGTACCTAATCGAATGGCCGCAGCCACTACCTTCACACCTTTACACTCAACTTAAATGTATTTATTTTGTAATATTTTTAAATCTGTTATTAATAGTTAGTTCTATTCCCGAGTTGGAACGTTCTTGTTCTTGTGAAGCGACTATCTAAAGGGGGCTAGGTATATATTTATTTTGTCAATATTATTTAACTCACTTTAAATCCGAACTCGTAAGGTGGTACCAATGTCATAAAACATCAAATAAATTTAAGATTAAAAAAAAACATATAAATTCCTTGTTTATTATTAAAATTCCAACTACATAGAATTTGAAAAACATGTGCATTTGTCAATCAAGCTGTCTGATTATTTTTACAAACTATCTACCAATCAGATAGATACCAGAGTACATACTCGTTTGTGCTAAGGAACGAAAAAAAAGTTTTCCTGATAAAAGCTTTTTGTGCACTGCAGTTCTTACGGACAGCAACAAAAATCCCAAAAATGGTTAAAACAACAGTACAGACTAAAATCGTAAATTCATGCTATCGATTTCAACGAAATATTCAAGACATGGTTATAAATTTACGCAAGTTTGGAGATAAAACTCAATTGAAATATCAATTCGGGATTAAAATCAGAAATATCTTAACGTACCACAAGCATACTTCCACTAGACTACAGAGTTTGTTAACCGAGCTAAAAATAGCAACGAGAAGTCAATGTCACCCGGCTGAATGCAGCGTGAAATAAAAATGTTTATTTCATGACGAATAGCTTTTCTCTCGGCCACTTCTCAAGCATAAAATATCTAATATTAATTACCGCGTAATGAGGACACTTTTCGTTAAATATTGCATTTAATATTATTTATAATTTTAATGACTAATAACAATGTTTGAATGCAATGTTGAAACAGCAATATTGGACACAAGATGACAAGAAATAGCCACGAAATTAATTTTATCTCGAGTAGTTGACAATTGATGAAATATTACGGATTTAACACCCTGACTACCATAAACGATTTTAATCGTTTTCATTAATTTTTGTCGTGTGTACCTAAGACGACTAAGATCGTTCACTTAGTAACGTTTCCGTTACTAACGCCGTATTTTGTTGCTAAGAAGGCGGTTATCGGGTAGTCTATCGCTTTCAGGTAAAAGAGGACCCTTAACGGCAAAAAATGTATATATTTTGTTTTTATACATCGTTCTTCTTTTTTTCTTCTCCCTGGCTCCATCCCAACTCACTGTCTGCGAAGACTGTTGGGGTCGGCTCTCCTCGTCCTCAGGTTGTATGCTCTTATGTCCCGGACTACGTCCCCCAGGCCGTGCCTCTGCAACAGGTTATCTTTTTGCACCACGCATGAATTCTTTGGTCTTCCTCTGGTTGTTATTCGAGGAAGAGCCATGGAGATTGCCTGGTTCACAATGTGATCGGGTGCTCTGCGTCCAACGTGCCCATACCATCTCAATCGCCTCTCCTCCATCTTACTCTTGATGTCTGTAATACCTAGGCTTCCACGAATGCGTGAGCTTTTTATTTTGTATCTTAGAGGCACACCAGCTGATCCTCTTAGCATGCGCATTTCAGCAGTTTCTAGTTGCCTAGAGTAAGAGTTATACATCGTCCAGCATTCGGAGCCATAGAGGAGTGCGGGTCTGACAATCGTTTGGTATACTTTTCCTTTTAACTTTACTGGCATTTTCGGGTCACATAGAACTCCCGTCATTGATCTAAACTTCATCCATCCCACACTAATTTTATGTGTTACATCTGCTACATATCCTCCATCGCTATGGATGAGTGACCCAAAATACTTAAAGGAGTCACAATTTGGTAATGTTTCTCCATCCATTTGCATTACGGGAGTGATAGCATTTGTATTCTCAAATGGTAGGTACAGATACTCTGTTTTCTTTCTGCTCAGTCTCAATCCATTGTCCTCCAAGATTCTTCTCCACCTTTCCAGACTATTTTGCAGGTCTTCATGTTTTTATATATCGTTCAAAAGCACATAATGCTTTTGATTAGTTAATATTCTGTAAAATGTTTTTAAGAAGTATCTCGATATATGCCTTGGATGTTATTTGAATTTTCTGAACTCGAAAATTTTCTGTATATTGTAAGCTGAAAAACATCTATGGTTCCTCCTGGTCGGGTTTCTTCTCTTTAGGCGGGGGCGATGCCTGATCGGGGGATTCTACAAAATGATCCGAGACTTTTGGACATTATAGCAACTGATTTAAATTGTTTCTTGTGAATGATGTGAAACATATATTAATTTTACGAAATGATTTATGAAAAGCAGCGACGAAACATTTCAAATCGTAGTACTGTAGATTGTAATAAGGACACAATAACTATAGTTTTCGTATTGGACATCATTTCTCTAGTGGTTATCTACTTTCAAAACGTGTATCCTGAGTGCATTCTATTTAAAATTAGGCATTAAAAAATAGTTAGCGCCCTGAACAACTACCTAGAATAAGCCCTGATCTTACCTAATGCCCATTCCAAGATTCATTTCATTGTTGTAACTGCATAAAGAAACGTATTATTTTTTTGGTACTAAACTGATGATAACTAAAAATTAATTATAATATTTAAGCTGGGTTAATAAAATTGATTAATTTGTATTTAATTGGTAATTAAGACAATACGAAGCTACTAAAAGGGAGCAAGTATTGAATTAACGTTAGAAGATGGATATACTCGTATACATATTATATGAAGATAATAAATGGTCATATGAAGATAACATAAATAAGAAGTTAAAAAGAAAGTGGAAAGAGTTTGGTTTGATTTGCCACGGATTTTAAACAGAAATTTTAAACAATTCCTGTAAACATGTTTCTTTTGGATTTTATACAATACCACATGGTGGTTGCATTGGTGTATTGGCAATTTCTTTCTACCACCCAGAAAGATGTGAAAAAAACTAAATCGAGTAACTGTTTTGACCATTATCGGAAAGTGTAAAAAATCCACAGGAAATGCCCATTGAAATATCCATAAGAAGTGCAAGTATGGCGGCCGTATCTATACGTTCATGAAAACGAGACTAATATTGGAACATGGCCGCAAACCGCAATTGAGAGCAACCACAACAGTTAAGTCGAGCAGTGCATTGCTCTGGGAAATATGATCATGTTTGGAGAATTCACATCGCCGGGTCGGGTGCAGGCTTAATGAGAATCCCGATTCAATACATCATTACGAGATCTAGGATGGGTTAATTTTAAGTTTCCTTTAAATGAAGTATTAACTTTATAGTTCCGTTCGAATTCAATTATCATCATCACCCTACACGTTCCATCAGGAACACAGGAATGCCATAAAACGTATCTATGGAGGCACTCGACGCCCTACACGCGAGGTCAAGACTACTTATCTTCCTATCGTCACCGTCGATTCTTCTGCGAATAGTTTAGTTCGAAGCCAACAATAAAAAGTAACTTATGTCCTATAAAAGGAACATTGAATCAACGTCTACGCACACAAACATGAGTTTAATAAACCGTGTAAAATTCTGTACCAGGATCGTTCAATATCAGATCTAAGCCACGAATTAATAATCCGGCTTAAATACTAAATTCGAATCTTAAAATTTCACGATTCATATTCAGTGTCGGAAACTCCAAACTTTTAAGTGGGGTAATTAAGCCACGTGACTCCCTTATTTAAATAAACTACAACAAATTTGTAAGAAATTTAACTATAAATACTAATTTCTCTAATAAAAATATGTTACGATCTAATATTAAGTTTTCAGGTCGGACTATGAATTAGGGCCTAATTGGTCGTCACTAGACCGATAGTCTGAAATATACCCTATCATAAATCATTACAACTTGCATAAGTTTCATTCCTTTCAATAAAAAAATATGGGTCTTAAATAGTTTTCCAGATAAAATGTCAACACAACAATAAAACACGATACTATTATACATCCTTAGTAGACACGATATTATACATCCTTAGTAGACAATATAGAAACCCTCGACTCCAGATAACAATTACATCACATTAAACCATTTAATTCAGTAACATTTTACATAATGAAGGTTCAAACAAAACTAGATTATTAAACAATTGTACACCGGGAGGTTTCCCTGAAATATTAAACCGCAGTTCAGTTAACCAAGTGGATTTTTGAGAAACTACAAATACTTTATTGTAGACAGCTCTAGGCGGATTAAATTCTGAGTAATGGAGAAATTAAACCGACGAATATTTGTTTTCCTTGGCTAAGATGATTAACCTTTAAGTCGGTATGCCCGTACCGGTACGGTCTGCAAACCATTGCAAATCGGAGTGTGCCCGTACCCGTACGGTTAGGTATATAGCGATGTAATTTGAAAGTAAACACCAAAAAAGGACATTCCGGTGACATCTTTGGAATATTATCTATAAGATTTACAAGCAAATTTGCAGTTTACTATATTATCAACCTTTCGGGAATGATTTCAAAATTTGTATGACGTCACATTCATCTTACGCTTGTCTTTTGTGAGGTTGTCAACTAATCGTGCGCGCGCCAATTTCTCCACGTGGTAATAACGCAAAAAAATTGTGGTTTTGTGAAATTTATCTCAATTTGTGCATTTGTTTATCAATTTCGAACTTTTTTTTGTTTGAGGAGGTATTTAGTGACAAATATGTGTTCTATATGAAATATTTATAGGAAGAACTTAACCTGAGACGCATCACAACTAATGTTTTCCATATGGAAGCACTCGGTACAGACAGGACTCGGTACAAACTATGACGTAAATATATTATGGACAACGGTGTAAACAAAAATATTTTATAAAAGAGAAGTTATTCCTCCAAAGAATAAATAAAGTATAAAAAATCAAGAAAATATTTTATATAAAGGTTGGTATGATTATTTAGTCCATAAAATACAGTTAATGATAATAAATAATAATTTAGAAAGCGATATTAAGTGAACTAATTCACTTTTAAAGCGTTATAATTTAGTAAAAAAATTAAGACTGTAATTTAATCAAATAAAACGAATATAAATCGAATTAACGAAAACTATTTTATGAAAAACAAAATTAAATTAAATATTGATGATACAGTTATTAGGGACATACATGAATAGAAGTTTTCACTGTAAGGACGGGAAATTATTGTATTACTCTTTCATTGAATACAGTACAGCTTGGCGGGTTTATTGCCATGTAGCAATCGCTTCCAATCAAATAGAAATGCGTGAAACAAGTCCTATGTAAATACCTGATTGGAACCCTATTAGATAGTTCAAAAAATGCGAGATTTTTTCTCGTGTCGGAGTTATGTTGAATCTCCAAATAATTCGTCAGGGAGCATTAATACCTTTCCTGAAACCCACGACGTATCGAGGTTCAAGTACGCAATAAGCTTTGTTCTATTAAACAAACTCACTTATAATAAAAATCACAAAAAGGTTGTATTGTTATAGAGAAAAAGATTGAAATCTTGAAGGACATTTTCCAAGTATGATAAATAATACAGAATTAAACGTTATAAATAATTATACATCCCGAACAATAGTTTTAATAGAATTTCCACTCGGATACGTTTTCAAAGACTTTGTCCGCAAATTGCTTTATTTCTTCATTCCGATTTGAAATATGCTCGTATTGAAAAACATCTCTCCGAAAGCCGAGAACAGCGAGGTTTCGAAATTAGGATACAGGGGTACGCCTACACAAGACGAGCCCGAATTGGATTCCGTAGGATTTCCCAATGCCCATTTACAAGGCAACGTGGCAACAATAGAAGGATAAATTATTACCCGAAGTCTGCAAATAAATTTGGAATAATATTTATTATCTCGTCAGAAAATATTGAATCTGTTTTTTCAACACTTGAAATACTCGTATTTCAAATATCACAAGTATGCGGCGTGATGAAAAAAAAAAGGAAAGTTTATGATCATCACAATAAATGATATATGATTTAATATTCGCTATTTCATGCATTGCTTTTGCCGGTTCTTCTTTACGAGTATACACGTATGTGTTATAACAACATCTTCCCATGAATTTGAACTAACTTCTTAAAGAATCGGATTAAAAAACCTTACGTCATTGTTCCTTGCGGAACGGAAAAAAAAAATATTACGAGCCTTTCTGGGCAACATTGTGGCAATGAACGAACGTTGTAATTATTTGAAAACTCCAAAAATGCAACAAATAAATTTGTGTCAGACACAGGACTAGTAGACGCAGACTGAATAACGTTTGACCTATGCTATTTTTGAGATTATTAAAATATGGAACAAGTCTGTTAAGACATTTGTCCCTGTTGAAGCCATTGCTGTTTGTGAATTCGGATTCTGGTTAAAATACTGGAGCACTATTTAAAAATTCCCTTATCTCAATGTTTTACTCTCCTCTAGATATTTCCCGATGAAAGTTGAACAATTTGAATATCTCAATTCTAGGGAATATTATGATAAAATATCGTCGTTGTTAAGGAAAAGTCATTAATTACCATTTTTGTTCAAAATTATATATTTCATTATTTGAATCAAAAACACAAATCTCTATCATTCTAAAAGTAAAAAACGGCATTATTTAAGCCAATAGCAAAGTTAGACCACTAAAAAAATCATTAACTGTAAAAATTGATTGCTTGTTTGTATGGAAAAAGTAATTATATTACTTGATGAGCTCAATAAAGTCTAAATGCAATTAATGACTTTTTCCTTAACAACGACGATATTATAATCAAAGTATAATTTATTCATCGAACTTTTCAACATCCCACTTAATGATAGGAGAATAAATAATCTTCTAAAACCATTCAATCGATACACTTCGAAGAGTCAAATTCAAGTTTTTATCAATAAATATATGAAGGGCGCTCTGTATTGATTGAGAAAAGAAAACAAAAATAAATTAAATTACGAGCAATTAGGTTAGACCTACGCGCGCTCCTTTAATTAAAGCAATGATCCCTCAATAATAAGTTAGCAATTAATAGACTTCGGTCGATTACTTCAAAGAGATCGAAGTCCTAATGTACGAGTAGTTAGTCATCGCTACCAGGACAAGCGATAGGAGAAATGACGCCTGCGTGTGAAACCCGCTAGTATTACAATATATGGCTACAGAAATATGTTTTTATCAGTCCTAACTATAGAAGACTATTAATTGACACACTAGTAGTCTTCCTAAAATATGAATGAAATATAATTTTAATTAGTAACTTATATGTCATTAGTGGTTTAATTTCGATTCGATCCAATTCGGATTCCAATTTCCGTTGGATCCCGTTTTTTTAAAGGGTCAGTCAGTCACTTTGGACCGCTATAGTTAAAGTCTGGTTAGTTGGAAAAGATTGTCATGTGGCAATAAACCCTCCAAGTTTTATTATTTACAACGAAAGTATAATACAATAAAGAGTAACTTGTTATCAAGTTTTGTTGTTATAACACGTAAAAACATTCTCAAAAAGTCGTTGGAGGTTATTAAAATAATTTAGACGTTTGGGTGATTATCATAAATATCATTGTTGTTAGTTTTTCAATCGAAACGAATTAATTGCTTTTTACGTTTCCTTCTTTCACAATATTATTCACTTATTCCAACAATACTTTCCTCCATCTTCCTCTCACATTCGTACTCGTATGTATATCTAATTTGTTGACCATTCTTCATTCATTCGTCTCATATGTCCAAACCATCTCACCGTACTTTTCATCATCTTACTTAACACATTAGCCTTAAGTTCACATTCATCCCTTATCACTTCATTCCGTATTATGTTATACATTGTCACTCAGTATATTCTTTTCAATACGATTGGGATTCTCTCAGTCTTTTCCAACTGAACGATGACCCCCTGAATTATTAATTTCTGTACAGAGAGAACTCATAAGTGTAAGCGGATTTATAATAAACATTTCGTTACCTAACTTATAATAATATACGACGTGGTGACAAAAATACAAATTTTCTTTAGGGTCATATCTAAGTTAAAAAAAATATTCACAGCGACAATTAATATGAAACTTGATTCGAAATTGTTTGAAACTGACTTATTATAGATCGAGTGAGTGTGGCCGCCCCTAAAATCATCCCCCCGCGCGTACCAGATCCATTGCACTCAGAAGCAGAAACATGTGCCCCGGTCGCCGCCACCGTCCGCCTGCACGGGTGCCGAGATGGCATGCCGCCCAGTGGTGTGGCATGAAATGTCGCTGCAGCGCGCGGCGGCTGAACTCTGACGTCGGGGGCGTTGCTATTTCTATCGGACAGCAGCGTTTGCTAATGTTTTTCTATCGAGAACCGTAACTGTGCAATAAGGCATCGCAACACTGTTTTTCGTCACGAGCTTTTTTCGCTATATCGTCATAAGCGTTATGGCTAATCACACATGTTAGGTGTGTTCAGGCAAGTGCAATCTTGGGTCAGATTACAGTAGTCTCGATTATCCGGGGTCGCATTAATCAGTGCAGCAAAAAACGATTTGTTTAACATTTCAATATATTATTTAAAATTTTAAAATTATTTTTCATTCGACATATATGTACCAGAAAATAAAACGGGCGAAATTGATAATATATAACAGATAATGAAACTGGCGATATTGCGAACACGCCATCGATCGAAAATCGCGGTCGATAATGTGTTCGCAAATGATTATTTAGGGGCGATTCTTTGTATTTACTTTTGGTGCTGGAAGAAGGTTGAAAGCCTTTGAAAGACTTTTCGATTCTTTGGAGCAATAGGAATATAGTAAGTAACATTGCCGATAAGCTAATGTGAAATCTGCGTAACACCATTAGTTGAAAAGTAAACAGAGGTAATCAAAAACAAATAATTGCTGTTGTATTTTAAACAGAAGAGTAAGTATGTATGATAATTTTTAGTGTTTATATAATTTTATCTATTTTTTTGGTGGAGATTGTCTAAGTTTTTTTATTATTTGGATCAATTATTTTCCCTTCTTCTTCTTCTAAGTGCCCTGTCGGGTCCCCCCAACGTTGGCAATCACTTCGGCGAATCCGTCTCGGTCCTGAGCCGCCCGGAACAGCTCCTCTACACTCCGGATGCCGGTCCACTCCCTCACATTCCGCAGCCAGGACATCTGTCTTCTTCCGGGCCCCCGGTGTCCCTCGACTTTCCCCTTCAATATAAGCTGGATCAAGTGGTACCTCTCTCCACGCAGCACGTGACCCAGATATGAAATCTTTCTAACTTTTATAGTGGACAACAACTCCCTGTCAGCTCTAGCTCGCCTCAGGACTTCGGTATTTGTCACCATGTCTGTCCAGGGAATTTTGAGCATTCGACGATGCAACCACATTTCAAATGCTTCCAGTCTGACATTGCCTGGACTTTCAAGGTCCATGTTTCACAACCGTACAATAAAACAAACCACACATAGCATCTAATCATCCTCTGACGGAGTTTCAAATTTAAGTTGTCATCACAGAAGAGCGACTTCATTTTATTAAATGCAGTTCTTGCTGCCTCCATTCTGCACCTCACTTCCGCATCCGGGTCGAGAGACTGCGTGAGTATGTTGCCGAGGTATCTGAATTTCTCCACCCTTTCCCTAACACCCGGATAATCGAGAATTTGCAGTATTTGCGTTCTAGCAACACAATCATCATATTGTATAAAAAGGAATTTTAATTTTATGTTCAATTTCTGTCCAGTATTATACTGTAAAGCTAAGTGTTCGATCGCTGAGTCATTGGTGATATTTTAGTTTCAGGCAAATTAAGACGCGCAAACGACAGTAACGCGTTTCTTCTTATATTATAGTTGATATTACTGTATAGCGAAAGATGGACCATGAAAAATTTAATTTATTACAAGACTTCAGCTACAGGCTCAGCTTCAAATTATATCAAATGCGTATGTATTTAGCTAAAGCAGAATGAAACTAAGAAATTAATAAACTACCGAAAATACCCTTCCGGACCCAATATTGAGAAGACAGCATTCCGTGTGAACTGATACTGGTGAATGAATTAGACGGACAATCGAAAGAGGTGTCTGTGTTCGTTATACGATATCTCATGAATGGACAATTGGGGAGTTGTTTCCTACCTCTGCCGACATACATATGTTTTCCAGAATAATCTAGAATTTAAATAATCTAAAAAACTTTTAAAATCTAAAATGGCTCAAACCCACGCATTATGTAGACAAATATATCCACTCGTAGAAAACATTGTTGATGGTTAAATTAAGCCTCCAAACTCCGCGGGCCGCCCATTGATAGCAACTGGTCAGCTCAAGACGTCATCGGCCGCGGCGTCATTGTAGGGCCGGCGCGAGCGGTGGCGTTTTGATGCATCGCCACGTCCCGTAGGTGTTCAGACAATCAAGATTCGTCTTATTTTTTATTGAACAATTATTCACTTCATTCACAGTCACTTTAATTTCACAATATTTTCTGGGCAAATGTTCAATTATGTGTCTGTAATGTACAATTCATAGAAATATGCTTTGTATATAATAGTCGATGTATTTACAATACTTGCAAACAAAATGGCGAACACTATTTACATATCGTTTATCAGTTTCTACTAAGCATGCTTGGATATAATTCGTTGAAAGTAAAAAGAAATCTTCGGTTCCAGCTTGTTCCAAAATTATCCAAATTCATTTAAATGATTAGCGTTAAATGTTCCAAACAATTATGTTACACTACACTACGCTGGCAGGGACTGTTCTTAATTATTCACGCGAGAACGGGCCTATCAGTCGCTATTCCTATTGGAAGCGGTTCGTCTCTTCTGAAATAGAACTGATTGGGATATATTTCATTTCACATTGTCAAAAGTAAAAAAATCGTCTAGCGCTAGAGACGTTAGAAAGCACTCATCAACTGTTTGTCAGGTTGATGAGAACGTGCAACGGGGTTTTGTTTTTGTGTAATCAAAAATCGGAAATAAGCATCGATTTATTTTTTCATGCTAAATATCCTCAGTGAGATACAGGCAAAAGTTTACTTTACTTGGGAATACGACAAATGAAAGGCAACAAACCCAGATCCATTAAAATTGTATGTCCAAATTAAATTACCTGTTGTTTTTTCGCATATTATGTATATTTCTTGTCATGTGTAATAATAAATAAATTAAATAAATTTTAAAGATTTTTTTTATTTTCTTCTTTATGTGCCGTGTCCGGTCCCCCTGACGTTGATGATCAATCTTGAGAAAATATATGTCATTGGCGGCACGGAACAGTTCCTTAACTGTCTTGATATTAGTCCATTCGCGAATGTTGCGTAACCAAGACAAGCACCTTCTATCATCGATTCCGCACCGACCCTCAATTTTGCCCATCAATATCAATTTTAGGAAGCGTATTTTTCTTCTCTTAATATATGACCCAGATAGGTAATATTTCGACGTTTTATAGTATTTAAGAGCTCTATTTACACCTGCTCGACGAAGCACCTCGGTGTTTGAGATACGATGAAACCAAACAAATCTGAGAATTCTCCGATGAATTAACATTTCGAATGCTACTAGCTTTTTTAGCGTTCTGGTCTTCGTGGTTCATGTTTCCACACCAGTAAGTTTTTTTTAAATACATAACGTTAAATTCAAATATAATTGGGCTAAGTCTGTATTGTAAACAAAAATAAATGTCCGATGTAAAACCAATCCGAAGGCAACGAAATCATATGTAAGAACGAAAACTTTTAGGCAACGAGTCACGATAAAATACATTTAATAAATAAACTTAAAAGTTAAACAGCTAGATACTGACTTGCAATTAATCATTCTTTTGTTAATAGTCGGATCATAGCGACCTTAAATTAAAATCATGCAATAAATAAATAGTTCATTATTTAGAAGAAATAAGATATAAAAACGCTAATATCGTAACCGATTCGACTATATTATATGTGGCCAATATACTATAGTATGGGTTCAAGTATCATAAAGAAAAGACAAAAAGTTCCGCGAGTTTTCAAACGAAACAGAAAACGACATCAGTAAGTAAATATTACAATTCAAGCAGGAAGTTCCGTTTGTAACATTCCTGTGAAAAAATTGAAATAAACGGAACTTTCAGCTTTCAACTCTCTTTCAGTAGGAAAATCTTTGACATGAATTATTACAGAAAATATGAAAGCGAGAAATAAATAGGAAATAGAAGAAAACTTGAAGAACGAAGATTGATCAGTATTACTCACACATTAAATTATAACTCGAATGAAAATATAAAATACACATTCGCTCAAGGATTTATCTACGTATCAAAAGGAATCTGTCATGGACCCGACAAAAATCGAGTCAGAGACGCGTAATGTAAATTTCTCATGTTAAACATTACACCACCAGTGCTCGCGAATTTACTGTACAATTATAGAGCAATTGAGTATTATATTTAACCAAAATAAATGAACGATCGACGAGACTTAAGTAATTTAGTAGCATCGAAAATCAGCTGAATAGCAAGCTAGATAGATGGCATCATATATAAAAGAATATTAACTGTAATGGAAAATTACTTTTTAATTAAAGAAAACTATATTATATAACCAGTAAATGAATTATTGCTGATAGTGATTTTACTCGGCTCATATTCGAAAAAAACCGTATCTACGGATTAATTCATTTCCCACGTGTATTCTTTTATTATTTTTACTCTGTGAGAGATGGCGAGAGACTTGTGGTTGCCAGTGTCGATGGAAGAAGAGGATACGAGAGATCGCCGTCGCCTTGAGTCAAGTGGGGACTGGCGATGTCAGCTCTCCGCTCAGCCGAGTCCGGGGATAACTGGAGGAGAGCCGTGAACGGAGCTGGGTACAACTCATGGAGAATGCGATCCTTTAGTGATGAGACAACGGCTCAAAAGGTTTTTTTAGTGCCATTTCTGGTTCACCTTATGTCAGGGATCACTCGGCAAAAATACATACTGATACGAGTATATCGTTGGCCGCACGGAATAGCCCCTTAAGTGTTTAATGGATATATTCGAGTATAATGTGCTTACCTTACAAAAAAAATCCATTTACGTCACTTCACATATGTTGATAAATTATTGTAGAAGAGAAACGATGATAAAATGGTCATTACCTAAAACAAAAAAAAAAACAAACTGTATTACACTAGTCAACAAATTTTAACTTTTTGTCTGTAATAGAGATTAAATTAGCTGATTCTTATTAAATCAACCCTGCTGATTACGAAAATCGCAGTGAAAAGTTTGTAACACGTAACATTTTTGTGTAACAGAAGGGGGAGTGTTTTAATAAAATAAGTACGTTTTTACGCATTTCAAAAGTCGTAATTACAACAATGAAAATAAATAAATTCCTGAAATACTAAATTTAGACACAGAATACAATGTTGTTAAATATAAAAATGAAAAAAAGCAGAATAAAAAATAATAACCATAAGAAAAATTGACCTTATATACCATTTTTTTTTGTTAAAAAATAATTTTTATAAAGTTGATTGAATCAACTTTTTTTAGGGATTGTATATTAAATTGAATGAAAACTCAAATTAGATAACTTAGAAGCCCCCTACATACAGTAAACAGCCATAAACAGATTACTAGCAACATTTTTGGGAAAGTGTATTTTCAGTGACATTCGACATTCTAGATTCTGGTAACGGCAAGAGTTCTTGTACAAGCTGTTCGTAATTGTCAGCTTTATTATTACCTAGGAAACCACAACAACTTTTCCAAAGGCTTTCCAAGTTTCTAGTTCTTCAACACTTAATTTTTTTCGAACTTTTCCTCTTTCAAAAGTTTCATAATCAGACAAAAACAAATTTCAGGTTTTTATCTTAAAAGGTACGTGATGGAACATTTTCAAGTTCATATTCGTTATCAGCACACAAAAAATTGACCTTAAATTACCGTTTTCGCCCCTGTTCGAACAATTCATCTTTCAAATGTTTCAGTTTTAGTCAAAAACTAATTTCAGGTTTTTCTCTTAAAAGGTACGTGATGGAACATTTTCAAGTTCATATTCGTTATCAGCACACAAAAATTTACCTAAAATGCCCGTTTTCACCCTTATTAGAAAAACCTTGTTAACTAGTTAATTATCATCTTTTAAATTTAAACTAATGTGCTATAATCAATAGATACTTGGAAAGTCGGATGTTAAATCAACATACATAATTCTGGCCGTTAGTTCATCGGTTACCAAGAAATTCTATATTCAAAATATGTTTCAGAACATCTTTATTTTTCCAATATTATTGCACAGATGTCACTTCTTGACATGATTATGTCAGCCAACCCCTTTTTACAGGGAAAATTATTTGAACAAAATTCACACTTGAAAATGTTGAACTTTTAAATTGAATTAAATAATTTTCTAATTTTATTCAAGTTTTTGATTAACTTTCGTCATTATTAACGGGTTATTACTAGTATTTATAAAAAAGTGATTATTTCAACTTGTAATGAAACCTCGGCAAAATGTTTTGATATTTTATAAAAGCAGTTTGACACCCTGGAGTGTCCTGTGCCCCTTAAGAAGATTAACCCTTTCCGGTCCACAAAAAAAAAAAAAATGTTCCATCAGGTCCACAAAAGATTTACAGAATTACAGGGTAAAACAATACATCCAGGTTGTTTTTAATAAAACATCGAATGACATTCGACATGTCGAATGACATTGAATGACGTCGAATGACAATCGAAAAATGTCGAATGACATTCGACATAGGACTCACTGGAATAAAGTCGATGTCGAATGACATTCGACATAGGACCGGAAAGGGTTAAAGATATAAAGTTGAAATCATTTTGCAATCTAAAGTTTTATACTTTATCATTTTTATATTAAACAACATATTTAAAGATTTTTTATAATTGATATTGAAAAAGTGTATTTCCTACACAGCTTTTGATGTGCGTGCTTAATACAAAAAAAAAACATTAACAATTATGGTAAATATAATTTGATAACGTTCTTGATATATCTAAGTTCATATAGTTCCACAATATAATAGTAAGGTGAACATAAAAATATTATGTTTTAAAAGTATTCAATCAACAAATTAAATGAAAAAAATTATTGCATGAAGTCAAAAGCCGAGATACCTACAAACGTGCACCTGTCATACGAATATTATATTCACAAAATATCATATATTATGAAGAAGAAAAAAGCACAAAATAAAAATAATATATCACATTTTTATGCGCAACCATACAGCCATTAACAAACGTGTGTGGCAAAACTAATGACTCCGTAGAAATGAAACATTCCTTTTGTAGTGAAATAAACTGGGCCTCGTCAAATAAAAATTATATTACTATTACGCTATATGTAGTATGTTATATGTAGAGCCACACCCACACCCACTGTAACAGAGTAAGCACGAGGCATTCCGGACCGCGAGATATTTACTACCGGTGATCTAGGATTAACTATGATCACAACTCGAAACTATTTACGTGTTGTTTTTTTAAGTGTTGTTTTTTTTTTAAATGCAGTCAATATATTGTACTATATTATTAGGGTTTGCAACACCGAAGAAAAAATGCACGGAGGTGTTCTGGAATTTGGATGCCGGTATTTCTTTAGAGTAATGAGTGAAGTATACAACTTGTATTTAATAATAAGAAATGACAATTTCTAAAGCGCCGCCTGGATAATAAATTCATGATGCTTTATACGTGTGATATAGCATATTTACTTTTAACGGGAATTGAACGAATATTCATAGAGAAAAAAATTTACACAATATTTTATTATATTTATTCATGCATCTTTTAAACTTATAATTATTTCTTTGATGATTTTATTTTCATCGTACAAAAACTCAAATTTAAACAGTTCACCCGATAATAAAAACATAATTCTTAAACAATGTTAATTTGTGATTGGATGGTATTAAATAAAGCCCCCCCCCCCTCCCCAAACTGTACATTGAAGTGTTTAAATAAATTAACAATAAATTTATACAATTATTTTTCATTTGGTTTCTTATAAATGAGGGTCGTGATCTCTCTGGTCCATATTAAAAATAAAAAAAATATTTGTCAAGTATAAAAAAAAAGAAGCGGCTGCAGTTATTAGATCGGGTACGTCCCAGCATTTGTGTAACTTTTGTAAAACCTATAACTAATAATTAGTTACACTTCATTTGTTCATAAAATTAGTGACATCAACCATAATTTACGGTTTCAGAAAGTAAATTTCTCGGTGTACATAACGAAACAATTAATGAAAAAATGTCGGATACAAAGAACAAACTACTGATTGCACTATTGATTTGATAAGGAAGATGTTTGGATTTTTAGATCATTTTTAATCCATTATTAAATTTGTAAAAACTTCAATTTATTTGCATTATCGTGATAAATACAAGTATAAAAATACCCTTTAAAGATTTGGATTAATAAAGGAACTTGACACATTGAAACGAGAAATAGCAAATGTTGTCTATTCGTACATCGTTTGTGTTTACTACTATACAATACAAAAGTAAAAATCATTATCCATGTAATCTACAGTAATAATCTCGAAAAGGACATACTGTAACAAAATAGTAAATCAAACGTCACAAACAAGATATTCGAATACGTTTGAAGACTAGATTGTTCGGGCCAAACCATAAAATTGAAATACTCGTACTGTATAGGCCGTATGCGTCACCCTTTTATATGTGAATAATATTAGTAATTTGAAATGTAAATTATTGATCTACTCGTATTTTGATTTATATGTGCATAGATTCTTGTTATAATTCAATATTTGTTTGGTTTCTATGCAAATATTTATGTTTCTTTGGGTTCGATATTGTCGCGACCGCAGAAGAAATGTGGACTTATGGACGGGTGTCGTGACTAGATCGCTGACCGGTCGGTTTAAGCAATGGGCAAAACTCCCGAAAATTGTTGCATTTCGCGAGGTGTGAACGCTTGTTATGACCGACTGACCGTTCATAAGAGGGGTCCATTTTAATTTTAAATATATTCTCAGTACAATCTATCCCATGTGTTTTTACTTGAGACCTGCTTCAACCTTCCATAAGAGGAATCTCTTCACCATCGCCACCTTCTCATCGATCTACGCCCTTTTGGAATTCGCAACTGAATTCTCAGAGCATTGCGCAGCAAACATCGCTCCTATATAGTTATTTGTATTTTGTCCGGTATACGTACATACATGTATAATTGTACATACGTGTGCCATATACTAAAAATTATACAAAATCGAAAAGGGCAAAACAGATTTAACGAGCAATGCAATGTGTGGGAATAATGAAGACGAATTTCAATATACTCATAAGTGTTGGAATCAAACGAGCGAAACGAGAGATAAGATCACACGCAAGATTACCTTGGTCAAAATAAAATATACCTATAAAATGAAATGTAAAGATTATCAATGTGGTGAATACTAGGGAAGTCGGATATGGACGACGTTTATATGGGACTCTGTCGATGTAATAAATACAGACCATAATAGTTATTTTTCACTTCTACGTTCGCCCTGTACGCTCCACCGGGATGCCAACCATCCAACTCGGTCCACAGTCAGACACTCCACGCCCTCCAATGTCAGGTCGAAACCGAACTCTCTATCGTAACACCGGTGTATATTGCAATGATGAAGAAATACGTACGTGTATACATAATTAAATGTGTTATAGATATGCTAGTTAATTGTAAAACGCTCTCATAACTGAAAATACCGTAATATAATCACATAAAAATGTTAAAATAAATTTAAAGATGATTTTTACTGTACATATTTACTTATTACTGTAGCGAGTTTGATTCGCGTTGGTTCCCAATTCCTTAAAAATAATTCCAGGCAAAACCATGCTTATGGCCTTGGTTCCAGGCAATAAACCCAAGTCAGTCAGGTTGTACTGTATACAACTAAAGTGCAGTATAATGCAGTGGTAAAAATACAGCACACATTGAAATATATTTTTTTTTATATTTTAAGGAGGTGAAGCAAAAAATACCAGCTCTTTCTTGGAGAATGCCATACATAAAACTTGGGCTGAAAAACATAAGATGTGCCTAAACCTTTTGGATGGCTAGTGATGCATTTTGTCCTGATATATCATAATTCTTGTGGTCTTTCCTTATACATGTGTAAATGTGTTTGGAATACATTATGGTTGTTCATTAATCACAATGATTTGCGCGTTTACTGAAATTATTAAAAAAAATAAGGCATCACTTAACTAAATCAATGCACGTGTAAGAAAAGATGTTAACATATTTAAACCGAAAGAATAATGCTTATAAACTTATACAGGTAATATATTATGTATGTATAACTTTGGTCACCATTTTTTAGTTTGGTTTTTCAATAGAAAAAATGGTTATTTATAATAAACAAAAGAAGACATTTTTAAAAAATGATAAAAAAAGACACAAAAATCTTGTGATAAAAGAAGAAAACACGTAAAGAATAAAATATGTACGGATATTTAGTGAATTCGATCGAGGCGAAATGAGTGTTCTGGAAAAATAAAATTAACAATTCTGACCCGAATCGTCCAGTCGGTACTTCTACACGCCACGGTAAAATATCGATTTTCCTACTCGGGAGTGCCGACAAACTATAGGTATACCTAACTAACAACAGGTCAGAAGGTAGTTCTGTCCAAGGTGTTCCAATAGTTCACCGCTTTTAGTTCGGGCATATCAGCCACTGAAGGCGGAGGGACAAACTCTCGTGTGTCTGTCTGTCTGTCTGTCTACAATATTCTTGGTTGTAATGGAAAGGGTATGTGTATAAGAATGACACGTATTACATTACATCCATTAGACGGGCTAAGTGCCTACTTCAATAACATATGCGTGTGCACAGGACGCGTGTTGGTAAACTAAATGTACGAGTATTTCAAATTAAAAAGAAACATTTGCGATTGGATTTTAATGAACATTACAACAATAATGGTATAAATTACATATTTTAGCGCCTTTAGTCTTCTCTCGTGTGGTTTCTCTATCACAGTCGGATATTCAGGTATCTCATCCATCATTTATTTTATTTTTACAGATTTCCCTAATTCGTACAAATATAACAAGTACAAAAAATAAAAAATAAAGTAAAATAACAAAATATAGCATATTATGTTATAAATTAAATAATTTTTTTTACAAGTATTACACTAAATTGAAGAGTTTTTTTAAGGAGTTGAGCGATGTTTTTCTGCATTCTTTCTAGTATAAATCCATGCTGACGTCCATTTTATAGAGCAATATACCAAATAATTTCTGATCAAAAAGGTGTATAATATTGTGAGAACGTGAATAGTTCGGAGACACGAATTATAAACGGAAGCATGTCACTTGCTTCATTGCAGACTGATTTGATTTGTAAATCAAACGAAAGGTCACTTTAAAAAAAAACCATCCAAGTCCTTTGTTATCGATAGTTGTTCACCATTGATATGATAACGAAAATAGGTAGTTCTTCGCGCTCTTGCAAATTTTTGATAGGTAGAAGAAATTTGTTACGAATCATAAATATGCCTACCATATATACTGGTATTGTTGATATCATCCTGGAGTTTCTTAGTCATCAACGATCGACTTTTAGGAACATCACAGGATCATCCACAAATAATAAAACAATTGAGTGAATTATGCGATTTTTCACACAATTAACGAAAACAAGAAATAGCTTTCGCCCTTGATTTGATCCTTGGGATACATCTGAGTTGGTATGGAATTGATTTGATGTACACCTCTTGATGCGAACTCTTCTATTATGAAAGTGCAATTAATCTTTCCTCTATTATAATTTTATTAATTTGGTCGTGCCACGTATTTCCAAAATTTCCTACAACACTCATACTTGGACAATTCACTTCGGATATATCTTATTGGATATATATTACAACAGATACGTGTTTGACCATTAAAACGCTCGATTAGTAATCTTGCGTACCAAATTCGAATCACGACATAACATAATAATATGTCGACTGGATCTTTTTTCAGAATTTATTTGCCTAAGAGAAGCGTCCCTTTGTTCATTTGAAAAACGCCTTTAGAGTGACATTGTTAGTAAAAATGCAACTAACGTAATCGTTTTTAAGGAATACTTAAAAAAGGTCTGGTTAATATCGTACCTCAAATAAGAAAAGTGTTCTGCACTCGTTGATTGAGAAATCGAATAATCCAGAATAATACTAAATTGAAAAAAAAGCTATTTGATGTATGTGGATACAACCAACAAGAGTTTTCTAACGCCACCGGCAATCACGGCAGACAATACAAGACTACAGACAAGACCGTTCCGTCCGAGAGGCGCTCCGCATGCATCACATTGACACTGGTTCGGATACCAAACAGTGAAATTTATTGGAAAGTCCCATGCAGTGCAGTTAATTGTTCATCGCGCTCACCCGGAGCATAAGGCCGATGCAAATTAGAGTTTGCATACTCAATGGCCGTAAAGTCCGCGATATATACTCGAAAAACTTGTTAGATAACTCTCAATAATATCATGACTGAGATCTAGTCTAGCACAATATTCTGACCATTTCTTAGAGACGTGTCCTCTGGGAGGCGTACTATTTTCAAACACCTTGAGTTTCAGGTTCATATACGGGTCAGTTAATGGAAACAAATCTCACCGAGTCCGTATCATAAACGGTAGCGATACGATCTATGTCATAAATTTCAACACGGAAAAAGTATGAAGTTCCATAAACGAGTAAGTTATAGGTTAGTCAAAAAGTTCTGAAAGCGACAACTATGGAGCAGTAGAAAAACCAAAATTTCTACGCCATTTTAATATTTCATCTTTCATAAGAATGTACTCAAAATTTCATTTCGATCTGTCAATTCATTCTTTGTTTACAAGCCTTTTGAAGTTGACGTGTCAGTGTATTTTTTAACAATGGAAAAATCCGAATATCGTGCAGTGATTAAATTCTTTGTTTTGGAAGGTTTATCGGCTACTGAGATCCATGCAAAGATGGTGAAAGTATTACAGGAGTCTTCTCCTTCATTTCCAACCGTTCACCGATGGGTTTTGGAGTTTAAGCGTGGCCGTACAAGCGTTGAAGACGATCCACGCTCAGGACGTCCAAAAAGTGCATCAACACCAGAAACCATAGCGAAAATACAGGATATGGTTTTGGAAGATCATCGATCGACTGTGGATGTGATAGCTGACACCATAGGCATCTCACATGGAACAACATGGCATATTTTGGCTGAAGTTTTGGGTTTCAAAAAACTGTGTGCACAATGGGTGCCGCATTTGCTAACAATGCAACAAAAACACGTTCGAATGCGACTTTCTGAGCAACATTTGGAGCAATTTCGAAAGGATAAAAAGGATTTTCTGCGTCGATTCATCACTATGGATGAGACTTGGGTCTACCACCATGATCCTGAATCAAAACAAGAGGCTAAGGAGTAGTGTGAACCAGGCACTTTGGCTCCGAAGCGAGTTCGTGTCCAGAAATCGGCCAAGAAGGTGTTAGCGTCAGTTTTTTGGGATGCAAAAGGAATTTTATTGATATATTATCTCCAAACTGGTAAGACAATCAACTCTGATTATTATTGTGACCTTTTGGACCAGTTGGATGAAAAAAGACCCGGTTTGCAGAAGAAAAAAATCATTTTTCATCAAGACAATGCACCTGCTCACACAGCTCAAAAAACCATCGCGAAAATCAGTGAATTGGGGTACGAATTGTTGCAGCATCCACCCTATTCGCCAGATTTAGCTCCCTCTGACTTCTGGCTGTTCTCACACCTTAAAAAATTCCTTCGTGGAAAGCATTTTACATCAAACGAAGAGGTTATAGCCGTCGTAGAGGAGTATTTTGCAGGCCTTCCAGAAAGTCACTTCCGTGATGGGTCAATAAAGTTGGAAGATCGTTGGACCAAGTGTATTGATCTTATGGGAGACTATACTGAGCAATAAAAGTGATTTCCCCCCAAAAAAAATGTATTTTCATTTCCGCTTTCAAAACTTTTTGACTAACCTAGTACTGATTCCAATCATGTTTACCTACCATATCCTCAAGTGCTTTAATATTTCAACATTGAAAAAAATCATGTTGAGCAAACTGTCTTAATACTCGTATGTCCAAGAATGAAGAAGAAAATAGTGGTGACATCCAAGAATAAACTGATACATTTTTCAAGAACAAACATCTTTATTTTCTTTGTATATTATACAACAACTATTATATAACAAGAGCAACGTTGAGTTCGCGATAAATTGATTATATTCAAGTGCCTCCACAATACACAAATTGCAGGCACTCGACAGTCTACAATTCGCACTCGCAGCGAACATGAGCATGAACATGTCAGATGAACCAAAAAGATATGTGCATAACAACATACCGTGATCCACAGTAGATAATCCCAAACCACGGACAATACTCTTTTATACACACTATCCGAGTTCCTACAATTTATTTCTAAACCTATGTATATTTTAAACTCTTTGAATTGAAATATTCAAGTCCGCATTACCTACAAAAAAATATCATTCGTCGGAAAATTCTAATTATTTGACGATAATGTTATAAAATAATTATTTGAAAAGAATGTGGATCTCTGTCTGTTTTGATTCTTTTCATATTTTTCTTTCTAATACCTTATCAAGTCTTCCCAAAGTTGGCGATTACATTGGCAAAATAACCACGGCCCTACAGTCCAGAAAGCTCTAGCGGTTATATGTTTTTTAAACTTCTTTTGGTGAGATTAAAAACACGTTCGAATTTTGTGAATTTTCGTCTAGAATTTGTGCAAGCAAAATATATGATGTTATTACCTGATTACATATTGGTTTCCAGTTTTCCGGTACCGATGATAACTGTTAACGGTGAAAAATTCACGTTTCTAACAAGTACTAAAAAGTTCAAAACATAAACAAATATAATTCCATCAAAATACTATAGGAATAAAAAACCGAGACTTCTACGAAAGAAAGCGTTCGTTTCTATTGATACGAGTAGATCTTGGGAACATCGTAAAATAAAGCCGTAATAATTAAGGATAATTCTGTACCTAGATTCAATTTGTTATCTTTGTCTGAAGAATAAAAGCAATAAATAAAAATAAATATAGACGAATTCCATAAATAAACACAGAAGAAAATAATGACAATTACAAAAGCTTGAATTTATATCAAATCAATACGAATACTTAGACAATTAAATCAAAGATCTCGTCGATTTCGCGAGAATCTCGCAAACGTGGGATAAACGCTTTAAAAGCACCTTACATGACAGAATTTATGTGAAGTTCCTCGGCATTCCTTTGCGCGAGGAAACATCCCACACCATATTGGGAAAGTTCCTACCATATATGTAAGATAGGAAGGCGAATCCCATTGAAAGTCACTTAGAAATGGGTATTATTCACCGGACAGTGAGACGAACACTTGAAAAGCCACCGTCGATTAGCACAACAGTTGCAGTATGTAGAATGACAATAATGAGACTTCGCAATGCGACTAATTCAAACATATTTCCAGAATGACACGACACGCATCCACTGATATTGTATTGTATTACACTTCCGTTGTATATATGTGTAGTACAAACTGGCGGACTTACTGTCATGCGATTGTTTTCTTCTAACTAATCCGAAAGATATTATATGTAAGACCTACAGTGAAAAATCGCTGGGACCCTTTTTTAAATTCCGACAGGAATGGAACTTCAGTCCTTCATGTGTTTGTTACTGGGGACGCTATTTTATCAAATTCAATTGTGACATTGTGAAATATGCGTTTAGAAAAGGTAAATCGAAATCTGAAAATGTATATGTTCCAAAATCGCGATTATATAAATAATTAGCTTAGGCATACACGCTTGGAATTTGTTTTGATAATTCATTCCATTCAAGTCCATTTTATGGTAGAATAAGAAATGTTGGTCATATTCGAGTGCAGAAAGATTATGACAAAGGAGCCGAGTAAAAACTGTGGAAATGTGTACACCGAGTACAATATGCTGTGTGTCTATATGACACAATACGAAATGTGGTAAGTAAATTATTAATGTTAACTAAATACTGAGTTAAGTAGGATGAAAAAGAGCACTCTGCGATGGTTTGGGCATGTGGATGGAATGGACAACGAAAAACTAGCTTAACATATCGCAGGTGGAATACATGGTCAGGAAGAACGAAAAATTAGACGAATAATGAAATGTTGAAATAAGAAAATATAATAAGTTAGAGAAACAGAATGACCTGTATGAAAGCATGTAGAGGAGATGCATGTTTTTCACAGTAGAAAAATCTGACACTTTGCCTCCCCCGATACGAAAAAAGAGTGTATATATCAATATAATAATTATTTTTCCGTAATTTATATCAATTTGCTACCCTAAAAATATAAAAATCGCTCGAATCCATATAATCACACCGTACCAAGAGTCATCTATTTACCTTACATTAATATTCTTCTTATTTAAAAATAATAATAATAATAAAAGAAAATACATCTGAACAAAATATGCCATATATTGCATTTCAAATAGCAACACACACAAGATCAAATACGCATGATTTTATTGAATTCCAAATGTTAGTAGTAAAAATACAGTTATAATAAAATGTGAAAAAAAAATCTAATGTCCATTAAGATGAAACAATGGTATTTAGAAATCAAATCAATATTTACGATAGAGGAATACAAACTACTAATTTATCATGAACAATTAATCGCTGTTCAGCACAAATAAACAACGTTTCTGAAGATTTTGAGTGGATGGAAAATGTTCGATTGGATGCAACAAGCGTACTGGTCAATTAGTAGAGAGAGGCGGTATGGGACAAATCTTCTTCAAAGGCGACAGTGGAGTCGGTCTAAGACCTCCATGGTCCATAACGCAAAAGCACGAGTGAGTGAACAAACATTTATTAACTAACAAATTGATGTAAATAGGGCGCAACAGAAAAAACTTATTTTTGGTTTATTTGAAATATCAAAAAACCATAAGCCAATCATGTATGTCCGAAAATGTCAAACCATAGAAATTAGTATATCATGGTTAAATTCCATTTTTAAAAATCATTCCATACAAACTCATAGAAAATAGACGTTTCCTCAATTATCTGAGAACAGAAAAAAAAATTGGGTTGAGTTCTTTTTGCAAACTTACGTCAAAATATGAAAAAAAATCCGAGGTTTATTTGCCATAATATTAAGAAAACAAGATATGCTTAGTAATACCAAATGAAGAATAAATTCTGCTATTGTGGTAAAAATGCAACTTAGAAATGTGTTTCTCGCGAATACGTGGTATTAAAATGTATGAAATGATAAAAAAAAATATTCGATATTTTTTACGTAAATAATTATGAAAAGAATTCTAAGATACTTTAAACACACTGAGAGACTGAGTTAAAAAAAAATTTGAAATCTGGTCTGATTTCGGGCGCTAACCAAGTCAGCGATCTTGAAAACAATATGCAGGGTTTTTGAGAACCAGCCCCGCTGAATGTATCATATCTTGACATTATGATATAGTAATAATCTAGATATTTACCAAAACATCCGAGGCACCGTTAGTGTTGCTAGTAGCCCGGTTTATTGATCATCATTGGCATTCCGGTTTTAAAAAAATTTCAGACATTATTCCGCCTTTATTCATTTAGTGGCACTTATGATATATATATATAATAACATAATGCATTTTGTTAAAATCAAAAGCCAAAACGCTCTTGAGGTGATAATATATAACGAAACATCGTATTAAAATAATATATTTGTTGTGTGGCGAAAGTATGAAGAGATTGCCGCCTGGCAATAAGCCCGTCAGATTGTTTTTGCAATAAAGTGTTAAATAAATAAATAATTGCAGATCGAGGTAAATATTGTGATCCAGGATGGAATGGGGCTATCCCTTTTTTGGTCTCGGAGAATTTTCATCTGATGGTAAGGTGAGAAGTATGACGAGAGGTATGGATGTGGCAAAAACTATGTGTGGGATGATAATTTGTCTTCTCTGCCAGTGATACAGTTTAAGTTACAATCCATATAACTCATCTACTTATATTCATATTTATGAGTACTAGACGACTTCAGTGGCCTAGTTGGTAAGAAGCCTGTCTTTCAATCTGGGAATTGCGGGTTCGATTCCTGTTGATTTTCAGATTTTTTTTACATCTTTCTGGTTGTACTTTATACGACGGAAGCAGTACATTTAGACAAAGAAAGAAAACGAAAGTGTACTCGATATTTGAGTGTATTGGTGATTACATACCATTCTGCGTTCTTAATTACAAAATATTTATAAGCTTTAAGGATTAGTCAACAAATCCAAATTGGCTTTCATTAGAACTTGACAAAAGAAAATCCACCCAAAGATTTACAAAGTGCTTTTTTTGAAACATCTGTCGCTCCAAGAGCACTATACGACTTTATGTCAAATACTTTAAGCACAAATTCAAATTAAAAAGGCCTCATAGTAAAACCAGCTCTGAACCGAATAGCACCGATATGCCTGGGCGATTTGGAAGCATGCCGCCAAATATTGTCAGAAGGGCAATAATTAATACTCAGTATTACACAGGCATGAATATAATTTTTATAAATACAAGCGAACCTATAAAAAGACAACATAACGAGTATTTTTAGAAGAAAAATCGAAGAGTAAAGGCCGATAAAGACGATTCGAAAATCGCACACAATTTCATATTATCGTACAATATTTTAGAACACACTCGAACATCAAATAATTTTGTAAGCAATAAACCAATGAAAATTAAACTTTAATATTAGGTCCTTACATATGAAATTGGCGTTTTGCCGTACTGGCAACTTTGATCTCAAATATCTTCTCTTTGGTTAGGAATACCAAATTCAAATTTATACAGCTATTTACTCAAGTATTTGTGTTTCGAAAATTATAATTCATTTGTTTTTTCCTCAATTGTTTTTTTTCTTTGCGTCACTCAGTTTACAAAATGGAAAACTTGAAATATCGCGTTATTTACGAGTACGAGTTCCACCGTAGCACCAGTGCTGCAGAAACGGCTCGAAGGATTAATGATGTGTATGGCGACGGTGCCGCAAAAGAAAACACAGTGCGTTTTTGGTTCCAACGTTTTCGTTCTGGAAATTTCGACCTGCATAACAAGCCCCGTGGACGGCCGGAGACCAAAGTTGATAATGAAGAATTGAAGGCTATTGTGGAAGCGGATCCATCGCAAACCACGTCCGAGTTAGCTGCAGGCTGCGGTGTTAGTGATAAAACTGTTTTAATCCACTTGAAGCAAATTGGGAAGGTGAAAAAGCTTGAAAGGTGGGTACCTCACGAATTGAGTGAAGCAAATCAACAAACGCGCGTTGACTGCTGCGTTGCATTACTCAACCGGCACAATAATGAAGGGATTTTGAATCGAATCATTACCTGTGATGAAAAGTGGATCCTGTATGATAATCGGAAGCGCTCATCGCAATGGCTGAACCCTGCCGAACCAGCCAAACCATGCCCCAAGCGAAAATTGACTCCAAAAAAGTTACTTGTGAGCGTTTGGTGGACTAGTGCTGGTGTCGTTCACTACAGCTTTCTTAAATCTGCCCAGACGATTACGGCAGATGTCTATTGTCAGCAACTGCAAACCATGATGGAAAAGCTAGCTGCTAAACAACCGAGGCTGGTTAATCGCTCTAGGCCACTGCTGCTTCATGATAACGCTAGACCACACACTGCACAATAGACGGCTACCAAATTAGAAGAGCTTCAATTGGAATGTCTAAGACATCCACCGTACTCTCCGGACCTTGCCCCAATAGATTACTATTTTTTTCGAAATTTGGATAACTTCTTGCAAGGGAAAAAATTCAACTCCGATGGGGCAGTCCAAACCGACTTCAAAGATTTTATTGATTCCCGTCCGAATGGTTTTTTTAGTAAAGGGATCGATGAACTACCTATGAGATGGCAAAAGTGCATAGATAGCAATGGTACATACTTTGATTAAATAAATATATTATATTAAAAAAAAATCAACTTTATGTTCCTCCCAAACAAAACGCCAATTTCATATGTAAGGACCTAATATAATGCTTTGAACGCAAAACTGATAAGGAAATCTAACATTACCTATAATATCCCATTTTTTCTGCACCCCATTTCCAATCAAAAGTTCCTTTGAATGTTCGCTCAATCTTCGCACGCGTTCTTGTTTTTGATTCGTGAAATGGTTTATGTGACACGTTACAGTTTGCGAAAATGTTCTTGGAAATATTTTTCATTTTTATTAATTTCACATATACATTTGGTAAATTTGACGGGATTATTGTTATACAGCATTTTTTACAACCAATCGTGGATACGTAAATTTGTTTTGATCCACAACAGATTTTACAAAAAAAAATCAAGTAAAAAATGTCAAATCTCTAAACAAAAATGGTGACTTAATGAAAATAATCCGTTTAAGGATAAGGAAGGAAAAGAAAACTAGGATTAGAGGGAATTGGACGTGATTAAGGATAGTGCACATCTGATAACTCTTGGAAGTCGGTGTAAAAAATTAGATGTGGTGGGATAGCGTACAAAGAAGTCTCTTATCGCTCGATTGAAAGGAACGCCCGTGCTCTGATAGAAAGTGGAAGTTTTCGAGAAGATGTGAAGAAACATTGGGATTGTTAAGCACGTAAAATAGAGTCGACAAAAGCCAATATTATTCGTTGTATTGTGAAAATATTAGTTGTTTTTTTCTCTCTCAATGTATCGATTTATTAACCCCTGCAACGATTTGTGTACC
This sequence comes from Odontocerum albicorne, assembly GCA_949825065.1. NCBI lineage: Eukaryota > Metazoa > Arthropoda > Insecta > Trichoptera > Odontoceridae > Odontocerum > Odontocerum albicorne. Next base: position 39,294,776 of record OX463849.1, read on the forward strand.
GGTTTTAAATTTTCACGATATTTCCTATATTTATTTTGACTAAAAAATCTTCTACATGACGATAAAGTTGACTAGATTGATATACAAAAACAAAAGATTATTAACAAATATTTTTGTGTGGACATTCGTCAAATTATCATTGTATACCAATATTGCACTGTGTTTGTCTACTTTGTGTGGACATTCGTCAAATTATCATTGTGTACCAATATTGCACTGTGTTTGTCTACTTTGTGTGGACATTCGTCAAATTATCATTGTGTACCAATATTGCACTGTGTTTGTCTACTTTGTGTGGACATTCGTCAAATTATCATTGTGTACCAATATTGCACTGTGTTTGTCTACTTTGTGTGGACATTCGTCAAATTATCATTGTGTACCAATATTGCACTGTGTTTGTCTACTTTGTGTGGACATTCGTCAAATTATCATTGTGTACCAATATTGCACTGTGTTTGTCTACTTTGTGTGGACATTCGTCAAATTATCATCGTGTACCAATATTGCACTGTGTTTGTCTACTTTGTGTGGACATTCGTCAAATTATCATTGCACTGTGTTTGTCTACTTTGTGTGGACATTCGTCAAATTATCATTGTATACCAATATCGCACTGTGTTTGTCTACTTTGTGTGGACATTCGTCAAATTATCATTGTATACTAATATTGCACTGTGTTTGTCTACTTTGTGTGGACATTCGTCAAATTATCACTGTATACCAATATTGCACTGTGTTTGTCTACTTTGTGTGGACATTCGTCAAATTATCATTGTATACTAATATTGCACTGTGTTTGTCTACTTTGTGTGGGCATTCGTCAAATTATCATTGTGTACCAATATTACACTGTGTTTGTCTACTTTGTGTGGACATTCGTCCAATTATCATTGTGTACCAATATTGCACTGTGTTTGTCTACTTTGTGTGGACATTCGTCCAATTATCATTGTGTACCAATATTGCACTGTGTTTGTCTCCTTTGTGTGGACATTCGTCAAATTATCATCGTGTACCAATATTGCACTGTGTTTGTCTACTTCGTGTGGGCATTCGTCAAATTATCATTGTGTACCAATATTGCACTGTGTTTGTCTACTTTGTGTGGACATTCGTCAAATTATCATTGTGTACCAATATTGCACTGTGTTTGTCTATTTTGCGTGGACATTCGTCAAATTATCATTGTATACCAATATTGCACTGTGTTTGTCTACTTTGTGTGGGCATTCGTCAAATTATCATTGTATACCAATATTGATTGCACTGTGTTTGTGTACTTTCTATCTTTTAATTGAATTTTATCATTTTTGTGAAAGATTGCATCGTGTTAAAGAGGTTCAATACTCAAAATACATTCAACCGATTAAAAATGGATAATCAGGTAAACCTTACAAACTAAGCGAGGACAAATCTCGTCACTCCTCAATGAAGCGCTTACCGGTTTCATGATAAGTCTTCTGACCGGCCCGAGTCAAGCATCTAAACGCACAGGTGTGCCTATGCGGGGAGATAAAAAAATATTATTTATGAGTTTTTTTACGTGCTTCACGTTAGCAGACTGGCAATATCATATTATCTACCGTAGTAGCCAAATATACACGGAGGCTTTATAATTACCCCGGCGAGCGGGCGACCTTCAAATGGCTTTTGTTGTCTATCCCAGAGTTTCGTCAAATATTATCAACGGCCCGGAGAGTGGGTGGGGTCATGCGGATTCCTGTAATGTAGAAAACTAACAGAGGTCAACATACTCAGCCGTGAATACTTGAAAAAATATATTGTTGACTAAAATTATGTTTTTGACTGCAAATGAATAACGTCGACGAACAATGAAGAATACTCTTTAAGCAACCATTTTGTAATAATGTTCTAAACCGAAAATATAATTATAATAGATAAACTTAGCGTGAAAGCAGACAGGAATATCAGTCCCACATAGAATTTCCATAATTGTTAAGAATTCACAAAAATTAGCATAGCTAAATAGACACACACAAACTAATGTGTATCTGAAAGGCACTCAAGACAGTTATGTGTTTGGCGTAGTTTACCTGTTAGACTCACACTTGAGAGTTATAATAACTATAGCAAGATACACAACTTACACAGTATATTCTATAAAAATGTACATAAATTATTGTCCTTATTAACCACAAGTGGGAAAAATATAAGAACCAGCATCCTTTTTACTACGCGATCAAACGCCTTAGTGAATTAAAATATAAGAACCAGCATCCTTTTTACTACGCGATCAAACGCCTTAGTGAATTAAAATATAAGAACCAGCATCCTTTTTACTACGCGATTAAACGCCTTAGTGAATTAAAATATAAGAACCAGCATCCTTTTTACTACGCGATCAAACGCCTTACTGAATTAAAATATAAGAACCAGCATCCTTTTTACTACGCGATCAAACGCCTTAGTGAATTAAAATATAAGAACCAGCATCCTTTTTACTACGCGATCAAACGCCTTAGTGAATTAAAATATAAGAACCAGCATCCTTTTTACTACGCGATCAAACGCCTTAGTGAATTAAAATATAAGAACCAGCATCCTTTTTACTACGCGATCAAACGCCTTAGTGAATTAAATATAAGAACCAGCATCTTTTTTACGACGCGATCAAACGCCTTAGTGAATTAACAAATACGAACAGGTGGGAAGGTAAATTGAACAACTTTCTATAACTAAGAGGAATATTTTTACAGACAGACTCGTACATTAAGATACTTGAACTCCTTAAACGAACACTTTTTGAATGATGAGATAACGAAAGCGATGCAAAACAAAACGAATAGATTTTCTCACGGCAAAAACTCACCAGGTTGTTATGAATACAGTGAAAATGTAATACAATATATTACAAAAACTTTCCTGAAGTTACTTTCATACCTAAAATATTTTCCTTACTAGACAGAACACGAGCTTAAAACTAACTATATATCACAAAATACACTAGACAGTTCATAAAATAAGTTTCATAACACTAAACACACTAAGTATTTGAACAACATTTTTTAGTATTAGTTTTAAAGCTTACTAACTTCTTCGTCGGGATTAAAGAGATCAGAACATTTTCTTGAACTGACACCTAACGGTTTAAACTTTGCAGATAGTAAATAATGTCATTAGGTATAAAACCAAAAAAAAATAGAGAAAGATATTTAATCCTGAAGAAGTCCGTAGGCTCAGAAACTCGTGATATAATAAATATTGGTGAAATACAATGTGATCACTAGGTGAACTTATTTTAGACAAAAAATCATTAATGAGCTTTATCAAAATAACACGACGACATCCGTGGTCTAGTTGGTAAGATGCATGTGTTCAGGAGATTGTGGATTAGATTATCTTTGGTAGCCATTTTTTTTAAAAGGATTCCAGTCTGGTTATCAAGACCTGTTTAAAATATTAACGGTTTGTTGGAATACAATACAAAATATCTGGGTTCGAAGAATTCCATCAAAAAGATTATAATACTCGTATTAAGCCTCCTTGAAATTAAGTTACTCGAAAAATTATTAATACTCGTATAAGGTTGTGGCTAAAAAACGACAAAACCAAATTATTCACAAAAAATATAAGTTTGGTGATAAATATCTCAATGTGGATTGAACTTATATACACGTATGCAATAAACAAATTATTTTGGTTAATTTGAAATTCCGAATACGCACTATCGTTTATGTGTAAAAATAGCAAATCAGTACGTATAGTATATATGTACGAGTATATAGTTCATAGAATAAATATGCTAAAATAGGCGCGTTGGAACCTTTTACATATAAAAGTCAATTTAGGTGTAAAAAGACGGACTGTTAATAGGTGCACTACTTATGTATTTTTGAACACTTTAGTCAAGTATTCAAATGATGAATTTAGCTATCCGGGAAACTTTTTCAACCAACCACACAAGAGTTACGCATTTTATTGCACTAAAAGCTAGGTGAAAGGTTACGTTATTTTCAAAAAGTAAAACAAAATATTTGCAAACACCAAAGAAAGTCTAGGAGAGAAGAGGACAAAAGAATAGGTTTGGAGAAACACATTTCGTCGTTGTAGAGAGACGCAACATTTTTTTTGAGTCAACGAGGAAGAGCGTCTTACGGCAGCCGGTATCAGTTATCTAAAAACAGCCAATCCAGTTTTAAACAAAAAAATATTATTACAGAAAAAGATTTATCAACGAATCAATCCGTAATATTAGTGTATTCATCCACTTTCTGGATATGTAACGGTTAGCAACTGTGTAATGTCCACTTGTCAGTATTGTGATATTATTGAAGGGGTGGGGTGTTGGGAGAGAAAATCTTTTGGGGGTACCAGTCCGACCCGACCCAGCCTGGCCAGCCTTTGGACGGTGCGTCACCAAAGCGAACGCTGAACCGAGCCCCTAGCCAGACGAGCGGGCGTGTCTACGTCTCTGTCTGCCGGCCACGCGAACCGCGAGACGGATATACAATTTGAAGCCTTTGTTCGCCTATCTACATGGAAAATAAATTATCTTTATAGAATCAAATAGAATCTGAACAAGAACTTGCGGTTTCAACTAGATACATCATACACTCCGCTGAGCATAAAAAGTTTTCATATCAAATTCGAAGTTTGCACAAAAGAAAGTTTCAACTTTGCACATCGATTCAATATATTAATTAAATGATATAAACAGCATTTTGATCAAGGTAAGGAAAAACAATCCAAACGCGTCTATCTCTGGATATCATAATTGTTCAACATCAACAGTTACGAAGTATTTCAAGGTAATTTTATTCGTGTCCTTTCAAGTATAAAACCTAGGATAAGTGGACAGCAAATAGGAGGATTGTTACTAAGTTTTGAGATATGGCAACACCAGTGTAGATACGTCAAATTTGACATCAGCATCGTAAAATTGAACGTGTTTAATGGTATACGTGCTCAGAAAGTTTTGTCATACGAGTGCGATTTGTGTTGTTTACAGTGACTTGAAAAATTCATCTCGCCCAAAAATGGAATTAAATCGTGAACATTTTCGTGCGATGATTTTTTTATGATTTTCGACGTGGATTAACTCAACAAGAGTGTGCCGATCAACTCGCTTCGACTTTTGGTGATGAAGCACCATCCCGGGCCACTGTTTCGCTGGTTTTCCGAATTCAATCGTGGTCGTAGTTCGCTCCAGGACGAATTTCGTGAAGGTCGTCCAAAATCGGTTGTTGTGCAAAAAAACATCGATGCTGTGCGTGAACTGATATTGCAAGATCGTCATGTGACTTATCGTGAGATTGAGGCATTATTTCCACTCGCATACATTCAATATCGCATGAACATTTGGCCGTCAAAAAGATTTTTTCGCGTTGGATACCGCATAATTTGACAATCGCTCAAAAAAAGGCTCGTGTCGATTGGTCCAAAGAAATGTTGAAAAAATTCGATCGCGGTGCTTCAAAAGACGTCTATAAGATCGTAACAGGCGACGAATCATGGATCTATGCATATGAGCCAGAAACTAAACAACAGTCGACTGTATGGGTCTTTGAAGACGAACCAAATCCAACAAAGGTTGTTCGCGCACGAAGCACTTCGAAGTAAATGGTGGCTTGTTTCTTCGGTGTACTAAAAGTGTATTGATCTTCATGGAGAGTATTTTGAAAAACAAGTCATTTTCCATGATAAATATTTATTTTTACTTGTCTGTCTCAAAACTTAAGTAACAACCCTCGTATAGTAATCATCAGACCAGTGACACTGACGATAAAAGCTTCAAACTCCAAATCAGAGATACTATGAGGGCGAAAGAAATGACAATGAAAGTGACTTCATCCTAATTTGTTTGGAAATTTTGAACACTCTTTTACTTTTGTTTGAAAATTAATACGATTGAGTATTGTCGATACCAAACTTGACAATGTAGAAACAAGTTTCCCTGTAGAGTCTACAAGAACACGTGTTTCCTAATGAGTTAAGTCGCTGATATTTTTTTTATAAATGAACTTCTATTAATTAGACAAATATAAAACTAACGAAGAAACATACTCGTATAACATACTAGAGACCTTTTTATACCGAGATCCACGTTGTTTGGCAGCCACTTTGTTGTCGGATTTTTCGATAACGAGCAGACAGAGCGGCGACTGGGAAACGTTGAATCTTCTAACAAATAGAACTATGGCCAGTCTCAAGAAACACAGCAGGTTCATTATTGAAAAATGGCTTTTGGAACAGATAACTAAGCGAATTTTGCACCAGTATACATTTTACTTTTAATCATAATTAATTTATGAGTATTCATTTGTTAATCTTGGAATCTATTACATAAAAGGAAAAAATAAGTAAAATAAAAAACTTATTTTATATTTTTGTGTTCACCGCAGGTTTAATTTAGGTTCACAACTAGTTTCGAAGACCACCGTCTTCTTCGTCAGGTGAATATAAACTAAGTTACTAAAATATATTCTGTACAAGTGTAAATAACCTAATATAAAAGAGGTGAGGTAGGGGAGTGAAGTGGGGAGAGATGTGATACAATGGTGAATGGGGCGTGGAAAAAATATCTGAAAATGAGTGTGAATCTTTGAGACAGGGGAGGATTTTAAATTGGGAACATATTAAGCAGAGGGCTATTATGATAATTGGTTTGGTTATTGATAATATTTAGACTTAATTTTATAGATTTTTTAATCTCGAGAATTTCCAAATTGTCAAGATGCAATCGCCCTCGTTTATGTGTAGAATCCTCAAACCACGAATAGAATCCTCAAACCACGATTAACCTCAAACCACGGTCTTCAAAACTAGTTGTGAACCTAAATTAAACCTGTGGTGAACACAAAAATATAAAATAAGTTTTTTATTTTACTTATTTTTTCCTTTTATGTAAAAAAATGGCACCACAAAGTGAAACTATAGTCTTTTCGAAGATTCAAGAAATTGGAATCTATTGTTTATTTTTGTAACATGATAAAGGTTATAAAGGTCATCAGTTTTATGAAATAAATAATAATCGAACATTTTCGAATTCAAATATAATCGACCAAATATCCCATAGGCATCCATTATATTTATAAAACTATTTTGAAATCTTGGAAAAACAATATATATGTATATATTGTGATAGTGGACAACATTTCGAAAATCAAAATGGACAAATTAAATGTAATATTTTAGTTAAATTGTTTTCACATTAATTTGAGTTACACTTATATTATAACAAAAGCCTCTATTTTGGAAGAACTAAATATCTCTAAAGAAGCTTTAGGATCGTGCCCTTGTCGGATTATTTAGTTCTTCTGTCACGTTTCGCGCAAGAAGATTACGGAGAGACTCCGTCACTGGCAATGTGAAGGGTCGCAGGAGCAGAGGTAGAACACCTACGCGATAGAGCGACCAGGTGAAGAGGGCTACGGGCTCGCCCTTACCGCAGGCTCTTCGGACAGCGAAATGTGAGAACTAGAAAACAAGCAGCTGCAGTCACGTTCCTCAACATTGAGGTGATGACGAAGAAGACACTTAAATATTATAATTTGATCCCTTATGTACATATGTTTACTGACTTTCATTATGTCACGTAGAACGTGAAAATATTGAATAAGTATTTATTTATAAGTGTTAAAATCTCAAATTTTATTTTTATTACATTTATTTATGGCTGTACAACATTTTTGAGGGTGAACGAAAAAAAAACACGACTTTTTTGTGAAAGATCTCACAATTTACAGTACGTCTAATGTTTTGGGAATGTAGAATAATAAAATCATGATTAATTATCGTACTATAGTTCGGAAATTCTAGGATGAGTCCTGTGACAGCTCACAAATTTGCCCCAATACAACCTTGTAACGATGTTCAGTAATTTTAATTATTTTATCAACTTTAATATAAGCCTCAATTCTAATAAAAAGCAAGTTATTTAGGTAAATACATTACATAAGGTTGTATTGGGGCAAATTTGTGAGCTGTCACAGGACTCATCCTAGAATTTCCGAACTATTGTATAATGTAATGATTTCTTCATTGTAACGTTAAATAACGAATGTCTACTCAATAAGAAGTGATAAGGATTTATGCTGATATACTCGTATATACAACATATTATTAATATGATACGGTTGCTAATCAACAAGAGATAAAAACAAGAAATTCACAATTCAAAGCCAATGAATGCTCATTCCAAATCAAGTGAGTAATGCAAGAAACGAAAAGGATTGTGATATTCGATTACAGTTTCTTATTGATGATGACACGAGTGATGGATTAGATCCTTAATACTGAATGACCAAGTTTTGAGTACTGGAATTAAGGAATTTTCCTCATTCAAGAACAAAGTGGTATAGTATCTCACAAAAAAGTGACGATTTCAATTAAATTCTTGTTACATACTTTCACGCCATTTTTCTATCGGGATAAGCAGAGAAGACAGAGAGCCAGACTTTCCTATCGCGACACACACGCACATATTTCGCCGCTGTTACATCCATACACCTTCTCATACAACTCCTACGATTTTCCCGGACTTTTTACATGCCGTTATTTCAAAATATTATTAACTTGATCCCAATATACTTTCATTGCTCTTCCTTTACCACGCCTTCCACTCACATTTGCACTTTTTGTCAATCTTTCTTCATTCATCGTTCTGCATGCTCAAAAAATCTCCGAGTGCTCTTTTGGTCTTATTTATTTATTTATTTAACACTTTTATTGCAATACAATCTGGCGGGTTTATTGCCAGGTGGCAATTTCTTCCAACCAACCAGACAAAAGTAAATGAAGCAAGTTACGTGGTCGCATAAATCATTCAAATGACTATCCATCCCCACGAAATCCATAAACATATACGCGAGAACATGCCCACGAACCCCACAAAGACGGACAATCACCCGAACATTATTTTTCATATAAAGTGAGATATCATCAATCAAAAGGAAAGGAAAGGATGATGGAGAGTAAAGGAAAAGAAAAATCAGGAACGAAACACGTTATTTTACTGACTAGAAATTAAGAGTTTTTTCAGTCGCTTCTTAAAGGTATCTACTCTCAAGTGATATTCAACGTTGGGGGGACCTGACATGACACTGCGAAGAAGAAGATCAGCCACCTATGATCGTGACTAGATCTGGTTTGTAACTGATTCCAGAGTCTCACTGCATGGACAGTAAAGATCTTAATTAATACGTCAGCAATAAGTTTATCCCTAATTACTTAATTATTTATTCTGGCATATACAATTGTTTGATCTAATGTTAAAATTGGATAAATACACCATCAGCAAGCAAATTTTCAACAGGTGATGAATATTACACCCTTAAGAGTCTTTCGAAGACTGTTTTTGTTCTACAAGAGAAGAGAAAATTTTTAAAAATATACTACTAAATTAAAAAATATGTATTTGTTTACTTTGTGTTGCTAAGGAATAAAACACAATACACCAATAGACAAAAACTTGGAAAAAAAGCAAAAGGTAAATAAAACAAAACAGTAAAGAAGTGTAGCTGAAACTAAAAAAAAATGGAAAGCAATATTTGTCCGCTCTTATCGGGATGTTGGGATATCACCAGGGAGAATATAGTAAATATTGGAATAAAAATGTCTCTGAAATGATTGACGTCACGAAAGTGGAGCTCTCCGGTTCGCATAAGATATTCGGTTGCCTGAATCTGTAATAAAAGTAATATTAAATCAATAAACAGGTATCGAACAGCACGCAGCTAGACGGATCACAGCGGCCATTAGCTTTATTGTGAAGCACAAAAATCACGTGCGGTCCCTGACTAAAACAAACACCAGGTTAGCCTTGAGCAGATCCTAGTATTCGATCCAGGATCCTTGCAACTTTCGCACAGTAGTGGCATGATTTATTAACAAAATGTGTGGCGTTATATCGATCGCACTAACGTAGGGGACACCCAATGGAGTAGTTCGGTAACAGCCACTTATTTGTAATGAGTACTGCATTAACTTTGTCCTCGGAATTGTTATGACATAACTGCAAACATGGAGATTCGCGTGTAGGCTGTTTATTATAGATAGAAGCATAGAATGGATGCCTAAAAATGGTGTGATGTTAAAAACATCAAATAGGGAGATAAAGATACTTAAGAGGACAAAAAAAAATCCTTTTAGAGGATTTATTACTTTGCTGCGTGGATGCGCGCCTTGAAATGATTTGATTATACACGAAGATAAAATGACAACTTTAACAAAGTTGAGGACGAGGTCTGCAAAGCTGCAAAAAGATCTTGGCGACAAATAGAAAAGGGAATAATAATTGTAACTTTATCCTAGAAATGGACATTGTTTTCTAATAATACGGTTGAGAATTTATATCAGGAAATGTTGACTTTTATGTTATCTATGCACTAAATCTTTATACGCAATTGCTTGGTTACATGTTGTCTTGTGACAGTCGTTGACACTCCTTCAAATGTGTTAAAAGAGCACAAGAATTGGGGCATACACGCTGCAATTGCATACGTTGCCTTTCTATCATTAATTTACATCGTCTCCATTTAATTGTTTAGAAAAATTATTTATTCCAAAAGAATAGAAGCCCAGTTGACAAATTATTTTACAGATTTTTGTATAATTCACACTTTTAAAATTATCATGCCGGCTGGAAGATATTAGCATATGGTAATAATGTCTCCAGCTGGTACTGTATAGAACGGAAGTGTGATGCAATATAATGCATTGAAGATTTTCACTTCGGTAGTTCGGAGATTGTCAATAGTTAACGGTTATGGATGGGATATATTTAAAGAAAACGCGTTTTAATGACATTTTTTACCTTGCTATATTAGCTTTTGATCGATTCTACATATTACCATAGGTCGTAAACCCGTTTTATATGTCCTCATCTTGTTTTGTATACCCTTTTAACAAGATGTCTATTTTTTCCAATAGGCCACTAACTCGAGACAGGGTAAAGGTCTCGGAATTTTCTATACGAGCCCCATTTGACGTATCCTGCGTCATAAATTGATCGAAATAATTCTGTTATATGAACAAACATCAAAAGCAGCATTGCCCGTACCAATGGTGGACATTAGACTTGTTTTACATCATTGACATCTTGGTTTATATATCTTATATCTAAATTGATTTAATACCTGGCTGCTCTGGAGATTATATTTTATTATGAAAGAGTGATAGCACAGACATGTCTATATTATAAAATTAATTGAATAGAGCTACAAAATAAATGATTTAGATAATTAATTGATTTGGAACCATGCCACCTATCAGTATTATAATTCAAAACGATTATAGCAGATCATAAAATATGAAGTAGATGTTAGAGAATATTCCATAAGAATGTGTGTACTTAAATTGGACGAACAAGAGAGAGAGAGAGAGAGAGAGGCTCGATCGGTCCAAGATTCAGACAGAATGCCGGGAATGCGGCATGAGCAGGCAGGCGCTAATCTCGGCCAGTCTGCAACCGGTACCAATTTAGAAATAATCGTCCCTAAGAAAACCATGCAAATTTCAGGTGCCGCCCATTCCATCGCTACTGAAAATCGCCAAGGGTCGGGAGAGCAGTACAATTTGTGACTTAACACGTATGGCTAACAGTATTAAATTTAACATAGTATTTGATAAAAGTATTGCCATAATATAAATATACTTCAGGAGTGGAATGATTACTATTGTCCTATTTTCCAATCAACTATTTTACTGGGTGGACCTGTATTAAAAATGGCATTTACATACAGTAAAAAAAGAAAAAGAACGTGATTGTCACATTGAATAATTTCACACTTATGGTTGCTCGTCACGACCCAAAAGTCGCGTGCAATTTTCCAAATATGTACATATCTGTATAACACGCACTATTTATTACATCCACGGTTGATGCCGTCCACAAAAATGCTAAAATTGTTTATACAGTCAACCAATTATATTGAAGCTGTCGAAAATATAAATTGTACGGGATATAATATCATACCTAGCGGATATTACACTCACGAACATTTAGACGTATATATGCAAAAAGACCATGGAACAAAATTCGTTGAAGTTTACTCAATCAAACCAAGAAATATCCATTTAATGGGCTTGATATTTTTGCTCATACAAATTTGATCGATGACTTTTCATATTTTAAACAAAAAAATGTAGGTTGTGTCGTTTTGCATACATATATGTCAATATTTGAGTTAAACAAGGATTCCTTAAAGTTATTTCAAAGCATATACGAGGCGTATCCAGAAAGTAAGTGTACTGAGGCTCTCACGACCGGATGGATTTTATTTTCGACATGTTGGCTACACTTCCGTGTAGCCTGACTCTTCCCCTCCGCAACGAGACCGGTTCGAGGTCAGTACGTTGAGAAGTGTCGACGCGATAACACGTTTCGTGAAAAATGTCAATCCAATCTCCCGCCAAGTGCGAAATACGCGGCGTCATCCGTTATCTCGTTTGGAAGGGAAAACCTCCGGTTGAGGTTTATAATGAGGTGAAAACTGCATATGGTGATAAAGCTATGAATCGTACGAGTGTGTACAAGTGGTGTCGCGAGTTTAAAAACGGTCGTACGTCTGTGCATGATGATCAGAAGAGCGGAAGACTTTCAATTGTGACTGACGAAATTGTGGAAAACATCGAAAATGCGCTCCGTAACGATCGCAGATTGACTGTGGATGAACTTTCTGCGATGTTTCCGCAAATCTCCAGATCTCTACTACACGAAACCATCACAGAAACCCTCGGATATCGGAAACTGTCCGCGAGGTGGGTCCCAAAACAGCTGACAGACCAACACAAGTTGAATCGAGTGGAGGCCGGGCAAGAGTTTTTGAGGCGCTGCAAACTCCATGGAGATGAATTTCTCCGCTCCATCGTTACTGGAGATGAAACTTGGGTTGCACACTACACACCTGAAACCAAAAGGCAGTCTCAACAGTGGCGTCACACCTCTTCACCCTCCGGCAAATGGGTGGAAAAAGGTTTTCAACCGACGAGGAGGTAAAGGAGGAGGTGGAGAAGTGGACGGAGGGGTTGGCGGGAAACTACTTCGAAGAAGGCATCAAAAAGTTGATACCCCGCTTCACCACCTGCATTGAGAGGAATGGCGACTATGTCGAAAAATAGCTTACATACGTACTACGGTAAAAACGTAATTTTTTTGTTTAAATATAAAAAATTGTAACCTACAAAAATTCAGTACCCTTACTTTCTGGATATGCCTCGTATATACTCGTATATATGATCCAGTCCGTAGGAATCGGATTCCCAGTTGTAAATTGACGGAGGAGTCAAAAATGAAAAAACAACCCAGAGGCACTTCTGAAGAATATGTGGCCTATGTTGATGGGGTAGAAGTAAGTAATGTGCAGTGGCTTGACAATAAGCCTGTTACATTACTTTCCACTTGCACAGGAGAACTTCTTAAAACAAAGATCAAGAGGTTCGATCGGAAGCGAAGGGAAAAAATAGTCATTGATTGCCCTAATGTTATTAAGGAGTACAACAAACATATGTGTGGCATCGATCTGATGGACAGTCATATCGGTAGGCATCACATACTTTTGAGATAAAAAAGTGGTATTTTAGGATATGTGTCCATCTTATTGATGTCACCTCAATTAATGCTTGGCTACTGTATTGCCGGGCTAATAAACAAAAACGTGTGGTTTCCAGCATGACCCTTTGGTAGTTTCGGTTGGAACTCGCTAAAAGTCTATGTTTGGTGGGAATGTCACACGACAGAAAGAAAGGTCGACCATCTGATGTCGAAATGAATGTTGAGGCCAAGCGCCATCGAGGACCGACTGCTCATGTTCCCCCACCAAAAGTACGAAGAGATCAATTGTCTCATTGGATAGAGTACACAAATGCTAGACAAAGGTGGAAATTGCCCAATTGCAATGGTTTTACCCATTACAAATATTGCAAATGCTGAGTACATCTTTGTCTAACAAAAGACAAAAATTGTTTTAAAATATTCCATGAGTAATTATAGGTTTTTGTTTTGTTTTGTCACATATTTTCTTAAACATATTTCTATTATACTATATTAGTAAAAAGTACGACATGTTCATGATGGTGCAAATTTGCTACAAACATTTTTTTATAAAAATAAAGGTATAAATAAATGATTTTAATTATTTTTCCCATGTTTTACTGTACAATAGATAACTAAAAAAAAAATTTTTTGTTAAAATTTTAAAAAATCGTGAAATGAAGGGTTAAATAATTATATACAAAACTATACAAGATTAGGCTCAAACCCAACAAATAATCCAAAACTTACATACAAGTTATAACATGGAACGGTTGCGTTACTAATATTTTTCCAAAAAATTAAATACAAATTTTGTCTTAAAATTTATTGCTATCAAACTTCTAACTTTATTATATTCACCCTCATTATGAGTCTGGGCACCACACGTGGTCATATAAACAATACCGGTCATTTAGTAATTTTATTTCAATCTGGCTACTATTTTATAATCTTTCCCGACCACAATCGGTAATGTGTGCTCGTAAATAAAAAATAAAGCGGCGTGATGATCAGTCATATGATATTGAATAGTAATTGTATACATAAGACCTACATACATTTACAAACCACTGCCTCTGATTAACGGTCAAACAAATAAGCGACAAAAATATATAATAAATACACACTTTGAGCGTAGAAGTTGTGGTTTAAGATATTGAAAAAGAAATGGTTAACAACATTTGAAAGAAATTTTCGTAAGAAGTCTGAGAACAGACATAAATGCACGATACAAGAAGCCAGAGAAACAGACATAAATACATGATACAAGAAGTCAGAGAAACAATAAATGCATGATACAAGAAGTCAGAGAAACATACATAAATGCATGATACAAAAGTCAGAGAAACAGACATAAATGCATGATACAAGAAGTTAGAGAAACAGACATAAATGCATGATACAAGAAGTCAGAGAAACAGACATAAATGCATGATACAAGAAGCCAGAGAAACAGACATAAATGCATGATACAAGAAGTTAGAGAAACAGACATAAATACACGATAAAAGAAGACAGATAAACAATCATATATATGTATATGCATACGAGTTCTGGTCTGGTTTAAGAGTTCGTCTGATAACGATACTATTGCGGTAGTATTGGCAACACATATGATGATGAACGACGAGTTACATGTTTACTTCAGTGGTTCTAAGCCCGAAGGCACAATGAATGGGGTCGAAGACAATGTTGTCTCCCCGACCACGCTTTTCAACATGTCCGCATAACCAATTTGGATAATACTCGTATATGTCTTACCCCAACAGAAAAAAATATGACATATCGTACTATGAATATGCGGATTATACCTTATTTTATCGTGACATAGGACTTACAACAAACTCAAAACTAGTTTTATGCATGCTCCGACGAGCAAAACTGATATAAACTGGGTCATCGGGAAGCCAAATTAAGTCCCATTTGTTTTGTCAACAAGCTAACCCATCAAAACAAAATGTACACATCGCCCACATATACACACAGTGCGCAAGGTCGGCAGACAATGCAGGGGAGACAATAACGCTTTTGGCTATATGCGGCTGCATAATACTGATGCCATATCGTATGAGACCTCAGTTTTGATGAAAGGATTTGGGATCGCGACCTTTGATAGCTATTTCCATTTGAAGGTGCTTTGATTGGCATTTTGGAAAACTTTTAATCGTTTGTGGTGTTAAGTTAGGCTCACCATACGGTACGATCACGCTTCTGATTTCATACAGTATAAACAATTCTTTCTACCAACCAAATATATGATAAAAATTACTAAACATTGTAAATTGTACAAAAGTACCAGACAAAAAACTTTTTTTTTCGACTACCTTCGGGAAACGAACCCAAAACCTGATTATATAAGAACTGTCAATAAAACCAGTCAAAATGCTTTATTAAAGATGTCGAGATTGTAAGAGAGCTCGATATAGCAATTTACACATGCTGAAACGTTCAACAGACGTGTTTCTAATGGGACTGGTAAAGGTGGAAACTACGATTGTAGTATTACTGAACCATTTTTTTTAAATGCACATTATTTTGAAGTTCAACCGATTAACAACATATATGTTTTCTGTTGCTGCACTAAAACAGAAATGCTTGAGATAGTTTCTTTCTAAGGGTTATCCTTGTGGTGTTACTTGTATTTTAATAATATCCAATTCATTACAAGCATTAAATGTTAAAAGGCACAATTGAATAGAACATTGAAATGAAAAATAATAGAACTATAAAATAAAACTACATATCTGAATAGTCCTCCAACAAAATTTCCAAAAAAAACACGAAATACGAGTATATATACTCAAAACATTCAGTTGGTAGTATAAATTATGCGATAAAGATAGGGTCTTCCAGAAGAGAGCATACATACATACAGTACCCGGCGATAAGTAATCCACATCGGCCTTAAGAGACTGTCGGCCATAATCGGCTAACTTCGGCTTTGTAAAGCGTCGTCTCTGTCCCTAGAACGCTTGACAACGACTGACAAATCGCGACGGAACAAGTGTATGAATGACAGAGACGACTCTCTACAAAGCCGATTATGGCCGACAGTCTCTTTCTTAAGCCCGATGTGTATTACTTACCGCCGGGTACTGTACGTGTATACACGTATATCATCAAGAATACATATGTATATCATCAAGCCGTGTCCTTTGCATGGTAGGCAGAGGGAACTGATCTCCAAATTTTTCTATCTAAACACACAACTTTCGCCTCCTCCACATTCATACATCTCGTCATGCACAATCATTCAGTATTTATACTTCTCCCATTACCTTCTTTCAAAATCTGGTTCACTTGGTATAGCCACATTTTTTCTCGTGCTGCGTCTTCCACGCACACCTTGCACGTCCGATCAAGAGAAAATCACCAAATTTGGCTACGATGCAACTACTGTCAAGTCAAGCGTCATGCTCTAATTTAGTTATAATTGGGCATACAGCGCATACAACGTGATCCAACTAAAAAAAGAAATACACAGTATCGACTCCATTTTCCGAAGATATAATTTTACAAGGGTTATCAGCCTCGATAAAATCCCTCAGAATAGTAGGAAACATTATTTCGAGACATTCTTGAAACATTAAAATAAATTAATACTTAATAATAATTTAATGTTCCGCCAAAACGAATTCCTAAAGTTTTGATAAGGCTCATAATGACGAAAGTTTTGACGAGAGCCTTTAAAGCGTTTCCTCTATCGCGTAGGAAATAATAAGGTAAGAATATTTCCACCGACAACATTCAGAATAGAAATCCTCCATTCCATCGCTATGTTAGTATACATTTGAACTATTTTAGTAGGATATTAAAGACATGAGAAATAGCATTTAATCTGCGGTGCACCGTGTCTAAACAGCTGTTTGAAATTTGCCCCTTGAAAGTCACGCTACAAGGAGTACGTAACGGCAGTCCGGCGGTAGCTTGGAGGAATTTGGCCAAAATTGGCCCAAATGCCGCCGTACTACAGGACCGGCGCCTCCGTATGTACAATGTGTGCACTATACAATGGAGTGGTTATCAATCGGCAGTCTGCAGCTCAAATTTGTGACTCGGATGGAAAGTAATTCAGTATCGATGAAACGCGGTCAATACCGTCACTATCAATGTATTGTTCGGAATCTTTCGCTACCTCAACATAAGTACATATAAGGAAGTTTCGTATAACCGGAGAAAAAAGTATATTTTTTATCTTCGGTGATAAAAGGTTTTACTTGAGAAAAAAAGTTTTACTCGAAAAAATATTTAGTGAACTCATTTATCAATAGAAGTTGCTCTGCGTTTAATAAGTTTTTTTTTTGAGTTGGAAATGTTTGAGATTTCAAATACTACATTTAAGGGAAAATTAAATAAGTATTTTGTTACATTTGGATTAACCTGATGGCGAGCGACACACCCTAAAATGTTTTGTTTTCTTTTTAATTTGTCTCGTTCTCTCTCTTCATTCTATTATTTTAACTTTTTTATTTATACATCGTTTTTACAAACGTTTTTTTTCTGTTGCTTCAGGTGTAAGTATAAATTTTTATATGCAATTTTCTGTAAAAAACTGTGGTCTAAATCAATCTATGACTGACCTATACCAGTATAATGTACTTAAGATACTCAAGTTTATTTTCTAATGCAAACCATAAATGAATTATGTTGAATTTTGAACTTGTCACATACGTGTTACGTAAGCAATGACATTTTGATTCATTTGTCTATTTTCATCAGCATCACACGGTCAAATTTATTAAATAAATTAATCAATGCTCTGAAAATAAAAAAAAACTAAAGACAAACAGTCTAAAGCACTGTTTAGAAACTTGTCACTTAGACATCGTTTCCGTTTCCTTGCAGCATAGTTGACAAGCCCTTTGAAGGTTGTACTGTCATTTCACTATCATGTAAAGATCGTCGTTGAATTATCTCGCTTCAATTACACTGAAATATAATAAAATATGTGCAAGCACTCGACATTCACCATTTTACCACTACCTACAAAGATGAACATTCAATTATCTTCCTTCAAATTTACTGAAATCATAAACACTACCATATAAATAGATAAAAAGTTTTTCTGGCACAAAGGTAGCAGCACCCTTACTTAAGGCCCTGTCATTGTACTTAAATCAAAATAGTGCTGAAATTCTTAGATAGCAGGGGGTCCGATTTTAACAGACGAATATTAAACAATTTAGAGATGACACAAATTTTAAGTTGAAAATACGATTTTGTTGCATCGTATACCCGAAACTGAATAGTACATTTAAATTATTCATGTTCTTAAACATAATAAATTTTAAGTTTCGTTGAGAAGCGATATGGCTTTTAATAGTCGTTATGAAAATCTATATATGTTTTGGCAATTTGTTCAAGCCATTTTTTACTTTGCAATTATTTGTCGTTTGTTTTACATCTTGCGGTATTCCTTTTTATTAACCATGGCGTGATTTTATTTGATCTGCTGATATGATAAACATTCGGCCAATAATCATAAAAAAAACATTTACATATTTTTCAATTATATATTTTTTGGTATGTGAGCTATTTTATGGACGTAACTTATATTTAATTAATATTATTTTTACTAGATCATTTTACACTATAGTTCGGAAAATCTAGGATGAGTCCTGTGACAGCTCACAAATTTGCCCCAATACAACCTTATGTAATGTATTTACTTAAATAACTTGCTATTTATTAGAATTGAGGCTTATATTAAAGTTGTTAAAATAATTAAAATTACTGAACATCATTACAAGGTTGTATTGGGGCAAATTTGTGAGCTGTCACAGGACTCGTCCTAGAATTTCAGAACTATAGCAAACAATTTTAAATAAAATTAATAGCAAAATAAATGTCTAAATTGTTTCGTTAATTTTGTCATTCGTTTTCGTAGGCGTTATTTTTCTTAAATAAATAAAAGTGATGAAAGAAAGTGTTTATATATAATTTAATAAAATGTTGTAAACAAAATATTATCTAAAGGCTCACCACGTTGAACATATACGAAATTTACAATCTAACATAAATTCCCTATTTTTGAAAATAAAAATAGGGACGATAATCCTAGCAATAAGGGAGGGAATAATTCATGAGCACAAATTACTTTCTATTGCCATATTCCACAAGATATTTAATAATATTTTCATCACAAAAAAATAAAACTAATAATAATTTCACAGAAAAGTTTGGATGAAATTGTTTTAATTGAACGAGTGTTGTCCGTTCTCAAAAATACAAGACAAGAATGTCTAAGATTGGTGCATTTCAAACATTTTAGAAAAAACTTTAAAATAGTTTATAACCAAATATTATATATATGGCGATTCTCGTGAACAAGATAAATAAAAAATAGTAAAAAAGATTCATAAATACAATTTTAGAAATCGGTATTTTATAACGCACGGAGCTGTGTCATTCAATGCCTACTGTTTTAATTCCAGAGGATGACATAATAACGAATTGTCAAATTGTAAAGATTTTGACGTTCACTTAGAAAATAATTAAAGACACGTTATTCTTAAATAAGAAGGATAACACAAAATACCAAAAGTAAATTCCAACCATTAGACGCATTATTAATAGATGTGTTTGCTGAATAACATTTGCGATCAGCTGACGTAGTAATGATAGAAGTGCTCTCCGCAGACAGTCGCGAAATTCACTTCATTTTCCATTGAATGGGGTTACACCGTATGCACACACATGCAACGAACGCATTAATCAAATCAAGAGTAAAATATTGAAGTTAGTCTAAAAATAAACGGCCAATGTGACAAGCAATGATCTGAAGAATGTCATAAAAAAATTAATAAGGTAAAAAACAACTGCCCATCCCATGCTAATAAAGCAAGGCCAATCACCAATCGCGGAACATTAACACATTTTTATTAGAAAGAGTAAAATAAAATATACAATTCAGAGGAAATCCACGTCATTATGAATCGACTGTCAAAAAAATCATTAAACGATTAGAATTCCTAATAATAATAAAACCTAGTGATCGTTGAATGTTACTGCGAGTAGCAGTATATGCAAGATTGTAAACACTATATGACGTACGTGTTCTAAGGTCGAAATTTGTGCGCTGTGTTTTGCTATCGATACATTCGATAAATAGTGAATCACTAAATGAAATTGGAATGACTTACCTTTATTTTCAGCGGTACTATTAATGCCACCGTCGTTGTCAGCCATCTTGCTCACTCAGACATTTGTACTGAACTGCAAACCATGCTTGACAACTTACAGAACAAAAATATGGCAACAACGCACTCTGTTTTATCAACAGTTAGGCAAATATTTTCGAATATGATCAGCAATAGAGATGGGATAATAGTTCTTGATTATAATAAATTTAATACAGACATTACTGACATTTACTTCACGGCCATTATCCAAAGAGAGAGAGACATTATTGAAAAATGTACTTAAAATCCTTATCATAAGATATTATCGTAACCTAGTGAGTAAAGACGCCTATCTTCCACTTCAAAGATGGGTTTGATTCCCATTAGTAACACTTTTTTTTTTTAAATTAAGGATTCCTATCCAATAATCACTTCAAGCCTTTTTGAGGTCTCTAGTTGGTTGAAAGAGATTGCCACCTGATAATAAGCCCGTTTGGTTGTACTGTACACAGAAAAGGTGTAATTCAGCACACTAGAAACGTTATTTTCTTTAAAATAACGTAATTTATTTAATAACAGTGAAACCTCCATCTATCGTTTTTGATTGGACTAAATAATAAATATGGGAAAACAATTGATGCGGAAACATATGAAGCAAATTGTTGTATACTAAAATATTCAACATCCTAAAAAAATGCACGTAGATAAATGTATGTAAACAAAAAATATCATTTTGTACCAAAAAAGGGCATATATTTTGATATAATTAGAATAGCTTTTTATCGTCATTTGTTTTTGGCGGTTCTATTTTCAAAGTAAACAATAGTTTCTACGTGTTTCAAATGCCATTCTTTTCGGCATCTTTACTGTGCATATAAAAATAAAAAAAGCATTCAATTTTACGAATGCCAAATATGCTTTCAAAGAAGTTACAACGTCAACGTCTTTTGCTGTCTCCTTCAATCTAGCAGTTCCGAGCTTAATTACATTCAAAAATAAAATAATCAAATAATATAGACCGAGGGGACAAACTCTAGGGGACGCCCACGCCGAGAGTACCTGGAGGACATGTTGGTGGACGTGCGCTGCTCAACATACACAGACTTAAAAAGAGCCGCACAGGACAGGGGGGAATGGAGGAGAAGAGTTCAAATTGCTGCAAACCAGTCTTAGGACTGCAACCACGGAAGGATAGATTGAAATCGTTTTCAAACAAAAAAAAAATAGTATCCAATCAGAGAAGAAATAATTTTTCGTTTTAAAGTTGATGGAATAAATCTAATTATTTCAATAGATCTAACTTCTAGATAGATCATGCCCGTTAGACATGATGCAATATTCCATAGGATTGATATTGTTGAGAACTTTAATTGCCCTGATTGATTATATAATATTGTTTGTGATATAGGATATTACTTGCACGTGTTTTACGAAATGTATATATTTTTTGAAAAATTGCATGCATTTAAGATTGTGTTCAGCACCTATTAGAATTTAATTTCTTTCTCATTAAATTTAAAGATTGCGGATATTGTTTTGGTTGAATATGTTCAACACAATAGATTAACTTCTTATAAATTTTGACAACTTTATTCTCTAGTTCTTTGTAAGATGTATTTTATTTTGAATCTGTTTATGACCGACCATTCTCTAATTGATAATGAAACAGATCTACAAAGATATCACTTAAAATGAATAACATTTATTGAATTGTATATTTGGGAAATGTATTCTTTTGTATCTTTAATTTAAAATAGATTGTTTTTTCTTTCTTTAAAAATCTGTGCTAAATATTTTCGAAAAAAATATCAATTTATTTTTCGTTTTTTATTTTCAGTGTTATTGAATTTAAGTCAGTGATATTTGGAAGATAACAAATGTAGTGCTCTTTCATATGTTTTCCAAAAAAACGTTTTAAATACAATTTCTGGTTTTCCTCTCCAATGTGCTTGATAACATCAACACCTGTCAAGTGAGATCTGTCAGTGTCAAATTTCGTTCAAAATGACGGCAGACGAAGATGACACAAAACTTTTCTGTTTTTCATTCCCTACATGTACTGCAAAAGATATAAAATTTGAGCTAGAAATACCTGTCAAAATACCATTTACCGGATGTACAAGAGAATTGACCCAAAGGATTATTTCAACGTTTCGGATCCCTGTATTTATAGAAGAAGGTAATTCATTTTTATAATAAGTTATCAAACTCAGGTATTCCCTATGTATCAGACATATTAAATAACTTTCAATTCATTTTTGCTCTGAGATAAGTTCCTTGATCTTGATTAACTTTGGCTCATCCACATATAGATATAGTGAGATGAGATTGTCACACCCATTTATGTATGTATTTGAAACACGTCCCACTGACCATTCACACTGAGTGATTAAAATTTAATTACCGACGACTACTAACAAAATTATGATATGAAACGATTTCCTAAAATAAAGATTCTTAAGACAAAATCTGTGTCAAATTCCATTACTAAATGACTGCCGTATAATGCCACTGATTTTTTTCAAAAGATTATTTATTCATAAAAACTTTGAAAGATAACAAATGATCCAAAAAAAAATTATAATTAGCTTAATTCCAAAGTCAAAATGGAAATTGTAAGTGTTTTGGCCATTGAATAAAATAAATTGAGATTTTTCAGTGAATATATGAAGATATTATTAACCTGTCTGTGTTTTCACATGCATGTTTCCAGAATGGTCAGTTTAGATTCTTTTTTCTTAGACAATTTAAATCGATAAGAAGATGCATTCCAATGCATGAGACCAGAACTCTGGTAAATGCATCAATTATCTCTTGATTTGATAGCTGCATTGAAGTGTATATTAGCATACTTATGATATAGTTTGACAGGCTGCAAAGTATCAACACAGTGATACATTTAATTTTTTATGCAGGCAAATTCGACCAAATAACTCCCCTGTTGAACTTCTTGAAGTTTCTCAAAGTGTAAAGTTTAGCTTCCTTCCTTCCGTGGTTGCAGTCCTAAGACTGGTTTGCAGCAATTTGAACTCTTCTCCTCCATTCCCCCCTGTCCTGTGCGGCTCTTTTTAAGTCTGTGTATGTTGAGCAGCGCACGTCCACCAACAGGTCCTCCAGGTACTCTCGCCGTGGGCGTCCCCTAGAGTTTGTCCCCTCGGTCATGCCCTCCATTATGGCATGCAAGAGGCCCTCTTGTCGTATTATATGACCGATCCATCTTGCACGCCTTTCGGACAGGATCCTGAGCAGGTGCCTTCCTCCTTCGATTCGTTGGAGAACCTCTTCATTTGTGATGCGGTCTCTCCAGGAAATTCCTAATAGTCTTCTATAGGACCACATCTCAAAAGCCTCTAGTCTTCGTCTATCTCTTTCGGATAGGCACCATGTCTCGCAGCCGTACATCAAGATACTCCATACATAGGTCTTGATGAGGAGTATTCTCAGTTTAAGGTCTATATTATTTGATTCTATTATTTTCGACCTTTTATTAAATGCAAGTCTAGCCTGATGTATACGGCTGTCGACCTCGCTCTTGGACCGACCGTCCCATGTTATTTTGCTCCCGAGGTAGACAAACTCCTTGGTGTTCTTTAGTGGTTTACCCGACATCACTATTCTCATCTGGTGCTGCGCTCGGCCTACAGTCAGCAGCTTTGTTTTGTCTTTATTTATCTTCATACTGTAGTTATTTTGAAGAATGCTTTCCATAGTTGTTAAGGCCTCTTGTAGTTCCTCTTCACTTTCAGCAACCATAGCAATATCGTCAGCGAACCTTATCATGTCCACCTTTTGCCCGTGTATCTTTACACCTTCTCTGTGACTCATTCTCTCTCTCAAGTGGTCAATCGCGCTCTGTATATAGGCGTTAAAAAGAACAGGTGACAGAGAGCATCCCTGCCTTACCCCTTGTCTTATATTGGCTTTCTTTGTGTCTTCGTCACATCTGATTATAGCGGCCTCATTCTTGTATAGCGCCTGGATTATACGTCTATCTCTGTATTTGATATCAATTCTCTTCAAAATCTCGAAGAGTCTTTTCCATTCTACTTTGTCAAAAGCTTTCTCCAGGTCTATGAATGTGATGTATGTGTTTTGGTTTCTTCTTATTCTATTTTCTAGCAGTATTCGTAGAGACAGTACTGCTTCTCTGGTTCCCACACCTCTTCTGAAGCCATACTGGTTTCTGGAAAGGATGTTCTCTACTTTTGGTTCAATTCTCTTTAGAATGATATTAGTCAGTATTTTTGAGGCATGGGATATTAGGCTAAGAGTTCTGTGTTGCTCACATTTTGTCGTACCTGCCTTCTTTGGTAATGTGACAATTAGGCATTTCTCGAAGTCCTCTGGTATCTTTCCGGTCTTATATATTGTCTGTATCATTTTAAACAGGGCATCTGTGATTCCTTTTCCTGCTGCCTTAATTAGTTCGGCCGGAACGTCATCGATTCCGGGTGCTTTCCCGTTTTTGAGGTTTTTCAGTGCGAGGTCGAACTGTTCTCTAATGATTGGGTCTCCCAGATCATCCGCGTCTACCTCATTTTCTCTCTCTATCAATGCTTCACTGTCAATATTTCCCTTGTCATTGTACAGCATTTCGAGATATCTTTTCCATCTCTCTCCTATTTGGTCATTTTCGAATAGTATTTTGCCGTCTTCTCCTTCTATTGCATTGCTCTTTCCGATTCTCATCCCAAAGAAGTCCTTCACCGCAGCGTGAGCTCTTTCTGCATTTCCTCTCTTGAGGTCGTCATTTATCTCAACGCATTTATTCTGATAGTATGTTTCTTTTGCTATTCTTGACTCTCTATTTATTTTGTTTCTTAGCATTTTGTATTTCTCTTGTGATTCATCTCTTTTATCATTTTTGAGCTCTCTTCTTTCTTTTATCATATTGAGAATTTCATCGGTAATCCATTCCTTCCTTGCTTGGGGTCTTTCTTTACCTATAATTTCCTCTGCCGTAGTTTTTATCTTCGACTTTATCTCTCCCCACATAGCATTCACGTTCTCCTCTTCCATTAGGTTACACTCTTGTGTCTTTTCCCTAAAATTGTCACTGACCTCTTTTATCTTTAATACCTGTGTATCCCATTTGAAATTATTTCTCCTCTTTAATTTTTTCAGTTTTAGAAGACTTTTGGCCATTACCATATTATGATCACTATCTATATCTGGGCCGGAATAACTTCTGCAGTCTTTTATTTGGTTCTTAAATCTATATCTAACTATTATATAATCTATTTGCAGTCTTTGTCGGTCTCCAGGGGATTTCCAGGTGTATCGCTGTCTTGGGTGGTGTTGAAAACAAGTGTTTGCTATCACTAATTTGTGTTTTTCGCAGAATTCTGTTAATCTGTTTCCTCTGTCATTTCTTGTACCTAGCCCAAAGGGCCCTACGCAAGTTCCTTCGCTTCCTACTCCTACAACAGCATTCCAATCCCCTAGGAGAATCAGATTTTCGCCTGCTTTTATCTCTAATATAAGGTTATCTAGCGCACTGTATACATCTTCCACCTCTTCGTCGCTATGACCCGATGTTGGCATATATACTTGGATAATTACAGTGTCAACGGGCTTAGTTTCTATTTTGACTAGAACAATTCTTCCACTATATTGCACGTATCCTTTAACCCTTCTTCCCCATTCCTTGCATAGCACAACGCCCACTCCTCCTTGACCAGGTCTGTCCTTTATGCATCCTGTGTGTATGATTCTGTAGTCACCACTCCAGAAATCTTATTCTCTAGCTTATGAAGTTCAAAACTCTAAATGGTCTGCCGCTGCAATACATGACGGAATTATGCTTTAGGGATGTGCCCTCTGGTAGACAAACTACAGTGAAGCTGTCTGAGTCTTAGAATGTTAACCATCTAGCTGAGTTGGATCAGGAAAACAGACCGGGAACCTTAGACGGCTTGTTTCTTTTGGATTGGCTGGACTTAAAGCATGGAATAGACTGGCTTTGAATTGTAGGCAGAATTTTTTTAAATTTACAATATTTGTGAGATTTTACATTGAAACTACACTCCCTCGGAGCAATCTTTGGTCACTCAATGATTCCATAAAAAATGTATGAATATTGATTATTTCAGATTTAGAAAGAGCCCTAACAGAGTTTGTCATTAAAGAAACTCAAGTCTTCCATAACAATAGAGATGAGGAACTAATTCAAAAAGCAAAATCTGGAAGTATAGATGTAGAGAGCATAATAAAGGGATGGGAGAAGTCCTATAAAGAGCAGACCTCTGAATACGCCGAACAGAAAGGAGCTTCTGATGAGGAGGTCTTTGCTGCCGCATATCACAGACTGGTGCACTCTCCAGTTTTAGAAGCTATATTGCAAATGGAAAGTTCTTATGCTCACGCTGTTCAAGAAATTATTCAACAAAGAGATGAAGACGTCAACAAAATGACGAACAGGTATTTTAATTTAGTTCATCCATTTGAAAGCTCCAAAACTTTGAAATGGGACAATATGACGCCATTAAATTTTCGGGGATCATGACATGTTTTATACTTGTTTTTAGATTTTTTATTAAATTACTGAACAAGATATAACTGTTGTATAATGTGCGTTAAAATTATTGTTTTTCTCAAAAAAAACCACCATGATCTGGCATGACATATCCATCTCCTTTCCTGCCTTCTTACATACTAGATGATAATTAAACTTTGTGAATAAAACATTTTAATGCCAAATTTAATAAAGCCAATAGAGATTTATTTATTCATTTTATTTTCATACTCGTTTAAAGGTAAGAAAAAATGAAAACAAAAGATAAATCTCAAGAAAAATAGATATCAAGATGAAAATTATATAAGAGATTAATGTAATTTTAATTTTTTTTTTTAAATTGATAAGGATGAAGTACATACTTAGAATGATTTAAGATACATTGGAATACAAAGATTCTATAAATTTTAAATAAATATGTTTACTGCAGTTTTCATTATGATTCTTTCAGTAGAAAGATTTTGACCTACATTTTTTTTTATTTTAGTCATCTTAATAGTCAGACAACATTTTTTTCAGTCAAACAACTGAAATGGAGGTGAAGATGAAGTCCTTGCACACATATACAACTGAAGATGAAATTAATCATTTGGCTGGAAAACATTTTGAAGAACAGAGTATGGTAGCTGGACGGTGGGGCTCTCAACTCGACGCTTTAAGACAAGCACAAAGAGCTGAGTATCGTATGTGGTTGATGCGCACTTTAGAAGATCACCAAACCAATTCCGGATTACAAACTCCCAGGTGCTTTGTGATACTTGCAATTAATAATTATTTTTATTTCTCCATATCCAGCATTGAACTAAAATCTCTTTTAGGTAGTTGAAAGAATCCTTGTTGACATGTTTGGCATATACATAGGTCTGTAAATATGAAACCGAATTTTTTTTATAGAAAATACACATTTATTGTATGAAAATGGTAAAAAATATTTAATTTAAAGTATTGCCCATCGCTAGCTACACATTTTTCTCATCTCTATGGCAATTTGTAGATGCCACACCGAAAAAACTGTTGCTCTTTGAGGCAAACCAATCATCGAGTCATTTTCGTGTAAAGTGAAGCGCTGCTCAGCAAGTGCG
The DNA here is from genome assembly GCA_949825065.1 of Odontocerum albicorne. Taxonomy (NCBI): domain Eukaryota; kingdom Metazoa; phylum Arthropoda; class Insecta; order Trichoptera; family Odontoceridae; genus Odontocerum; species Odontocerum albicorne. The sequence goes on from OX463849.1 coordinate 39,322,988, forward strand.
TGTCCCATCGATGCAAATAAGTAGTAATCGGATGGAGTCAAGTCTGGTGAGTAAGCCGCATGCGAAAGTATTTGCCAACTAAACGCCTCAATCGTTTCCTTGACCGGTTTTACTGTGTGCAATGGTGCATTATCATGAAGCAAAATCACTTTGTGTTGCTTCTTTTGATATTCTGGTCGTTTTTTACGCAATGCTTGGTTCAAATCCATCATTTGTTGTCGGTAGCGTTCAGTATTAACATTTTCGCCAGGTTTTAGCAGCTCATAATAGATAATACCCTTCTGATCCCACCAAACACAGAGCATTGTCTTCCGTCCATAGTGATTTGGCCTTGCAGTCGATATCGCTGGTTTGCTTGGAGTTACCCATGATCTTTTATGCTAAGGATTCTCGAAATATATTCATTTTTCATCTCCAGTCACAATTCGATGGAGAAATGATTTTCTTTTGTACCTGGCGAACAGCATTTCGCAAGTGATTTTTCGGTTTTCCTCCTGTCTTTCATTCAGTTCATGTGGAACCCATTTTCCCACCAGGATCTTTTTCATGCCTTTCAAACGTGTGGAGATAGCTTCTCGTGTCACATTTAATTGATCCGCGAGTTGTTGTTGCGTTTGAGTGTCTTCAAATGGTAGTTTAATAACAGCAGTTTTCTTCAAATGGTAACAGAAAATCAATGCTGTCCGCAAATCGTAGTTTTAAGGCACAAAAACAGACATGTTCAACGCTATGAAAACATATGTAGTTGTATTAAACTTGTATTGTTGTGAGTTAAAAGTCTTTGACAAATGTAAACACAAGAAAAAGGCGCCAATGACGCGGTTTGACAATCACTACATTGACAACTAGAGCCATCTATGAGCAAATTCCGGTTTTATATTTACACACCTGGTAGACTTGGCACTGCAAGATGAAGTTTCTCAGTATTTAGTTCTACAATGTACTTCCATAGATATCATGAGTCTAGTGTTTTCATTGAATGCCCTTGATGATCACTTTGAACTACTGGAAAAGTGCATAGTGGGGATTAAGTTATCATCTGTAAAAGTTCTTCATTTCTACCCTTGGACAATTTTTTAAACTTGATAGGTAAAATTTTATAGCAACTATCTAAAAAAATGCTTCAATAGCTGAAGTGTACCGAAAAAAGTTGTTTCCATGTTTTAAAGAAAAATGGCAACGTACTTAATCTAACATTTCTTTTTAATTTTTGAAGTTGAACATCATTTGGAATTTATGAGACAAACACCATTTTTTTTTCACGACACCTGTGGTGCCAATGCACTAATTTAACAATCCATAGTTGATGTAAAATTACATCCATAACTTTAGAAGTTCCTTGTGCATACTTAAAATATGTAACTAGGCTTTAAGTCTTTCACTAACACTTCACAATTTCTGTATATTTTTGCAGTTATTCTCCACTGAGCCAATTTCCCGGATCAGACATCCCTAGGAGTCTTCCAGTACCTGCAGCCCTTAAGCAAGAGAGACTCCTTGAGGAGAGCTTTACCATCCACCTGGGCTCGCAACTTAAGCAGATGCACAATATTCGCATTATGTCTGCCGATGTTATGAGATTCTGCAAACTGAAACAACTAGATGACAGGTAGGAACTCTATGTTGTTGGATATTACATTTGGTTTATATTCAGCATTTTTTTTTATAGAAAATGTAATACGGCAGTCTCACATTATCTGAAGTTTTGCATTCCGCAGTATTCGTTACCTGCAGTCAACTGTAGTTCCAAAATATTAAATTGAAAAATCTCATGTATCAGAAAGTTCAATAGTAGTTAACCTATACACCGCGTTAAAAATCAAATTCCACGAATCCTGTGCGCGGCACAATTTCGGCGTTTTTTAATTTCTAAGTTTAAACGCGTATTTTGTTTAGAACCACTGATATTTGATTACACCACCAAGTAAACATGACATTGAAGTAATTTTCTGATAATAAATAATAGTCATTACTTTTAAGGAGACTCATTAAATAAAGGAGATAAACTAAACATTACGTAAAATACACAAAGGAATGCTACAGATCAGATCACAGGCGTTTGTGCTTCCTGCGAGGAACACGTTAACGTGTTACACGTTAATGTGCTACAGTTACACGTTAATGTGAGGAACACGTTAATGTGCTACATCACAGTGCCTAGGTCATTTACATCATTCATCTATATCATCACAAGAAGAAGAGTGAATACAGTACAATAGGATATTTTGAGATGGGAGATCACATTTACACAACTTGATTACAGTATATTGTTATAATTGTTGTACGTGGGTCGTCCAGAAAGTAAAGAACGTTTTGGCATAACTAAATAAAAACGAAAGATATCAACACAAAACTTTATTTACAAAGTCACAGTACGTTACTCTATTTTTTAATGTAGTCGCTATAGCTGTCAAGGCACTTATTGTAACGTGGAACCAAGTTTTCAATTCCGATTTTATACTCTTCTACCGCCAGAGATTTGAGCCAGGATGTCACTTCTTGTTTGAAGTCTTCATCGTTTGCAAACTGTTTTCCACCCAAAAAACTTTTAGTTTCGGGAATAAGTGAAAATCACTTGGTGCCAAGTTAGGGCTGTAAGGAGAATGTCCAAAAATTTCCCACTTAAGACGTTGAAGTTCTCGCTGTGTTCGTGCTGATGCATGAGGCTACGCATTGTTATGAATCAAAACCACCTTTCCCAAAAACATTCCACGTCTCATGTTTTGGATGGCGCGTCTAAGTCGTTGAAGAGTTGCATAACTTTTCTGGTATTGAGATTTAGTTTTTCTTTTCCTACATGAAATAGTGACAGGTGCTCTGTCACTATTTCATGTAGGAGCGATCGTGAAATTTGTGGGAAAGATTCATGTACTGTGCTTAAAGTTGCCTATAAATTTCGATAGGCCGAACATTTTGTGCATTCAGAAAACGAATGACACTACGCACTTCACATTTGGCGGGATTTTCGATGGGCGCAGCCATTTTCAAAGGTTACAGAACAAAGACGCACGACCGTTCAGCAACAAAAGCCGGCTTGAGCTCGGTAGGAGGTTACTGGCACGCATACGATCGCGGTGGTGAGGGATCGGCGCAGGGCGTGGTGCGCAATCGTTCTTTACTTTCTAGACGCGTCTAGTATTTTATTATTTCTATTTGTTTTATTTTAACTAGAAATTTAATAAAACCATATTTTATCAACCATTCATGTCAGTATTAGAAACTTGATGAAATCAACTTTAGAATGAAAGACTCAAGGACTTAAATATTTTAAAACTTTTTACTTATTAGTGATAAAACGTTCAAGTATTAAAGAACTAATAAGGAGAAAACAAAGTATTCTGAAAAATACTTATGTATATATTATGTATCTATATAAATAAAAATGTAAATGTTCGTTAATAGAAAATCTCTAATCTCCGAAATTTCGTCACCAATTGCTTTGAAATTTTGACATAAGGTTGCATTCGTATACAAGTATGTTTATATATTTTTTTTATATATGGTTGTATATTAAAAAGTGTACAAAACAGACGAAATAAAGGGAGCACCCCCTGCAGCGACACACGCAAACTAAACATCTCATTGACAGTTATGTCACATTGCATTTTCGACGTTTCGGAATTAATATAAAATATTAAATAATTTAGTATTAAATAATAAATATTAAATATCTATATAAATAAAAATGTAAATGTTCGTTAATTAAAAATCTCCGAAAGTTCTTCACGGATTGCTTTGAAATTTTGAGTTTCATTTTGATTTCGAATATGAAATATTAAATAATAATTAATTAAATAATTAAATATTATTGTAATTTATTTTTATCAAACACTGTTTATTCCACTTTTTTTTAATACAAAAAAGTGGAATAAATAGTGATTGGTAAAAATAAATTACAATGTCTTTAAACCTCCACAACGTTAATGCCTTAACTATAAACAACAATTAAATATTAAATAATAAATATAAAAAAGTATATAAAACAATGGAGCAATGTCCGGGGAATACGGCGGGTGCGGTAAAACATCCCATTTGAGCGTTTCCAAATATTTTTTTACGACTTTTGAGACATGAGGCCGAGCATTGTCATGAAGAAGAATAACTTTATCATGTCTGCTCGTATTCCGGCCGTTTTTCTCGCAATGCACGGCTCAAACGAATTAATTGTAACCGATACCGATCACCCGTAATGGAATCGCCAGGTTTCAGCACCTCATAGTAAACAACACCCCTTTGGTCCCACCAGATACAGAGCATGATCTTCGAACCATGTATGTTCGGTTTCGGTGTTGATGTTGAGGTCGATGGCAACGATTGACCGGGCTTAGCGTAGTATTTTTTCTTCTTGGGGTTGTCGTAGAATATCCACTTCTCATCTCTAGTTACAATCCGATGCAAAAATCTTTTCTTTGTTGCCTTTGAATCAGCTGCTCGCAAGTGAAAAATCGCCTTTCAACGTCTCTCGGTTTCAGTTCATAAGGCACCCAATTTTCTTGTTTTTGAAGCATTCCCATGGCTCTCAATCATACGGAAACGGCTTGTTGAGTCACTCCCAATGATTCTGCAAGCTCCTCTTGCGTTTGACTCTGATCTTCTTCAAGTAATGCCTCTAATTCTTTGTCCTCGAATTTTTTTGGCTGTCCAGAGCGAGGCTTGTCTTCGACGCTGAAATCTCCATCCTTGAAACGTCGAAACCATTCCCTACATGATTTATCAGTTGGAGCAGCGTCACCATAAACTTCGATAAGCATTCGATAGGCTTCAGCTGCACTTTTCTTCCAATTAAAGCAGAAAATTAAAACCTCCCGCAAATGCTGCTTGGTTAACACAAAATTTGACATTTTCAACACTGTACAAAACAAGGTTTTTGCATGAAACTCAAAGCGATATAAACTGAATATTATTGGCAGATGTCTAACCTCTCTGAAACCGCCAAAATCGGCTGTCACTATGAACCATTCATAACAGCCAGAGCCATCTTTTTGAAACAGACCAAACTAATTTGTACTCCCAATAGGTTGTGGGTTTTATTTGTGGGACCAGGGTCTTGAGATTTACACTTAGATATTCTCGGAAAATTAGCTCTTTACCATCTTGTCAAACCTTGTGTTAGCAGAACTTTCTGTTTTATTGGGCAGGCTAGAAAGAGATGCTGAAAGTCTTAAAAACAATTTTGTTGTTGGACCTCAAAAACAATCTAGAAACTCTTATAGCACTATTTCATTCAACTGGTATCCCCAAGAGTGCTTCAATGATTTATGTTAGACAGCTACAAACAACACGTACCAATACCAATAATAAATTCAAATGAAAATAGGCCTACAAATAAAACCAGTCCAAGATTCAAACAGTATGCCTGGGTGTTAAGCAGGCACACTAATCATTAGGCCACAGTGCTGCTATCTCTTTGTATGTTGTCTAAACTTCTCTATTATATTAAAGGGTGATGGAGGCTCCTAGAAGACTGCAGACAGCTCTCAGTCTGTACTCAAGCGATCTATGCGGACTTGTGGTGCTCCTAGACTCCCCCCCGCCGCACTACACGGGGCTGGCCAAGCGGATTGCCCGGGCCTCTCAACAGAGCACTGAATTCCACTTTTCATACATGGAACAACAGCTGGAAAAGATTATTGATGATGTTAAAGAACCGGTTAGTTTTATGATATGTATTAACATCTCCCAGTGAATATTATAAAATCTCGAACCAATAAATATTTTCACAAAATAGAATGAATCATTATATAGTATAAGGTAATGCCCAAATGTTTGGGGAATTCGAACAGTATATACCCATTGGGTTACTAAAAAATTCTATCAAAAACCCATTGTTAATCAACTAACTGTCAAAAAGTTCAGAGGTTAGCTATTTTGAATTGTTTTGTTTTAGTCAATTGCTAATTTCATAAGGATAGCAAGTTTCAAGGCACATGGGATCTCTATCAAAATTTTCTTTAAGCTCATAAAAACTGTTACAGAAATCCACATAACACTTAAGAAAGTAAAAGTATGTTGATAATACGAGGCGTATCCAGAAAGTAAGTGTACTGAGGCTCTCACGACCGGATGGATTTTATTTTCGACATGTTGGCTACACTTCCGTGTAGCCTGACCCTTCCCCTCCGCAACGAGACCGGTTCGAGGTCAGTACGTTGAGAAGTGTCGACGCGACAACACGTTTCGTGAAAAATGTAAATCCAATCTCCCGCCAAGTGCGAAATACGCGGCGTCATCCGTTATCTCGTTTGGAAGGGAAAACCTCCGGTTGAGGTTTATAATGAGGTGAAAACTGCATATGGTGATAAAGCTATGAATCGTACGAGTGTGTACAAGTGGTGTCGCGAGTTTAAAAACGGTCGTACGTCTGTGCATGATGATCAGAGGATCGGAAGACCTTCAATTGTGACTGACGAAATTGTGGAAAAAATCGAAAATGCGCTCCGTGGCGATCGCAGATTAACTGTGGATGAACTTTCTGCGATGTTTCCGCAAATCTCCAGATCTCTACTACACGAAACCATCACAGAAACCCTCGGATATCGGAAACTGTCCGCGAGGTGGGTCCCAAAACAGCTGACAGACCAACACAAGTTGAATCGAGTAGAGGCCGGGCAAGAGTTTTTGAGGCACTGCAAACTCCATGGAGATGAATTTCTCCGCTCCATCGTTACTGGAGATGAAACTTAGGTTGCACACTACACGCCTGAAACCAAAAGGCAGTCTCAACAGTGGCGTCACACCTCTTCACCCTCCGCCAAAAAGTTCAAAACCACAATTTCAGCCAAGAAAATCATGGCATCCATGTTTTGGGACTGTCAAGGCATAATTTTAATTGAATATATGCCTCAAGGGGAGCTCATCAACTCTGCAAGATACTGTGAGACCCTAAAAAAATTGCGGAGGGCGATTCAGAACAAGAGTAGAGGCATGCTGACAAAGGGAGTCTGCCTGCTGCACGACAATGCCAGACCACACACGGCCAACGCCACAAAGGAACTGCTCGCCTCGTTTAAATGGGATGTCCTGAACCATCCCGCACATTCCCCTGACCTAGCACCTTCAGATTACTATCTCTTTACCTCCTTGAAGCTGCACATCGGTAGAAAAAGGTTTTCAACTGACGAGGAGGTAAAGGAGGAGGTGGAGAAGTGGACGGAGGGGTTGGCGGGAAACTACTTCGAGGAAGGCATCAAAAAGTTGATACCCCGCTTCACCACCTGCATTGAGAGGAATGGCGACTATGTCGAAAAATAGCTTACATGTGTACTACGGTAACCGCATAATTTTTTTGTTTAAATAAAAAAAATTGTAACCTACAAAAATTCAGTACACTTACTTTCTGAATATGCCTTGTACTATGTAATTCCATCAAGGAAACTGTGATGGTATATATAAATGTATTTACTTACTCCATGTTGTTACAAGCCATGTAATATTGTAATATGATATCCAAAAGTTGATGGTATTTCTCAGATAGATGTCGTTAGTACAAAAATGTTATTACTAACTTTATTTCAAACCTGCTGAATATATATTATTATAAATGGTACATAGGAAAAAATTTCAGCCATCTATTACCAAAATTGCTTGAGCATTTTTTTAGTATCATTTTAAAACTGGAACAAAATAAGTTATTTTTTTATCCTTCTGCTTTTTTACTTTCGAAAAGGAGAAATGCGACAAAAGATACGTTTAGTTTATGGCGATGATACATAAGTGATTGTGTGTGTCAAATGTGGTTTAAAAAACTACATAATGGATACAACACTCAAATATGGTGTCTGTTCTCTAAAAGGACGATTATATTACATGGCTTTACAACTTTTGAAGAGAACACAAGGAGGTGTTTTTATGTATCAATTCTGCATTTAAACTGTTAGTTATTTATATTATTGGTTTAGTTAGTTACCAAATATTAAATTTTATTTATTCTGCAGGTTATAATGAGAAATATACAGCGAGCAAAGAATTTGTCTGAACAAGGCCACCCTGATGCCATGTCTCACAGAAAGATAAAAGACAGCAAGTATCTTCAGACTGGTGATATTTACGTTACGAAGCATTCTAACCTAGCTGAAGTTCACATACTTTTCCATCTTATAGCTGATGAATCATCTCTTAGATCAGGTTAAGATTTACAATAACTACTTAATATAGATTTTTCTTTACTTTTATTGTTAGTTTTTCTTGTGGAAAGAGAGTAAGGTCCAAGAATGAATGAAAAGCCATTTTTTAAATATATTGACTTGAAAATTAACTTATTATTTAGTAGCACCTTATGAGCATACCATATAGGAGTGTTTTAATATGTTTTTTTAAGATTTTTGATCACTCCATCATTAAAAAAAGTAACTAATTCAATAAATCATACTTCATCCTTGTGAAACATGGGCATCATAGAAAAAATATAAAAAGTCAATAATACATAATGTCAAAAACAATTAATATTATGGACAACCTCTTTGGTTTAGTTGGTAAGACACCTGTCTTCAACCTGGGAGTTGTGGTTTCGATTCCTGTTGATATCCAATTTTTTTAAAAAGGGTTCCTGTCTAGATTTTACTTGAGGTTTCTTTATCATCCTCCTACTTAATGTAGAGTTAGACACTTTTGGCACTTACCCCACAATATATACACAAATTATATGATTTGAAGAAATTAAATCTAGGGAAATAGTGAAATGCATAAAAAATATCTTCTCATCTGCCATTGCCACTGTTTCTTAAAATATGTCTCTAATGTGTTATGACATATGACTAAAACTTAGACACTAATTTGATAGCTTACCCACAAACTCCAAGTGACACAATGAGCAATTGAACGGGCAATGATAGGAATTTCCCTCAGGGATTGAAATAAATGATAGCCATTGATATTGGAAAATCAATTGAAAAGGTTTGTAAACTTAATTTTAATTTTCAGGTGACATTAACTCCAGACATCCAGCTATATTGGGATTGAGAAATATTTTAAAAGCTGCATGCTCCAATGATGTTACCACTCTTACATTACCCGTGCTTCTTCGACATGATATGTCGGAGGTAAGAATATATTTGATCAATTGTTAATTCAAAGGTTCTATTAAAGAAGTTTTTTTAAGAGCTTCTTTTTAAATAAACTTAATAAGATATCTATTGTTTATTTATTTGATTTTTCTATAAGTTTACTTTTACTTTTTTTATGCACTTAAATTTCGCACATTATTAAACTATTTGTGCCAATTTGGGTGTCCGGAACATTCTTTGCCCACAATTATTGCAAATAATTTATCTCAGTCACAATTATTCGCGGCTACAATTCTTATGTCACAATTGTTGCCTGAAAAATTCTTCACTTCTTCTGTTTGGTCGATTTCTCATGACTGAGGGTCGCAATCTCTCTGGTCCATTACTTTGACCACTGAGAACAAACAGTTCTCCATATCTCCCTAGTTTGGGCCTCTCGAAGTGGTGTCATCACAGAGGACCCTATCGCATTACTGACTTGGTCTATCCATCAAGTTGATGATCCACCTCTCCCTCACTATCCCTCCACACTCATTAACACAAATTTTCCCAATTGTCCTCTCTCCTGCGTAGTATATGGCCAAATAATTGGAGTACTCATCACAGACAAATCGTTAACAGCCTGTCTTGAGTCTCAAGTTATTGTATGATGTATGCATTGGTGCACCGCATCGCACCGTTGAAGATATCCTCAGTATGCATCTCCAGCATCACATCACGAATACATTCATTGTTTTTCTCAATTTTGCTCTCAGTGTCCAGGTCTCCGTTCCATATAATAAAATAGAGAAGATGAGGGAATGTATTGGAAAGGGTTGAAAGCATAAAGTATCTTGGAGTATTTTTCCATCAGTTTTTTGCTAGAAGATCCATATTAAAGCTTTGAGCACATGATCAGAAAGCTAGGTTATATTTTCCGTATAATTCGAAATGTGTTCAGTAAAAATGTTCTTAAAGGTATATAATTCGCTTTATGTCAGTTGGCACTTTCTTATGGTATATCGGTTTGGGGGGGATGTACCTTAACACAGAAACACATACTGCAGGTTTCCCAAAAATTTATTATAAGCTTAAAATAAAAAATTCATTATAAGGTAGGAAGTTTATAATTAGTAAACTTCCTGCCCAGTATCCCATTGCGGAGCTTTTCAGAGAGTATCGGGTCCTAAATGTAGCCAACTTACACTCTCTGGTACAGAGTTCATTCTCAGGTACCGTCATTAAGAAAAAAAGAAAATGCAAACTGTGTAGAGACACATGACACGCATGGCAACTGATCAAATGTTCATCATCCTTAGAGTTAGAATATCTTTTGCCCAAAGGCAATATGCCTGTTTGGATCCCATGATCAGCAATAAGGTGCCGAATCCAATAAAGGCAAAATGGGCCAAAAAAATTAGGTAGTCGATCGGAGTGTGGTTGTTATTGTGACAGGAGTTTGAATACTTGGGCTTGCAAGAAGAATGACTTGTAGCAAAGGTTTGTGTGAACTCTTGAGTGTGGTGTGTTTTTGGTGATATGTGCGGCACATTAAGAGATGAACTTTTTGGTTTATCTGGAGTGATGAAGTGGGAGGGGTTTAATTTGTGTGATATATGCATATGTAACTTAGTGTCATTGTTGATCGAGTTGATGAGATAATGCAATGGGGTATTGTGTAATCAAAAATCGGAAAAATATCAATTTATTTTTCAATAGCTGTTTACCAGGGACATGACAAATGAAAGGCCATAAACCCAGATCCATTAAAATTGTGTTTCCACATTAATTTACCTGGTGTCTTCACAAATTATGTATTTATAAGATTTCTTGTCATATATAAATAAATAAAATAAATTAGTCTTTTTTGGTTTCTATTGAAATGTTTCTTTCCTTTCATATTTGCTGTTTTGCCACTGAGTTCTTTGCTATTGCAGTTCTCAGAATTTCAAGTTTGCAAATTAGATATATAAATTGCTTTACCGCTTACAGTAATGGCTTTCATACAAGTTGAATTGTCAACAAGTTAATATATCAATTGGACTTGGTTGTTTCTCATAGTACCAGCCTTAGAGTCATTGAAAAGAGCCTGATTTTTGTTTTAGGAAATGACTGTTGCCTGGTGTGCCAAGCGAGCTGAACTTGTGCTGAAATGTGTAAAGGGCTTCATGATTGAAATGGCCTCCTGGGGAGGTTCAGAATTAAAGAATATCCAGTTCCTGGTTCCACAGGGTATATCTGAGGAAGTGTTCTCCACCCTTGCTGCGATGCTGCCCAGTATATTCAGAGTGTCAAACCCTCTCAAATTTAAAGCAGAATCTGATAATAAGTCAAAATAATCAAAATAAAATACTATAATCAATGAAATACTCATTTTTACCAATAAATATGTATTTATGCATTTTTAAGACATTTTTAATGATTCTAATATTTTTCTGTTACTATACTAAAAATTACTTTTAAAACTGACGCTGAAAATATAACTGGCATAAATTCATAAAACAAGATTTTCTAAAAATAGTATTTTGGTGAGATTATCTACTCCTTTCTTTATTTCAGTTTCTTTTTAAAAACCATTAATATGTAACATTATGTACAGTTAAAAATTTGATTTGCTCATTTGTTTAAAAAATATAACATGCAAGTGTTGTATTCCCAATCCCTGGTATGTTAAATATTATGAAAAATATAACATGCAAGTGTTGTATTCCCAATCCCTGGTATGTTACATATTATGAAAAATATAACATGCAAGTGTTGTATTCCCAATCCCTGGTATGTTACATATTACGAAAAATATAACATGCAAGTGTTGTATTCCCAATCCCTGGTATGTTACATATTATGAAAAATATAACATGCAAGTGTTGTATTCCCAATCCCTGGTATGTTAAATATTGTGAAAAATATAACATGCAAGTGTTGTATTCCCAATCCCTGGTATGTTAAATATTATGAAAAATATAACATGCAAGTGTTGTATTTCCAATCCCTGGTATGTTACATATTATGAAAAATATAACATGCAAGTGTTGTATTCCCAATCCCTGGTATGTTAAATATTATGAAAAATATAACATGCAAGTGTTGTATTCCCAATCCCTGGTATGTTACATATTATGAAAAATATAACATGCAAGTGTTGTATTCCCAATCCCTGGTATGTTACATATTATGAAAAATATAACATGCAAGTGTTGTATTCCCAATCCCTGGTATGTTACATATTATGAAAAATATAACATGCAAGTGTTGTATTCCCAATCCCTGGTATGTTACATATTATGAAAAATATAACATGCAAGTGTTGTATTCCCAATCCCTGGTATGTTACATATTATGAAAAATATAACATGCAAGTGTTGTATTCCCAATCCCTGGTATGTTACATATTATGAAAAATATAACATGCAAGTGTTGTATTCCCAATCCCTGGTATATTACATATTATGAAAAATATAACATGCAAGTGTTGTATTCCCAATCCCTGGTATGTTACATATTATGAAAAATATAACATGCAAGTGTTGTATTCCCAATCCCTGGTATGTTACATATTATGAAAAATATAACATGCAAGTGTTGTATTCCCAATCCCTGGTATGTTACATATTATGAAAAATATAACATGCAAGTGTTGTATTCCCAATCCTTGGTATGTTACATATTATGAAAAATATAACATGCAAGTGTTGTATTCCCAATCCCTGGTATATTAGGTCCTTACATATGAAATTGGCGTTTTGTTTGGGAGGAACATAAAGTTGATTTTTTTTTAATATAATATATTTATTTAATCAAAGTATGTACCATTGCTATCTATGCACTTTTGCCATCTCATAGGTAGTTCATCGATCCCTTTACTAAAAAACCATTCGGACGGGAATCAATAAAATCTTTGAAGTCGGTTTGGACTGCCCCATCGGAGTTGAATTTTTTCCCTTGCAAGAAGTTATCCAAATTTCGAAAAAAATAGTAATCTGTTGGGGCAAGGTCCGGAGAGTACGGTGGATGTCTTAGACATTCCAATTGAAGCTCTTCTAATTTGGTAGCCGTCTGTTGTGCAGTGTGTGGTCTAGCGTTATCATGAAGCAGCAGTGGCCTAGAGCGATTAACCAGCCTCGGTTGTTTAGCAGCTAGCTTTTCCATCATGGTTTGCAGTTGCTGACAATAGACATCTGCCGTAATCGTCTGGCCAGATTTAAGAAAGCTGTAGTGAACGACACCAGCACTAGTCCACCAAACGCTCACAAGTAACTTTTTTGGAGTCAATTTTCGCTTGGGGCATGGTTTGGCTGGTTCGGCAGGGTTCAGCCATTGTGATGAGCGCTTCCGATTATCATACAGGATCCACTTTTCATCACAGGTAATGATTCGATTCAAAATCCCTTCATTATTGTGCCGGTTGAGTAATGCAACGCAGCAGTCAACGCGCGTTTGTTGATTTGCTTCACTCAATTCGTGAGGTACCCACCTTTCAAGCTTTTTCACCTTCCCAATTTGCTTCAAGTGGATTAAAACAGTTTTATCACTAACACCGCAGCCTGCAGCTAACTCGGACGTGGTTTGCGATGGATCCGCTTCCACAATAGCCATCAATTCTTCATTATCAACTTTCTCCACGGGGCTTGTTCTGCAGGTCGAAATTTCCAGAACGAAAACGTTGGAACCAAAAACGCACTGTGTTTTCTTTTGCGGCACCGTCGCCATACACATCATTAATCCTTCGAGCCGTTTCTGCAGCACTGGTGCCACGGTGGAACTCGTACTCGTAAATAACGCGATATTTCAAGTTTTCCATTTTGTAAACTGAGTGACGCAAAGAAAAAAAACAATTGAGGAAAAAACAAATGAATTATAATTTTCGAAACATAAATACTTGAGTAAATAGCTGTATAAATTTTAATTTGGAATTCCTAACCAAAGAGAAGATATTTGAGATCAAAGTTGCCAGTACGGCAAAACGCCAATTTCATATGTAAGGACCTAATATTACATATTATGAAAAATATAACATGCAAGTGTTGTATTCCCAATCCCTGGTATGTTACATATTATGAAAAATATAACATGCAAGTGTTGTATTCCCAATCCCTGGTATGTTACATATTATGAAGAATATATAACTAAACAATGAGAAAAAGGATTAAAATAAATGTGATGTACACAGATTTCAGAGAATTGAGTTGATAAATAAAAAGTAAAATTTCTTTATTAGTTGAATTACCTTCATCTTTATAGTCGATGTCCATTTTAAACTCCTAATTGTAGCATATGATATGTTAGTCAAGAAGTGTGAAGTTCTAATTCTCGGCAACTCTCTTAATCCCCCAAACTGAGAATGTCTTTGAATACAGAACTGTCAATGAATAGGCCCAATACCTTTGCCACGGTGGCGCCATGCTGCAGGTATTTCAAAGTTGAATTAACATCAATCAGATCATGCCATCGTAATGGTTATGTAAAATAAATAATTAAAATAATTAATCATTAAATGAATGTTCTTCAATATCTCGCATTAAACCTTCCCTTACGGTGATAAAAATGAAACGCGTGTTCCGGTGTTGGGTAGTGAGTACGCGATCAAAAATTAGCGATTTTAAATCGGAAAAATAAGAACATTCATAGATAATCCCCTTAATTAATTATAATTGAAGTTAAAAATTATAATAATTGAGATTTATTTGTTGAAAACATTAAAAAACCATCTGGCACCGCTCACGGAACGGGCGTAGGTCTAGTCTCGTTGCCAGCTCAACAGCTACTGCAGCGCGGCAGGGTTGGGGGCTAACTCGGGCGTCGCTTACACTTGCGAGGTGGAGACAATTGCGCTTCTCGCTATTCAGTGACGTATGCAAAAGTGAGATGCGAATATAGTGTCGCGCTTCCCGCATACTTTTCACCTATCGTCAAGACCCAAGATCGAGGCACTCACAGCGTTTAAATGCGAATATGTTTCCGATATTCAGAAAATACTTACGATGTAGTCGATAAATTCTGATTATTATTAATATTATTTTTTAAATCAATGCGTAAATATATTATGGAGGAATACCTAGAATCTTAACCTTGTATTTATTATATTTATAGAGATATTGATGGTTATTTGAAGCAACGTGTAGAAGATACCCAACACCGGGAAGGAAAGGTTAATATCAGTCACAATAAAACGTGTTGAATGTAATTTATTCCAAATATGTTTTTTTATCATATGTATGAGAATAGAACAAGCCCCCTATATAAAATTCATTTCAAAGAGAGCCCTATACACGTGTGTGAGATGGGAGAGTGATTCTTTACAACTTTTTCTTTGAATGCCCAATGCATATGATGTTTACTCAAGTATAAATGTCTCTCACCCATTCAACAAGTCTTGCACTTCATTCTCCACTAAATTCCTGTCACATATCTGAATTTATAGTCCAACATTTAAAAAAAATTTAATACTACTGTAGTTTTCCAAAAACATTTATGTTCGTCCCTTTCCATTGCCATTGACAAAAATCATTTTCTTTATAGGATGGAATGCCTAATTAACTAATAATAATTTAATAATTTTTTTGCTTTCCTAAACTTACAATTTATATTCTTATAATTTACGTCCTTTTCTACCTATTTTACACCCTTTATGTTCCGCAGGAACGCTGGAATACCAAAAAACATTTTCATCCAGGTTTGTCTCTATTCTGGTACTCCATATTTTTGACCTTAGGCTAAGAGTCGGTTTTTTGAGACCTCTGTTCAAAGTTGCTTGTTGTGGACAAGGTCCTTCACTACTTCCAGCGTTTGGATGCCCTCCTCCACACCATTCAATCATATTTTCTTTGGAAGACTACTACATCTCCTCCCATCAACCTACTGCTCAAGCAACAATCGTCCAACATACTCTTTGGATCTTCAAGTGATGTGTCCATACCACTACGATCTAGTCTACCTCAGTTTGTAATTTATCGATGCCGCTTCGAGATTACCTCATATATTCATTTCATACTTTGTTTCTATCGACATCCACTTCAGCATCTTTATTTCTACTGCATGATACTTCCACTCCTGTGCTCGAGTGTCCACACAATATTCCGCACCATACCGCATCACTGGTTTTTATGACACAGTGTAATATTAATCTTAAAAGTACTTTTATAAATTCGTTGTAGATCTTTCTTTATATAAAATTATCTTAGAGGAATAATATTTTTTTATGTAATTGAATGAATCTATTATTTCGGTTGGAACAATAATTTTTACATAAAAAAATTTTGTACATGTATATTATATTTCCATTGCATGAATCTCACACTTTTTACATTGAGTAGTGAATAGTTTTTGTATCTAAAAAAATTAATAAGTATTGTCAAATAATAATGACATGATTTGTGATCAAGTTTTAACAATGTTCATAATGAATTAAATTGAATATTAAGTGTATGTTATGAATAATAAAATTTGTGGAACAAATAATGTTTTTATTTTTTTTTACTTCTAAAGAATATTCTGAAAATATATTTTTGGCACTTTTATATAGTTGATTGATATCATTAACAATTTGATATTTGACCATTAATTAGAACTTGGACTGACCTGGATAGATGCATTTTATGGCATGATTGTGATCCTGATGGAATGATGATAAATTGAGAGAAATTCTGAAAGCCCTTAAAAAATATTTTCTCAAATTAATATAAAGCCAGGAAGATACACACTTAGAAAATCATGAAAGGAGACAATTGGAGTAATTTTAGCTCGGGGAATTTAAAGAAATATGAAAAATAAAAAAGCTTGTATGTTGAGATTTTTGGATGTTGAAGATGCAAAGGCTGTGTGTAAATAGAAGGTCTCTACTTATGATATATAAACACGTTCCGCGCCGCGTAGGTCACCGGTGACCTACCATGTTTTTGACCAGGGGGCCACATAGGTCACCGGTGACCTACGTGTTTTTTTTTTATAAACAGTCCCAGTGCGCCAGCGGTCACATTTACTAGGAATTTTAACATTGAATGTGACCTATACGGCGCCCCTGAATATAATGCACATAAAAACTTCCAAAATTTTGTTAGAAAATGCAATTATTTTTAATAAACCTCCAGGTGTACATGAGCAAGCTATATAATTAAAAATTAAGTTTAATTAATAAATTATGTAAGAAATATGAATTAAGAGGGTACAATATCATCTTTTCTTTTATTTGCGAGCTGTAGTAGGGGTTTTGGACTGAAACTAATATTTTGAAGGGTATGCTTCAGGGGTATATAACATTCATCGAAACACATTTTTTTAAATAAATAAAATATCGATATTTAGAATTGAAGGACCATTTATAAGGTAAAATTAGTTACAAAAATAAAGAAAATACAGAAAAGAGAATAAAACGGAGTACAAACCAAACCCAAAATTATCACAAGAAAATAAAAACAATATCTACCATAGTAATTACTAATTAGGTTTTACAAAATTAAAATGATTTGTTTGCGTCCATTATTTCTTATCTCTGCAGCAAATCCTATTTTCTAAGGGAAAAATAATATAACGGTTTATTTTTTTCAAGGATAAACTAGCCTCTACAATTAGGCTAGGGGGTATTGAAGAGATTCCAGGGATAACATAATGAATGGGACCATCCATTTGTCACACTCTGGAAATTTATGAAGGTGCATTGTCTATGCAACATTGTGACCCTTTTTTTTGGAGCTATTGTCTCAGTAATCATAAGAGATTATTATGTTATGGCGTAACACTATAGCATATTACATAAATAAATAAAAAATATAATAAGTAATAAATTAGGCATGCTACAATTTGTTTCGACTACAAAAGTTTATGTTGTATATTACATGTATTACCGTACGATGCCGCGTAGGTCACCGGTGACCTACGCTCACAATATCACCTAAAATCAGTTTATTTTTATAAATAAATAATTATTTATGAAGCCTATATATGTATACATAATATAAACTATAATTTGTTTAGTGGCGTAGGTACTTATTTTCTCAAAATGTACTGCGGCACGGAACGTGTTAAAAGGGACACGGTGTGACATGATAGCTTTATTATAAATACTCTTAGATTTAGCTATTCGTGTATTCGTGAAGCTGTGCACAATATTATATTATGTTTATAGTCTATTTCTTAATTGGTTGTAGTTGAAAACAGTGTTTTTTTTCCATCATTTTAATGTGTTAATTTTGTTATTGCCAGTTTGCCCACTTCCAAAACAGCAAGTCGGTAGCGGATTTTATCTAGTAAATAAATATTGTTTTGCATAGCATAGCGAAATGGCGCTGATTTATAAATATAATGACTATTTGTGTTGTGACTGATGAATGTTTTTATTTCGACATTACCTGATTTACTGCATGAATATGTTACTGAGGAATGCTTTAAAAAGGTGACTCTCCATCCAGTATATATATTGCAGAAATTAACCCTTGCCACCCGGTGATGTCCACTGAGGGGACATAACATCTTTTTATTTTAATTTCTGCAATACATATTGACAAATCTGCGTCATTTCGAAATGCTATGCGTCAGATGGTTATGATTCATACGTCGACGCTGGTACGAAGATGCCGAGCACAACCGTAGGATTGCCGAGCATCAACGAATTCTCAGCGGACGTGCGGCGTTGTAAGTTGAACAATTTTTTTACAATGTTGAATATTTTTATATTATTATTTAGTATGATTGATTTTGCTGTGATGCTTTTATATAAGATTCAAAACAATATTTATTCACTAGCTAAAAATTACAGTTGCGTTTTTTTATAAGAAACGACATAAAATTCATGATTAATTTAAAATTAAAATAACCACAGTAAAAAAAGTTTAATGCATGCTTGACTATAGAACTGTAGTTCGGGAAAAATTACTTGAATAGGTCGATCATTAAAAAAATCACTATATTTTGCCATTTTTTTCAATGAAAGTTTTAATGATAATGTACGAGGGTCATCCAGAAACTAAGGTTACAAGGGCTCCTGAGGCCGGGGGAACTTTTTGTTTCGAAATTGGTGCACCTGGCGTGTAGAGGGGATCCTAACGGTCAGTTTGTTTGGTCCCGCGTGTTTGTCTGCCATTTTGTTCAGTCACAGTAAATTCTTCCGATGGAGAGGTCGTCGCGCGCTCCCGCCAACTCTCGTCCGTGCGAGACCCGCGCGGTCATCAGTTTTTTGACTTTGCAGAAAATACCGCCGCGAATATCCATCGGAAGCTCGTGGAAGTTTATGGCAGTGATGTGATGAGTCGACAATATGTCACGAAGTGGGTTAGGTTTTTCAGAGAAGGCCGTAGTGATACTCACGACGAGGCAAGGCAGTGATTTCTAACGAATTTGTGCAAAAAATTGAAGAACAAGTTCGAATTGACCGCCGTGTGACGCTTGACGACCTTCACAAAGAATTCCCTGACATTTCTCAAAGTCTCCTTGGTAATATTGTGTCGGAAAAAACTTGGTTACAAGAAGATGGGTGCCCAGAATCCTCACACCGGAGCACCGTCAAAACCGCGTGATCGCCACGCCTGAATTTTTGGATCGTTTTGTACAGGAGGGAGAAGCTTTTCTGAACTCTATCGTGACGAGAGATGAGACGTGGGCGTGTCACTACACCCCAACAATTTTCCAACGATCAGGAGGTCGAGGAAGCTGTGAAGAAGGGGCTGAAAGAGCTGGCGGCGGAGGTCTATGACACTGGCATACAAAAGCTGGTGCCCCAACTACAGAAATGTCTCGATCTCGACGGCGATTACGTTGAAAAATATTTTAATATATTTATGAAGTATCCTGTGAATTTCAATTAAATACAAGCATTTTTCGATCCCACATAAATGTTGTAACCTTACTTTCTGGATGACCCTCGTAAGTTCGAAAAGAAAATTTGTAATGTTCAAGTGTGTTTGTTGCTAGTTGTAGTACACATTGATACCCTCTGCTGGTAATTAAGGTTTTTGAGCTTCTATTACCGTGTGGGGATGGTGTATTTAAGAGGCTTAGGGCGACAACGACAACTCAACACAAGTTTATAAACAATTTATTGATAAAGTTAACATGAAATTATTATTAGGTAAGGATTAAGCGTCTTTGCATAACACAGTCTTTTCTCACTGAATTCACTGGTCACTGAAGGTCACACTCATGTGAGGGGATACATGTGGCTGGTAATGGTCCAGGCAGGTCAGCAGCAGTACCCCGTGCAGGGTGCTAGGGTGGCTCTAGGAAGGTAGTAATATTAGTCCCAGTATGAGACCAGGGCTGCTCAAGTAAAGCGACAGTGGGACTCAAACAATGCGGTATGGCAGCTCAAGCAAAGTGGCCAGGCGGCTCAAACACAGCGGTAGGGCGTCTCGAGCAAAGTGGCCGAGTGGCTCAAGCATAGCGGCAGGGCGGCTCAAGAAAAGCGAGAAGACGGCTCAAGCAAAATGGCAGGGCGGACCGAGCAAAGCAGCAGAGTGGATCTAGCGGAACAATAGGTTTGTCCAAGCAGGGCGGCAGGGCTGCTGGCTAATCCAGCAGGACCTTGGAGTGGAGATGTCTTGACTGGTGACTCGTCCTTGACTGGAGCTGTCTGTTAGGAGTGGATTCCTGGCTAAAACAGGCAGTCTTGTAGTGAAGGTAATCAGGCGGAGAGTTTCTTTCAGCGAGGCAGCCAGGTGGAGAATCCGCCCGGTAATGCAGTCAGGTGGAAGGTGGTATCACGCTGATCCAGGTTCCTCCTTTTTATAGCGACCACGATATATTTTTGGACACCGTAAGCGGCCTGCTTAGCGTATCAAGTTCTGCCCAACTCATTTATACACATACACGTATCATCCCTGTTACATTCGGCCGCTCACAGCCGACTAGGACGGTCGCCTGCAAACACCGCTCTCCGACGCTCTCTCCACCTAGAAGCGAACGGAGACCGCCACCGTCGCGCAAGCCGGGGTTTTGGCTCGTCAGCACGCTAGCTGGCGAGATTTTTACCCGTAGCTGCCATCATCAGTATCAACACGTGTGTGTGTGTATCAGTCTCCTCCACATCTCTGAAGCAACCATAACAGGGGCTTTCTTGCTCCTTTTTCAAGCCTCTACGCCATCGAGTGCCACCAACCATCACTATCAGCCCGTACGGACATCAACATCATCACAAAGAAGGAGGGAAGAAGAAGGCCACCCGTCACCGCAGTTCCAGCCATCACCGGTGCTCGAGTGTCACGCCCGACGACGTCACCGACGTCTCCTCATTCGGGTGAGTGAACGGACTTTTCTCTTCCCTACCCCCCTCACTATATATTTACTATTATCTATTTTCTTATATATATTCACTTATTACTAAATGACAATGCCCTCTAGCGCAGACATTGTGCACTGGCGCATTCGAAAGAAAGGATCCCAACGAAAAATCTCGCGGATCCCCCCAACTAAAGACCCTCCGGTCTCCCCCAGCCCACCCATGTCTCTCAAAGAGGCTATAAGCCAGCTTCGCGAGGACGCGAACAAGCGATCTATTGCGAAAGCAGTAAAGTTTCTATCGGCTCTCCTCAAAAGAGGAGAACCCAAATTCATAGACGAAGACACAGTCGTCTTCCCACGCCTCACTCCATCAACAACAGTGTCACCCCCCGCCCAGCCCAAGGTACCACTGAGGAAGCCCATCAACTCCTCACCACTGTCGGCCCCACCCGCCAATAAAAACTGCCCGAATACGGCCGGTGTACCCACCGCCCCTATTCCCAAAATCACTGTCGTGCCTGCGACTCGCCCCTTTTCACCTGTCCAGCCGGATGGTTCCGACATGGACTGGCAGACGGTATCAAACCGTCGCAAGAGGTCACCGGAGAGCCCTCCGAAAGAGCTCTCAGCTCCACCAAAAATGACCTCTGCCAAAAAGCAGAGGCTTCCAAGCCCGCCGGGCTCAGCATCTCCAGCCATATCGGCTCCCTCCCAAACAGCTCCGCTCCCGATCAAGTCGGAACGCATCCCGCCGATTATTCTGCGGGATGCGGAAAAATACGCGGAGCTAAGGAAAATGCTCCACAATGCCAACATGCCCTTCACATCGAAGGCAATGAGCAATGGTGACCTCCGTATACAGACGAAGTCTGTAGACGCGTACCGTCTGCTGGCGAAAGAAACCAGCCGGCTCCAGGTCCCCTACTACACCTACCAGCTGGACAGCGAGAGACCCCTCCTCGTGGTCCTACGCGGCGTCCACACCTCCTTCGGAGTCGAGGAAGTCATAGAGGAACTTAAATCCCTCGACTATCCGGTCCTGAACGTCTTCAGGATGAAGGACCGGAAGAGGAAATCACTACCGTTGGTCATTGTCAAACTGACCAAATCTCAAAACGGACGTCGCATATACAACGACCTCCACAGCATCTTCGATATGAAGATCTCCGTGGAGGAGCTGCGCAAAACCTCCCCAACAGGACAGTGCCATCGCTGTCAAAAGTTCTTCCACAGCGCTGGAAGCTGTCACGCCCCTCCCGTATGCGTTAAATGCGCACGAAACCACAGAACAGCCGACTGTAAAAAGCCGGCTGACACCCCCGCAAAATGCGCCAATTGCGGCGGTCCCCACCCGGCCAACTACAGAAGCTGTCCCTCTCACCCCATGAGCAGAACGGCAAAACATACCCACCCCTCTGCGCCCCCGCCAGCCAGAGAAGCCCCCAGGACGTCCCCCCCTCTGGCCAAGCCAGTGTCGAGAGTCGCATCCCCCATGGTTTCATACGCGAGCATCGCAAAAAATGCCCGCCCTCAGCTCTCCTCCGAACTAGCACCCCCAAACCCACGTTATCCGTCGCAGGCTGACATCTCTACAGTTTTGAAGACCCTCGACGAGGCCATGTACATGGCCCGCGAGGTCTTCAACTCCCTCGCAATGTGTGTCCCCTACAATGGCTAGAGTCAGCAGACCCTGCCATCTAACTGTCGCGTACTGGAATGCAAACGGCACTTGCAGAACCAACAAGCAAGAAATCGAGGACTTCATCGTCGAGCACAACCTAGATGTGATGATGATTAACGAATCCTTCTTAAAACCCAGCCACCGATACTCTCTCCGAAATTATTATGTTTACCGTAATGACCGCCTCACAGGCAGAGGAGGCGGCACAGCTATCATAATAAAGGCGAGCATCGATCACTGCCTCTCCGCATCCGCCCCCACGGACAACATTGAGAGTACCAGCGTTGTGGTTCAAACCCTCAACCACGGTCCTCTCAAGCTCGTGTCCGTGTATCTCCGACCGTTATTACCGCTTCTCGAGTCAGATTTGGACTCACTCTTCGCGGACAATCTTCCCACTATAGTAGCGGGAGACCTCAACGCCAAACATCCGCTTTGGCACAGTCGTGTCAAAAACACCCAAGGCCGCGCACTAGCCGAGATCTCCTCCCGCAAAAATTACTTTGTGGACGCCCCCGCCACTCCAACAAGATCCTCCCAAAGAGTAAACGACTCTGCAGACGTCTTAGACATCATCATCAAAAATGACATCCCGTT
This sequence comes from Odontocerum albicorne, assembly GCA_949825065.1. NCBI lineage: Eukaryota > Metazoa > Arthropoda > Insecta > Trichoptera > Odontoceridae > Odontocerum > Odontocerum albicorne. The sequence continues at coordinate 39,346,454 of OX463849.1, forward strand.
TTATAGCGACTTGCTAGTTCTAGAGCAGTTGCAGTCCGACCACTACCCGGTTTTATTAACACTCACCGACAACAACCCTCTCCAGGATCCGTTACCTTTCAGGAGGCATATCACCTCCTGGGATGATTTCGCGGTCACTCTCGAGTCAAATCTCAGGGTGCCGACCTCTCTTCCTGACGCCGAGGCCATTGATGCAGCGGTGAGTTATCTCACCGACAACATCAAATCGGCCCTCGAGTCAGCCTCAAAACTGAGACCTCCCCAAAAGCCGGATCCCCCGCTCCCCGTCGATATAAAAGTCAAAATCGCGGAGAAGAACAAGATCAGAAAGCTATGGCAGAAGACCGCCAATCCCACGTACAAAACACTGTACAATCGTCTTGTGAAACAGATCAAATTCGACCTACAGCGCCATCGTAACGATCGCTGGGGCGAATTTATCGAATCACTAGAAGTCGAGGAACACAAAAAGTGGAGGCTGACTCGTTCTCTCCGCACAACCCCTCAACGGCCCACCCCCCTACAGGGCCCTAACGGAACAGTTTTCTCGGCGCGCGACCGCGCTGAAATATTTGCCGGCTCGCTCGCCATCACTTTCACCCCAAATTCTGACCTCAACAACCCGACGCTCTCCGCCTCGGTTGACAAAAAGGTCAAACAAATTGTCGCTTCACGACCCCCGCCGACTTCGGATTTCTTCACCCCGCAAGAAATCCACAAGATCATCCACAACCTCCACAATAAGAGAGCTCCCGGTCCAGATTCAATAAACAACTTCACCCTGAAGAAACTCCCGAAAAAAGCCGTCTGCGCCATAACTTCAATCTTTAATGCCTGCTACAGGCATAGATTTTTCCCTTCCGCTCTCAAATGCGCAGACGTTATAATGTTTCCAAAACCGGGTAAAAAATTAACACTCCCCGAAAATCACCGCCCGATCAGCTTACTGCCTACCCTAGGTAAAGTGCTCGAACGACTTATCCTCGATCAAGCGAGATAACCTCGCTTAACATAATTCCAGACACGCAACACGGTTTCCAACCGCGACACTCGACCTCTCATCAACTTCTTCGCGTCGTAGAACACATAGTGACTGGTTACAACAGAAAACATCAAACCACCCTCCTCTCGCTGGACGTGGCGAAAGCCTTCGACACGGTCTGGCACAACGGACTGCTCTTCAAACTACACAAGGCCGGAATCTCTCTCCGCCTCGTGCAGATCATAGCATCATTTCTCAGAGACCGCACCTTCTCCGTCAAGGTGAGCGGTATAAATTCATCCCACCGGCCCATACAAGCAGGGGTTCCGCAAGGAGCCCTCCTCTCCCCCACTCTCTACAACATATACACCAGCGATATGCCCTCTCTCCAGACCAGTCGATCTATCACCGCACAATACGCGGACGATACGGCTTTTCTTTCATCCTCGAAACACTCTTGCGATTCTCACTCTCGCATTCAAAACTTCATTCCTAGACTGGAACGCTGGTGTAGAAACTGGAAGGTCAAGATAAACCCTTCCAAGAGTGCAGCAGTCCGTTTTTCTAGAAGACGTCTGGACTTCATCCGACCACTCAGACTTTTCGGCCAGAGCGTTCCGTGGTGCGACGAGGTGAAATACCTCGGCGTCACTCTAGACGCGAAGCTGTCCTGGAAAAAGCACACCACCAACATCACCGGGAGGGCGTACGGCACTCTGAAAGCCCTCACACCACTCTTGGGCAGACACAGTAAGATGTCCCCTCGTATCAAGTTAAACTTGTACAAGGCCATCATACGTCCTCAGATGACGTACGCCATCCCGGTCTGGGGCCATGCGGCCGAAACCCATATGCGCAAACTCCAGGTGTTGCAAAACAAGGCAACGCGCATCATTATGGATGCGCCCTACTTTGTCAGCAACAAACGGCTTCACGAAGACCTAGATCTCCCCACCATCCGAGAATACGCGATCTCTCTGGCCGAGAGGTTCTACAGCTCTCTCTCGACTCACCCGAACCCCCTAATCAGCTCACTCACGGACTACGACGTGAACGCTAATCTAATCCACCCCAGGCCCAAGCAAATGCTTCGAACGACCCCCCGACCCCCTATTCGGAATGGTAGGCGCCGAATAGTGTCCAGTGCACATACCCGCGCTTCATAAGGTATCTATCATACCTCCTTATTTATATATGTACACTATTTTAAAGTCACAGCGTTATCCCTCACCCCCGTCTTCGTAATATATTTATAATTACTGAAATATCTATGTCTATGTATACATCACTATCCTTTCTTTCTTTGTATTCATATTTATCAACGCTCGTGACATATAAAAATATAAGTATATTATTATGTAACCTATATGTATCTATAACCTTAATGTATGTACCAAACTCTATCCCTCCTCTCTATACAAAAATTTTTCCAACACCACCACCAAACAACCCAAATTTAATTACCCACAGTCCGTTCATACAAAACCGATGAAGGAGTAAGGTGTCCGACAATCGGACCGACACTCCGAGTAAAACCCCAACTAGATCATCCCTGTTCCGTTACGGTCGCAGCTGGAATCGGTATCAGAATGAGCGTGGTTAGGGTGTGGCTAGGAGTTTGACCAGTTTTCCATGGGAGTGTTGCATTAATTCATTCAATTTAATTAATTTATCCAATATTATTATTTTTTCTTCCTTCATGCTGGTGAATCTCATCAAGATGGGTGACTGGTATACAGGTGCCGTCATCATTTTTATTGTATTTTTCAACAAAAATAATACACATTGCATATTTATTTGACCAAATAATGTTAAAAATCCCAGGCTAAGTAACCACCTTCCCTCCCCACCGGTTACTGTGCAAATACGCGTCAAACGCGGAGAGGGGGAGGGGCTGATGGAATGTATGCCGGGGCGGTAGTCCGAAAAAGTTTGGGAAATACTGCTTTAAAGGATCCAAAAATATGTCTAATACATTTTAAAATGGTGAAATAGTCTAATAAAAAGCTCTCAAATCTCAGAAAAAAGCTTCAGAATGAAGGAATGATTAACTAGAATGAAGGAATGATTAGCTAGAATAAAGGAATGAGTGGGAATGATTAATATTGCACGATACACGTACATGCTTATTTACATTTTAATGTGATGCTTATTAATATCCTTAAATAAAGGTTAATAGTTTCGCCCATAAAAGGTTTCGGAACCCTGAATAAAAAATAATCCAAAATAAGTTTTACAGTTATATGATAAACGTATCTGTCAATTTCCATTTTGATGGGATTTTTTGTGCGGCATCAAACACGTCATTTTACTGACTAGAAATTAAGATTTTTTTCAGTCGCTTCTCAAAGCATACCAAAGACGGAGCGAGTCTAACATAGGTTTGTAATTGATTCCAGAGTCTCAATGCATGAACAGTGAAGGACGATGTAAAATATGAAGAGCGGTGGACTGGAAAGGCCAATAAACAATATCTGTTTGAGCGTAGCGCTAGTCCATGAACGGAGAGACGCTGAAAATTTTCGGCGAGATAAGAGGGTGCGGCGGGACAGTTAAGGCTATTATACGAACGAGACAGTATGTGAATTTGGCGTCTATTTCTAACGTTCAACCAGTTCAATGCCTTCTGGTTATATGAATCTTTGCAACACTTTAAGGGAATGCAAACTGAAGAAGATCCTTCGGCTTACCTCATTTTATTTCGCCATGAGAGAGTGTTATCCATAAGCACTCCTAGGTTTTTAACAGTTTTATATAATTGTATGATAGAGCCATCAAGTAATGTTGGAGGGAGTAAGTCATATAGTAATATGTAATATGGAGGGAGTAAGTCATAAAGTCATATAGTAATATACCTGGTGCAATAAAAAAATAAACACAATAGATTGTGATTTTATAGGGCTATGAGAAATCCGCTTTCTTTATATTGCCGTATGATATACAACAGAGAGTGCAGCGCATAGGTAACTCTTCGATTGTTTTAAATTGTAGGCCATATGCCATGTTTACACGAGTCTAGTACTTGTCAATAGTACTTCTCACTCGCACTTGTATCCACGTGTAAACAAGCATATTAGTACTAAGCATTAGTAAATCTTAGTACTAATATGCTTGCCACTGAGCAGCTTAGTACAAACGATAAGTACTAATGACAAGTACTAAGCTCGTGTAAACATGGCAATATGCGGCTTCAATACTGTGACATCAGTTGTACGTAGATACATACCATCACACCATTTCCCTAATGGGGTATGCAGATAGAACTGAGCACCAAACTTTCCTATTACGACATACTTCCTTCGCCTCCTCCATATCCATACATCTCATAAGGAGATCCTTATATATTTTTTACTCCATACCTTCCATTAATTCAAAATTTCATCCACTTGGTACAACCATACTTTTCTTGGTCGTCCTCTACCACGACTCCCATTCATGCTTGTATTGTAAAAAAAATTGTCAGTCTTTCGTCACTCATCCGTTCAACATAGCCAAACCACCTCACCTTTTTCATCCTACTTAATACATCGGTTTTTGTCTCACATGCAATCTTAACTTTCTTATTTTGCCATAGATCGAAACACCATATATTCTTCTCAGTATGGTAGTTGTCAATTGATTAATTTGTTATCTTGGGATTCCATCGTCCGGTGTTCGATACCTGGCGGACTTCGGGTTTGGTTTTGTAGGGAATACCGTCGTCCCTGAATATTGTCAACACACACGGTCAATGACCGACGAAACGAACTTTGGATATGTCCAAAGTTCGCATACCAGAACATTAATATTGTTTACCTGAAAATACTATTTACGTTGCATTCCACGGTAGAAAGAGAACGCATCGCGTTGTCTCACCGTTTCGTCAACAAATTGTCTACCCACTATATATCTTCGCAACGTCTGCAAACACCTCTGCACGCGCAGGAGTGAGATAAAAATATATTGCGGGCGCATTCACGCATATGTATAAATACCGACTTATCGATAAATAAAGATTATTATTCACTTGACCATTCATTGCTGTTTACTATTCATTGATTGTTCACTCTCACTTTCCGCATTACTAATCGACGTATTTTATTTTAAATACCAAACAATCATAATCATCACGACGTACCAGTAAAGCATTCCGCTAAAGTTTCACCTGAAAGTATTATTTGTTGTAAATTTGAGTATGAATTGCGAAAGATGTAAACCTGTTCGTTGTCAACGTTGATGTGGGCGATGGTTGGTTGAGCAATAAATTAAATTTATTAATTATGTTCTTATATTGTACTTAAATCCTCATGAACGCGAATTTACCTGTGCTCGGTTAGATTTCAGAATTAATTTATGAGAAGAGGTATGAACCTGGAATGAATAGAACACGCGGAGAGAATGGAAAAGGTTGTGAGAAGTGAGAGAGCCTTTTGGAACTGTAGTCCGATCTGTGTGGTAGATTTTACGAACGCAAACGTCTATTTTTAGACACATTTCCAAGAAATAACGCCACCCACGTTTTCAAAGCCTTAGAACTGTGCGCCGACTTTGAAAGTTATTTCGCGAAAAAAAAAACACAATAACATATATATAGAAATATTTTTAGTTATTTTTTAAGATCGATAAAAATACACTATATTTACCATAAAGCTCTGCTGCTTAGTAACGAGCTAAAATAAGCTCACTTCGCCCTAAGTTTACAATCTCGTAAATAGCATGTTAGTCGATTTCAGCTGTTTGAGTAACATGCTATTTACGAGATTGCAAAGTAACTGTAATAGTGCTACTTTTACATAATATTGTATTATTGTATTGTATTATACTTTCGCTACATATGTAGTAAAACCAGGCTGATATATTGGCATGTGAAAATCTCTTTCAACCAACAAAAAAGTGCAATAAAGGTATTAAGTGCAAACGAGACTAAAACCCTTTTTTAATGGGTACCAACGGAAATCAAACCAACTTTCTTTCTGTTTGGGAGACAGTTATCCTACTAACTAGGTCACTTAGCCCTAAAAATTATTTTAACAACACATAAAAATATACACATGATAAAATAAATAAATATGTTCTTGCGTACAATTTGAATATTTTTTTGACAAATTTCATTATATTCACATTGGTAATGCGAACATTCATCAATGGACCCATTAATCAAGCCTGCTGGCTTAGAACTACCGGAGAAGGTACGTAACTCACTACCCATCATCATACGTGTTGGTAATACTCGTACTATCGTTCTCCGAGAGCTAACAATACGAGTACAACCAGACGCTTTTTCGGCCACCATCACGAATCGAAATCCTCGGGTGGAACACAAGGTCTCAACCCAACTAGGTCACTTTTTATTTTGTTACATACTGGCATAATTTATGTGAGATTCATTTTAAATAATTTGGCATTTTTTAATCTTGAAGTCTGCTTTACAATAATGATACCTTAGGGTCGTGAGTCGATGACTAGTATACTGTGAACGAATCAGCGTATCTGTCTTCCTAGCTTACTTCTGATAGCAATATAACTCTTTCTGAGCTTTAGCTCTCCATTACTAACAATTCATCGCATTTTTCCTCCAACAGTTCCTCTCCCTAACCCGCTCTAAGTCACCCAACATAAACTGTGCAATGAATGATAGAGTATTCTACAGCAGGGACATCTCCTAGTCTATAAATATGTTTGTCTATAAGTCCATTGTCCTCCCCATACTGCTCTATGGGTATGAGACTTGGATTCTCTATAGAAGGTACATTCGAAGCCTTGAAATGTTTCACCAACGTTTTTTCCGTTGAATTATTCGGACCCACTTGTAAAGGCGAAATTCCGATGGACCGGACATGTGATACGCATGGGCGATCATAGGATCTCAAAACGGATCTTGTACGGGAAAGTAGTGGGCAAGCGAAGGGTTGGTGGACAGAGAAAGCGCACTGACTTTGTGTGGGGCGCCTGAGGACTGAGAAGCAAGTGGCTCAGGACCATCTGTTCTCGGGCTGATGGCGTCTCGAGGGCTAGACGTATGAGAAACAGCCAGCGTGTTGCGAACATGGGGCGTTTTTTCATATAAGATCGTATGATACACGTGGAAGAGCAGCTCAAGATTGACGTTGGAGTAGCGAGGGGATCCTCGACTACGAGGTCCAGCAACGACGAAAGCCGACACAACTTAACTCAACTATTTCTAAGTCATGTTCGTGGAATTGACTAGTCGTTTATTGATGAAGGATCTAACAGAATTGATGTACCCAAAACATATTGTACAAAAATGGCGATGTACCAAAACCATACATTAATTGTTACTGTACCACTAAAGTAAAATGAGCAAACAAGAACGGTGTTCTTTATTGGTGAGATATAAAAAAATAAAAATAAAATGACATAATAATACAATATATAATATGTGCAAAAATAGTATTGTAATTGAATTATCATCAATAATATGTTTTGTTTTTCTCACATTACCATGATCAGAATTTCTAGATTAAAGCGATTAACTAACTACCAATTATATTTTAAGTCTGTTGACACTGCTATTTAGAAGGTGTTTACATATTGAGGGGTGTTATAAGGTCACAAAACCTTGTCAATAAAAAAAATATTATTTATTCTATATAAATAAATGATGCAGATATATTCACGAGATGGTTGATCAAGCAGTATTGACGCAGAGTCTCTGTGTGTAATTTGAATTAACTGACAGTTCGCCGCCCTTCACTGCAAGGGTGGAGTAGAAGCTACCCACGCCGGTGTCACGGGAATCCACCGGACATATTTATATCAATACTACCGCACAACAAAGGAGCGGAAAAGATCAGATATGATCAACGCAAAATGAACTTTCAATTATCTTACATTAATACACCATTTTATGTGTGTAGAAGGAATATGCATGTTTCTTTCTCGGCCACTCTTTTCTACAAAATGATATTTTCACGTGAGTAAGAATGAATCAGAACCACATTAAGTAATAGAAGAAACTCGTATAATGCGGAGTATAAAAAAATATTGCATGATATGGACGAGTTCGGAGAAAACACTGACATAGTTATGGGGAAAATCAGAGTGGTAAAAAAATCCTCCTCGTGTTTGGAAAATTTACTGGCTGATTTCCAAAAGGATTTATTTAAGTGGAAGAAAATTAGACTAAAATCAACTGTACATACTACGGAACTGCCTTTCGATCATTGCTGGGCCTCGTAGTCGAGAATCTCCTGGCAGTTTGACTTCAATTAATTTGGAAAGCAAAATTTCCGTTGTACACAAGTAAACTGTACTGGATCCGATGGCCCACTGAAGTACGACGATCGGAGGACACCGGCATGTTTTCCCCCTCTTTTTGTAAGAATAGATATGCCGGGGTATACAAATGCCCGAAGTCATAGGCATTCTTATACCCCCGAATACTAGGCGAAAACAATGCAAGTGTCATTCGAGGGTAGTAGTACAGCGCGGGATTCGAACCGACGACCTTCCGCAAGGAAGTCCGGTGCGTTACCGCGTGGCCATACTCCTCAATGGAACTACCTCTAATTAGCGACATAAGCCCAAATAATGATGATGATCTTGAATGAAGTTCAAAATAAGATCAATAATTTATTACTTCGGAGTCTTTTTGCGCAGCAAATAAAACAAACATGTTATTGAATAACTTTTCTTGTTCCACAGTACTAGAAACTAATAATTGACAAATCTGCATATGTAGTAAACAACTCGCATGTCAGATTGCAATATACATTGTTGATTATTCAATTCCTGAAGGAATTAATTTACATTTTCCTTGTACGATAAATTTTTACGGAGTTTTTGAAAGTGCAGCCAGTATCTGTAAAGAGTGTTTCAATTTAACAAAAAATCGTAACTATTTTCTTTGTGTCATGAAAATGAAAAAAAAATTGAAAAGTGTTCACAAAAATCCTTAAAACTAAAATAATCACAGCTGGTTTTGCCAAACTTTCTATAGCAACTACTTTGCATTTTTTCAGTTTCAAAAAAAAGTTTTTAAAGCTAAAATTATAATACGTATCACGATGAGCATGATCATATTATGCATAATGTGTTAGTATGCATATAATACACTTGATAACATGTTCCATTAATTCCAATTTTGTTGACAACGCAGCACTATATTCTAGCAACCCAGAAAAATGTAGTTGTGATGGCATTGGGGTTTCTCTTCTACAGGTCTTCCTCCGAGCTGCTAACGGGGCATTGTGCAAACTTGAATATCGCTATACATACTATACATATAGTAGTGATGGGTTCTCTGCGCCAATCCTCCATCTGAGGCAATAATCTTTCTATCTACCCGCGTGGGCGTATAGGTGATTACGAGACCTCCATATGGTAGATGATGTTCTAATATTAATACTCCATGTGAGGCGATTCTCTTTATATCTATGTTATTTACGTGTGTGTGTGTAGGCGATTAAGAGACCTCCATATGGTAGGTGATTTCCTACCGTCAATACTCCATCTGAGGCGATTCTCTTTGTATATATCTACGTGGGTGTGTAGGCGATTAAGATACCTCCATATGGTAGGTGATTTCCTACCGTCAATACTCCATCTGAGGCGATTCTCTTTGTATATATCTACGTGGGTGTGTAGGCGATTAAGATACCTCCATATGGTAGGTGATTTCCTACCGTCAATACTCCATCTGAGGCGATTCTCTTTGTATATATCTACGTGGGTGTGTAGGCGATTAAGATTCCTCCATGTGGTAGGTGATGTCCTACCGTCAATACTTAATCTGAGGCGATTATCTTAGTAACTATCTACGTGTGTGTGTAGGCGATTAAGAGACCTCTGTCAACGGGACAGTAGCAAAATTTGCTAAAATGATCGTCCACAATGGTATTTTGGTGCCAACTTTGATGTATGGGAGTGAAACGTGTTATAAAAAGATCTGAATTGTTGATGCGTGCATTAAGAAGAATACATGGAGTGACAATGTATAACAGAATACGGAATGAAGTGACAAGGGACGAATATGAACTTAAGGCTGGTGTGTTAAATAAGTTGAATAAGAGTACGTTGAGATGATATGGGCATGTAGAACAAATTAATGAAGAAATACTAACAAAACAAATATACAGCGTAAATATGAGTGAACAACATAGTAGAGGAAGACCAAGGAAAGTATAGTTGGATCAAGTGAATGCTATTCTAAAAGAAGGAAAAGTAGAAAGTCGGAGAAATCGTAGATATTGTATCAGAAGGTGTATAGATATGGAAGAGGCTAAGGATGTGTGGTGAGTTAGGAAAGTATGGCGCCCTGTCCTCTCTGCCTACCTCGAGAGGGAAATGTCTTGATGGTATGTATTTATGGTATGTATGTTTACGAGATTCCTCATCATACTACACGATATTTTTACTTAACGGTACATAGTTCAAAATTTGATAATGTAATTTTTGTAGCCAATAAGTTTTAAAAAATGTAAAAAAATTGAAGTCAGAGTCGATAGCATCTCATAATTTATAATATCTCAGAGTCGATAGCATCGCATAATACACGTATATAATATCTCACCTGATCATCCAAAGCAAAATAAAGGGTCGAAGAGGTGTTGGCAGGAGGCAAATCTCCTGGCTCCGCAATATACTATATACGTGATTGGACTTGCATAAGGAGCGTTGGGGATCTTTTTCGGGCTGCCGGGGACAAATATGCTTACTCTCAGGTGGTAGTCAACGTTGGGGGGACCTACATGACACCAGGAAGAAGAAGATAATATGTCATAGTCGATAGCATCTCATAATAGCATCTCCCGATTCCAACTCTGATTCCGACTTCATTATAAAGCAACCAACTTCACAACTCCGACTCCAGAACCCTGGAGTAAATGAACATAAATTGCAAAAAATATCATTTTAATAAGCTGTGATGGAAAAGTTAGTTTGATGGAGTTTGATACCTTTTAATTTGCAAATATTCAAATTTATTAGGTTAGATAAAACTATAAATGTTTTCTTTTTGTATGAACATCATAAATGTGGATATATTTCTTTTAGATATTTCACGATACTCGCTTGCGGGTATAGAGATCGGGGATAACCCATTCAGTGCTTTACGTGTGCGGTGTGCCGCTGGGCATACTGTGCTACCGTGTGCGCCGAGAGGCGGGCTCATAGGGCCGATATTTGTAATCATTCAGTGATTATAAACAATTTTAACAGTGAGAGCGAATCGAACGCTAATTGTGATCAGTGCTAGTGCCGTGAGTGCGGGTGTTTCGACTGCGGACGGCGCGAAAAGACGCTAATGATGCAAGACGGGATCGTTTGCGATTTGGTAAACGGTGTTCTTGTGCCACGGACTCCCGCGGGGCCCGTGGCGCAAAAATGGGAGACTCCGCGGGCACCTGCCAAAAGACGGCAGGATGCCGGACCCGACGACGTGGTCCAGTCAAACAAGTACGCGTGCCTCCGGGAGGTAACGGAAGAGGCACCCTGCGTAGCGCGCAGGGTATACTCTAAATCGAAAATACCGCCGGTGGTTATCACTCTCGGCGAGTTAACCCACGGAAATCTAATTGGCCTGATCCGTGAGAACGCGAAAGGCCAATTTGAGGTGAAATACACCGGAAAGGGGACCGCGAAAATCACGGTCCACTCCGTCGAGGATCACGACGCCCTCGTAAAGGGACTCGATACCAAGGAAAAAGAGTTCCACACGTTCACCAAGGTGGACGAGAAGACCAAAAGGTCAGTAATCCGGGGACTACCAGATATTCCCACGGAAGAGATCGCCGCCGATCTCGCCGCGCAGGGATTCCCTGCGCAAAAAGTCGTCAAAATGACGACCAAGACAGGCGCGCCCATGTACCTTGCCCATTTTGGGAAGGTTACCGATATGGGTAAGCTCAAGGTGACTCTGAGGTTCCTCTGCTACTGCAAGAAAGGTCTCGGTACGCAGTGCTTCCGGTGCCAGTCACTGGGGCACGCTTCATCGAACTGTCACCATCGAGCCCGATGCGTCAAGTGCACCGAGTTACACCTGACAGCCGAGTGTCCCAAGACAAAGGAGACACCGGCCACATGCGCAAATTGCGGTGGAAACCATCCCGCAAATTATTCGAAATGCCCGACAAGGCAAGCGTACGCGGAATCAATCGCCCGCCGGATGGCACCGCGTGTGACACCGGGTCGCTCATGGAGCGGCGTCGTGACGGGCGCGGGGAAGACGCTCCCCACCCAAATTAACCAGGCCGCCGCGCGGAACGCCCGCGCTTCGCAGCCTATCGCTGGCGCAAACGCTCACGAAGCCGCGCAACACGCGAATATCCAACTTCAGAACGAGCAGCGTGAAAACTACGCCCACCCGAGAGATCCAAGGAACGGTCGCCGACCACCGCTGCTGCCGACTCCTGAACCCGTTGGACCGCACCGCATGGGCGGCGAGATGGCTGAGCTGGCCCAGATCGTTCGTCTGCTCATGCAGATGGGGCCGAGGCTGGCACAATGCAGGGACAAAATTGAGAAGGCGTTTCTCATCGTCGAACTGATGGAACAGCTCAATGGCTAGGATGGGGGCCCCGACCAGCGCGTCATCCTCCCGCGGGGAAATCAGAGCCCTCACCTGGAACGCCAGAGGACTCTATAACAAGGCAGACGAACTCACGCTTCTGATCGGTGAGAAAAACATTGACATATTATTCATTACAGAAACTTTGCTTAATCAAAACAGACACCTGAGAATACCCGGGTACTCCCTGTACCGAAATGATCGCGTTACCAGGGGAGGAGGCACGGCGATTCTCATTAGAGACACTATACCACATACACTCTTATCGGATCCCATCTGGATCACTCTGGAAGCGACTGCGATCAGACTAGAAACTGACAGCAATCCGATAACACTCATAGCAGCATATTGCAGGCCGAATGCTAAGCTCGAAAATCGGGATCTGAGGAAGGCATTCGCGATGGGGCCGCGGGTCATACTGGCTGGCGACCTCAACGCGAGGCACTCCTCGTGGAGCCAGGGAAATGTGAATGGCAACGGAAAAACACTCTTCAATCACATAGAATCGACTCACAACACACTACACCACCCCGACAAGCCTACTCGATACGGAGCGAGGGGGCAAAGGCCGTCCACCCTCGACCTGGTGATCGAAAAGGGTCACGCGGGGGTCGCCGGAATGGAAGTGATAAATGCACTTTCATCGGACCACCTCCCGGTGTACTTCACCATAGGGGAGCGCATCACCTGCCCCCCGAGGACGGTGTACGATTACCAGGGTGCGGACTGGGCGGGCTACAAGACGCACATAAACACACAGCTATACTTAACATCATCCACCTTTAAGTCACCAGAGGAAATAGATGATGCGGTAAACACCTTAACGCACATCATCGAAGAAGCTCGTGATACCTACATACCACTTAAAAATGTCACTCCACACCGTGCCAAACTTCCGCCGGAAATCATCACACTCATCCAAATAAAGAACAGGCTTCAGAAACACTACAGAGGTACACACCACCCCGTAGATAAAGTAGCGTTAAACTCACTGCGGAACGAAATAAAAAAACACATTAGGGAACACAAAAATACCACTTGGGACACAAAATTAAAGGACATCAAACCAGGGGCAGACACTCTTTGGAAGATCGCAAAGGGAATAAGGAAGCGACACGAAGACATACCACCACTTATCACCTCCACACATACTGCCACATCACACGAAGAAAAGGCAAACGCACTAGCAGACGCATACGAACACACTTACACGTTAACATCGCACTATCGTGACTCAGACGCAGACCGCACAGTACAAGAATCACTCGACGAATTCAACACTCGTTCCGCAGACATCGCACGGCAAGAATACACGCTCGCTACACCGGCGGAAGTACAAAAAATCATTAAAGCCCTCAAAAATAATAAAGCACCAGGTTTAGACCATTTACACAATACACTGATTAAGCACATTCCGACACGCGCAATCATACAATTAGTTAAAATATTTAACGCGTGCCTACACACCGGGCATTTCCCATCCAGGTGGAAAATGGCCGTAATAATACCAATACACAAGCCGAACAAGGACAAAAATAACCCATCCAGCTACAGACCCATAAGCCTCCTCCCGGTACTTGGAAAAGTCCTGGAGAAGGTGATACTGAACAGGTACACTCCATATCATACCCAGCACAACACTCTACAACACGAGCAATTCGGATTTAGAACACAGCACTCCACCGTTCACCAACTCACCCGCGTGGCCGAGGACGTGTCGATGGGATTTAATATGAATTATTACACAGGCATGGTCCTGTTGGACCTGGAAAAGGCCTTCGACACGGTCTGGCACGACGGGCTAATACACAAGCTGATTAAGACGGGCACGCCGTCTTACATCATAGGGATTCTCCGCTCCTACCTATCCGAACGACAATTCGTCGTTCGGGTGAGCGGGAGGCTCTCCACCCCCAGAAACATCCCAATGGGAGTGCCCCAGGGCAGCCTGATCGGACCGCACCTGTTTACTCTGTTCACACACGATATTCCGGTACCGGAAAATTGCTCCGTCGCCCTTTTCGCGGATGACGCAGCTTGTTACGCGCGATCCGCATGCCCCGTCAGGGCAAGTAATTACCTCCAGAAGGCCTTGGATACCTTGGCAAAATACTATCGTAAGTGGCGCCTAAAGATTAACGACGGCAAGACAGAGGCGGTCATGTTCACAAAACGGAGGGTGGGCAGCCTCCCCCTCCTGAGGATGGGAAACAGCGCTGTGGAATGGCGTAAATCGGTTAAATATCTCGGGGTCCATATGGACTCCAAACTATCGTGGCGGCTCCACGCTGAACAAGCCAGAAAGAAGGCATTCGTAGCTTTCGCAGCGCTGAGACCCATCTTCAGCCGAAATTCCTTCTTATCCCGAAAAAACAAACTCCTGGTGTACAAACTCATAGTGCGTCCGGTAATTACGTACGCGGCACCAGTCTGGGGCAGCGCTCCAGATTGCATTTACAATAAACTCCAGCCGGCACAAAACAAAGCACTTAAAATTATCTATAAGACAATGCCGGGCGCAAATCTTAAAAAGCTACACCAGAGAACAAAAGAATACTCCATTAAGGAGTACTGCCACAAAATGACACTAGACTTTTACAGTAAAATACATTTAAACTCGCACTCAAACCCGCTCATCGCAAAACTCGGGTGTCACAAGAGACTGGATGAACTGCCTTTCAGATACAAACACAGACTCCCAAATCACATCATCCTCAGCCGATCGGAACCGGAGAGAGATCTCGACCAAGTTGCAAGGAGAGGGCCAGGGAGGACAAGCGTAACGGGGCCTTCATAACTAGCACGCTACTTACTCAATTTCGCTAAATTATAAAGTCACAGACAACCCGATACTGCCCAGCGTTTAACTTTTCAGATCCAGAGGAGCGGCCGGGGCGCGACACGACACGCCACCGGGACCGTGGGGCGGTACGCGGCTGAAGGCGAAAATCAAGAGGGGCGAGCCAACGCCTCGGACTTCAAATTACACTATACGCACTACAACACTCACACTCCACAAACAAGCCGAATGTGTTAATATCGCATAACGGAAGAGCCCAGAGGTCCTCTGTAGCTCGACTTCCCTCGGTGAGTTTTCTGTGGTTTTCTCACCGAATATGTCTTCAATACATATGCGAATGCGGGGAAGCTCCAATCAAACAGGCCGCAGCCGACACCTTCCCATCCCCACACTATACACCTACACCTGATATTATAAAAATATATGTATTTATTGTCCATAAAGGTCTAGCAGAGTTCTTCTTAAATTTTGATCTTGTAGCCTACAGTCCCTCAGACGGTAGAGCATGTAGCGAAGTAATTGATAAAGAGCAAAGAAAGCTCATTTAGCCATGCCACAGCTTTGCGCCTTCTTCACCGTCTTCTCCAGCATCGTCACCTCATCTCCACCGTCTTCACCATCGTCGCTTCACTGAGACCCCCGGGAGGGGCGGGAGGACGCCTGACCTGAACTGCGCCGCCAGGGCCGCTGACATGAGCTGCCGTATCCCTTTGAGTGTAGTCGCCATGCCCAACTATGGTTGATCCAATTCGGATTATAGAAATCAAGAGAGATAAAAAAGGCTCATCGAGCCTATAAATTAAACAGAGATTATCACACAAATACTTAATATAAGTATACACATATAAATAACACAATCACACATATGACACAACAGTGGAAAAGGTATTCCCTCAAATCACTGACAAAAGATCGATGACGCAGAAAAATGCGCACGTTTTAATAAAGTTATTAAAAATTAAAGAACTCGTTTTCGTTCGTTCGTTCGAACATCATAAATTAATAATTGGAAAAAAATATCACCAAGTTTGTTAAAAAAACAAGGTATTTGAACTATATATCTAAGAACCTATTTTCTTAAGGATGCTCAACCAATCCAAAAATTGGATTCAATTTTCGAAATAATACGTACATTTTTTTGATTTGATTTGTACGAAATAGGACGTACGGGTAGAGCACGCGTTAATATTAATTTTATCCCCGGTCAATGCCGACTTAAAAATAACATATCCTACAGTTATATACTATGTGTATCCAGAAAGTAAGTGTACTGAGGCTCTCACGACCGGATGGATTTTATTTTCGACATGTTGGCTACACTTCCGTGTAGCCTGACCCTTCCCCTCCGCAACGAGACCGGTTCGAGGTCAGTACGTTGAGAAGTGTCGACGCGACAACACGTTTCGTGAAAAATGTCAATCCAATCTCCCGCCAAGTGCGAAATACGCGGCGTCATCCGTTATCTCGTTTGGAAGGGAAAACCTCCGGTTGAGGCCGTGTTTTGGGACTGTCAAGGCATAATTTCAATTGAATATATGCCTCAAGGGGAGACCATCAACTCTGCAAGATACTGTGAGACCCTAAAAAAATTGCGGAGGGTGATTCAGAACAAGAGGAGAGGCATGCTGACAAAGGGAGTCTGCCTGCTGCACGACAATGCCAGACCACACACGGCCAACGCCACGAAGGAACTGCTCGCCTCGTTTAAATGGGATGTCCTGAACCATCCCGCGCATTCCTCTGACCTAGCACCTTCAGATTACTATCTCTTTACCTCCCTGAAGCTGCACATGGCTGGAAAAAGGTTTTCAACCGACGAGGAGGTAAAGGAGGAGGTGGAGAAGTGGACGGAGGGGTTGGCGGGAAACTACTTCGAGGAAGGCTTCAAAAAGTTGATACCCCGCTTCACCACCTGCATTGAGAGGAATGGCGACTATGTCGAAAAATAGCTTACATATGTACTACGGTAACCACGTAATTTTTTTGTTTAAATAAAAAAAATTGTAACCTACAAAAATTCAGTACAGTTACTTTCTGGATATGCCTCGTACAACCAAAGTCAAAATATAAATTGTATAGTATCATTTCTAGTGGGCTTAATTATATTTTTAAGTGTCTGTGTTCTTAGTTCCGAAATATTAAAACGTATTTAAAATCTTAGAAATATTCGTAAAATATATCCTGAATGATCCTGAAAACATTGTGAAGTACCTCTCAGATGCGAAGTACTCGGATGGAGAGCTTCGAGTCACGAGCCACGAGTCACGGGTCGCGAGCTATGAGCCACGAGCCGCGAGCTCGTTCCTCCCCTGTGGAATCATCCTCAGCGAGCCCAGCGGAGCGTGCACCTCTCTTATTGTAATTGTTATTTTCGTGGAATTGATATAATCGAGGTAAGTCAGATCCGGCAAACAACCGGGTTCGGCGGCCGTAGAGCAGCAAGGTGGCTACCAGGGGGAAAATGTCGGGAGTCATCTTCATGAAGGAATTTTCCTTTTCTGCTCGGCTGCGAGTCTCGGGTAAAAATTGTCACGTGTGCGGGTGAGGTACGGGACGAGGGGTAGAGGGTGGAAGAGTAGAGGGTGCAGGGTGGCGGTGTCGCCATGGCGACCTGCCCGGACGCTCGCTCCGGCGGGGCATGCGTAACAGCCGGGTCAGCCTCCCTAAATGCGGAGCCTCACTGAGGACGACCTGAGGAAAATGTGTTTTAATAAAAAAAACTATCCTTATTGGTTTGCGATGTTATTAGGTGTTATGTTAACATAATATAAGTTGTGTCTGTTTTTTTTTTCAATTTAAAAACGAGCACCAAAAGTAAAACAAAATGGTAAACGTTATACATCATTCGAAAGAAAATTTTCTGCTCTACAAGATATTGTGTTTGTTTTTAAGTTACATATATTATTTTATTACAAGCCTTCAAAATGGAATGGCAAGTAGACGAAAGTGAGCATTTTCGACACCTCCTTCTGTTAGCATTCAATCGAGGGAATAAAGCTGCCAAAGCTGCTCGTGATATTTGCGAAGTGTACAGTGAAGATGCTATGAATTAAAGGACAGCTCGTCAGAAGGAGGTGTCGAAAATGCTCACTTTCGTCTACTTGCCATTCCATTTTGAAGGCTTGTAATCAAATAAAATAATATATGTAACGTAAAAACAAACACAATATCTTGTAGAGCAGAAAATTTTCTTTCGAATGACGTACTCGTACAACGTTTACCTTTTTTTTTTACTTTTGGTGCTCAACACCCAATTTAGAATTAAATAAACAAAAATTGTACTAACAAGAATTGGGTCACATACGAGTAAGTTACAATTTTCTTTGTTTTTAGCAGGTCATTGTAGTTAGAAGATGCAGGGTATACATAAAGTATAAATATAGAGAATCTTAGATACTCGTATTTTGGGTAAAAACCATATTTTGACGCATCTTAAGTTTTTCACATCACAACTCTGAGAGAACTGAGTGCCAGCGGAGATGTCCTTCTTGGTGTTGGCATTTGAGTACCAGAGAAGACTTGAAACCATGTCAATCAATGTACGCAAAATGGTTTCATCAGAAACATACTCGTATTATAGTGTTTCCAAAGTGTCAAAATGTAAAACACGAAAACATTGATCACATATAGACGTAATTATGAAAAAAGCATCCAACCATGATATAATACTTTCACACACAATATAATATAAGGTGATGCAGGATGCAATTGATCATAGCATACAACTTTTTTCTACTCTTGTTGTTTGTTTCTTTGTCTTGCTTCTGATTTTTTTTTTATGTTTTGGCATCTTGTGGTGTGGTCGATATTAACTTTTTGATTGTGCTAAAACTAGGAACATGTCGTTTCTTATATAAATTGTTTGTATGTAAGCGTACTTTTCTTTCTACGTGAATCTCAAAAGTGATGCTCGGTGTGATGCGATACGGGCTGCTAGTTTTGAGGTGGTCTCGTATCGTATTAATAACTGTGTATATTGTTGATTTTTTGTATTTATGTAAGATTTTGGACGTGCGTACTGGCATACTTATTGTTTGAATTGTTTTATCGTGATTGTGTATTTTTTATTTGGTTCTAATTTAATCGTTTTAAATTGTTTTTTTTTTAATATTGGTCTTTTGAAATGAATGAAACACTCACCACTTATATTGTTTAAATATTATTATTAGGTACTTTGTACAGTTAATGAACGAATAAATAACCACAATATCATATGTGTAAAAACATCAAGTCAGTGAAATTTTTATTTCAAACTCAGTTTATTATTACGTGATATTGGCGTTATGTTTGTGCGTCAAGTTGTATGTTATCCCTAATAAATAAAAATGTAAAATAATATTAATCGATTTATCCAAATGAAAAAATTGTGCGCCCTGATTTATTTCGCCCGATTTGGCAGTGTAGTCTCGCCTTTACCCAGGAACACTCATCTCAGCTCTAGATGAAACGTCCTCCTGTATCCCGCCCTCCCGCGCCCCTCGCAACATCTGTTTGTTGAGTCTTCGCCTGTGTGTTCCTGCAGTGAACATGCTTTAGCGGCCTGTCCCCAAGTGAGGCCCAAAAGTGGCTGACACTAACGAACGTAACCACCAGCAGGAAAGTTCAGACGACAACTCTTCCACTGGGATACAGAGCTTAGCCGAGTCTGCGGCGAGCATCAGGTAAGCGATTTAAAAAAAAATTCTTAATTATTTTACATAACTGTCTTTTACTTTTATTTAAATTTTTTATCCACTTCTTTTATATAAAATATAATTAAATTTATAGATATTTTTTAACGTAAATCTATTTTGTATTAGCTCAATATAAGAGCTTTTAAAAAACATATGTGGCTGGTGTGCTCGTTCCAATTGTGACGTATTAACAAATGTGCCATACGATAAATTTGATTTTCAGATGATTGGACAGAAAATAATGTTTTTTTATTTCATAAAATTGATTGGAATGATTATTTTATGGTTGTTTGGCTCCAAGGTCATTCTTGTCGCATCGCGTACTCTCTTTGGCCTTGGGTTTCTGTTCTCTCACAGGTCAGGGACGAATTGCTTACCTTTTACGTTCGTAGTAAAACGCTACCCAGTATCCAGGGTCCAAAATTATTATTTTTAACATATTACATCCATATGGTTCACAATTTTTCTAAAAATAATAATTATTTTTTCTAAAAAATCACTTTTTACGTACTGGTGTTTTAAGCAGAAAGAGCATCATACCAAAATAATAGAACCTTCCAACGAAAGGGTTACTGGGAATATTATCTACTTTGTAGCGTATTTTCTAAATTTTCGGTTTATTATTTCAACTTATTTAGAGGGAATTAATAAAAATATTTCAATTTAGAAGGGTAGAATCTTATTGGCATATTATTTTATTAATTTTTTTTCATCGTTAGAATGTACCAAGTCATTGAAACTTTAGATCGAGATCATATTGTAAAAATATTACAGTATGTTAGAATGTACCAAGCTACTGAAACTTTAGATCGAGATCATATTGTATAAATATTATAGTATGTTAGAATGTACCAAGCTACTGAAACTTTAGATCGAGATCATATTGTATAAATATTATAGTATGTTAGAATGTACCAAGCTACTGAAACTTTAGATCGAGATCATATTGTATAAATATTATAGTATGTTAGAATGTACCAAGCTACTGAAACTTTAGATCGAGATCATATTGTATAAATATTATAGTATGTTAGAAATCTTTTATTTTTGTTTCCCTTGTAATGCGTATTGGAAGGCCTTTATTTATATTTTCTGAATAAGACTGTTTCGGATATTAACATATTTCATATCACATTGTCAAAAGTGAAGGAAAAGTTTCTTTTCAGACTGGGGATGTTAGAAAGCACTCATGCACTTCACGGAGTAGATATTACTAATATGTAATTTACATTTGTTTAAGATTTTTTTTTAAATATGTATGTTACATATGTGTGTCAAATTCCAATATAATTGAACTAAACTTGTGTTGTGATTAAAATAAACAAAGAAATATAAATATTCATAGGTGTTCGTAATCGTGGAAGTCTGCGTGTGGGGTTAGTTACACACGAAAGATTATCTAGAAGCTTTCAAAAGAAAGTTCAAACTTTCCTTCACACAAGATACTCGTATTATTCATGAGCCCTTGGGGTGGTTCATTATCACTAAACAGCGCCAAATAATATATCACATTATTATCACATTCGCCGTCTTTTTTATCTCAAATTTCAAATATTTTCTTCTTTCAGAGTTCGCTAATTTTGATTAGGTCTCAATCTTTCAATTCTTCCGATTCGCGCGGAATCGAAAAAAAAAGTAAATAATCGTTTATAGCATTTTGCATGGTCGTGCAAAGCTCACAATGTGATAACTCAGTTTGCGAATCTTTCTAGGGTAACATTTTCGAGTTTTCTGTAGAAATCAGTTTCATTTTAAAATAATCTAAAATACAATAGATATTTTTTTTGTGACAGTAACAATCCATTTACCAAGTTATTTTTCCTGTTATAAGTCGACATGCGATAGTCCCCGCTGTTCAACTTTAACCCTTTAAGTGTCATATTGTCATAAGTATTTAATGATCATATCATAATGGAAAAGTTCTATGATTTCAGTGATATTTTTTTAGTTATAAATACGCTAGTTTAAAAATATCGACCTCCGTGACCTATTTGGAAGAAGCCCGTCTTTTGACCTGGGGGTTTCGGGGTCGATTCCCGCTGATAGCCGAGAAAAGGCTTCTAGTCATGTTTTCACTTAAGGTCTCTTTAAGATTTTTCAGACTTTACTGATTATAACGTAAATGTAATAAAATACAAAAATAGTATGTAATCTTATTTTCTCAAAAAAACTGAGATATCACAGTTTATGCTTCATATCACGAAACGACGATAAATACCACACTAATTTGTTTTTATTTCGTCTTCTTTTTCTTGAATAATAGCCGAGAACTTATACTCCTACATAACTCTTAGAAGGAGTATACGCCAGTGTCAAGTGATGTTCATTTCATTGGATCTCGTTAGTTATTATATATTCACATGGGCGAAATTGGTGCACTGTTAATTAAACATTTCAAACAAACAAAGAATCTTAAAATAAATTGACGCCAAATATTGATTAGTAAATTAATTAAGTTTACATACACAATACAGATTTAAGGCCATTCTTACGAGTAGTCGTCAGTTCTTGTAATTAATACCATATACTTATATTTCCAAGAACACTACCAATGTGAATATCTCTGTTGTCATGTCGATAGAACGCTTGACTTTCAACCCAGGTTTCTGTATCGATTTCTGATAGGACCTAAAAAAGGGTTACACTCAATATTTTTTACATAAAGCATTCTAATATCGTTATGGTTGATTTATTTGTTAGAAATCGTCACAAAGCTACAAACCCGCCTGATTTTACTGGATGTAACGGAATTTACGAGTATTAAAAACAACGTGACTGAAATTTAAATCAGTAATATTTTTATGGAATACTCGATTTAATTATGATTAATATTTAGTTACACGAATTTCTATTCGTACCCAAAGTTAATAAAAAGGGTTTCAGTCTGATTTTCACTTAAGACTTCTATAACATTTTACTAGTTGATTGGAAGAAATTGTCACATGGCAATAAAATCGACAGGTTATACTGTATACAATAAAAGTGTAATACAATACATATCTCAAATCACATTACTAAAAATTTAGTACTACTGTAACTATTTTTAAATCTAATGTAGTACACTACACAAGTATTTTAATTAACAGCGCTATTTTACAGAAATTTCTTACAGTTAGTTACTCTAAAACACTGATCGAGCTGCGAATGCCGTCTAGATGATGAGGCTATCATATGATTTTCAGTTGTTTTTTTACGTGACAGAGTTGATTTACTAAATATCATATCTTTACCACGTCCGAATAATGTTGCATTTCTTCTTTCTACGAAGAAGTTTTTCATTTAAAGATCGATTTGCCAAATTTTCAAGATTAATATGTTGATTTTTTAAATCGTATACATTTTTTTCCACATCAATTTTATTTATTATTTTTATTTATATAGATATTGACTCGTATACGTGCATTTTTTGCTTTGACAGTGTTAAAAGTGGTTTTCATATATTAATAAATAAAAAAAAAACAAACGGGTAGCCTAAATCAATTAAATAAAGAAGTTTTTGTTATTATTGTTGAGAAATATTTTTTAACGTAAATAAAACAATCGGTTACGATTAAATATTTTTCAAGAACACTTCACAATTGGACTGTATTTAAAAAAAAACATTATTTGAAATTTGATGTAATTTAATTTTTTTTACTCCGATTCACAGAATATGTGAAACAGTTTCGCATTCCTAGAATCTTGAAGATTACTCACACATTCGCTTTTGGATCGTTATCTAGACTTTTTCCCAGAAACTAGGAAACCTACGAATAATCAATAAATATAATATTCCAAGTTTTTCTGTCTAATATTAGCGTAGATAAATTAATATTGTATGGTATTATTTGGTTGAAAGTGTTAAAAAAACCTCTTTGAATTCTTACTTGGTACTAAGCAGGTCGTGAAAAAAATCGTGGTTATAAATGTTAACGTTTTAAATACAATAGAATGTAAAGCGTTGAGACTTCTTAAAATAATTAATATGTGATCTCATCAGGCACATTTGATCAGACTAATATTGTTTTGCGCAGTTTTGCGATTATTACTCCCCCCCATTTTCACGAGGTTTAAACATTTATTTTCGAATAATTTATTTGTTTTTCTTTGCAAAAATGTTTAACTTTAAACAAAAATAATTTATACTATACTATAATACTAAGATGGAAAAATAAAATACAATATAAAATGTAATTTTCTTTATTTTACACATGACAAGAAATATACACAATTTGCGAAAAAACAACAAGTAATTTAATTTGGACACACAATTATAATGAATCTGGGTCTTTTGCCTTTCATTTGTCGTGTCCCCAGTAAACGAGGCTTTTGCCTGTATCTCACTAAAGACAATGTATAACGTATAAAATGGATCTTTTCGATTTCAAGTATTTTTCAATTTATTATACATGTACAGGCACACCACGGCAATCTCTCTCAATCGATCAGAAATATTTTAATGAGTTCTTAACTAGAAGCAACGGCTGTTAAAATTCTCTAAGAGTTTTCTTAACCAGCCCTATTAAACTTATCCTACGTCATTTTAGGTAGTTATAACCCATTTTTCAATTTATTGTACATGTACAGGCACACGCCAATCAATCAGAAATATTTTATTGAGTTCTTAACTAGAAGCAACGGCTGTTTAAATTCCCTAAGAATTTTCATAACCAGCCCTATTGAACTTATCCTACGTCATTTTAGGTAGAGTGGGTTTCACGATAGTTTGCACTGCTAGTCTAGGATGACCATATTTTAATTTATTTTGTAATATATTGTATTATTATATATTTTTAAATATTGTCTATCTGATATTTTCTATTCCAATAAAACACTTACCATAATATTAATATAATATCAGATTGAGGTAAGTACCTAATGACAATAATGAAATCAATGGTCAACGTAAAATCAAATTGTTTATTCAATAGGCAAAGAAAACACAATTAACACTAATAAATACTAAGACCAATTAATCGTCGCTTAAATTGATATTTATTAAAAATTGATTGAGATCAGTAATACTGTCCACAGCTACTTTATTTTCCCAGTATTTAAATTTCGTTTCCTGTACATGCCGGCAAACATTACCCCACTCGTCGCTCGAAATCAAAGAAACCTCTTTGACCAACCTTTCGACAGAACTCAACGTCATATCAGTGTTTATAGAGCCCACATATCCCTTGATAGAATCCCAAACCTTTTCTTTTGGGTTGAGATCTGGATGGTAGGGTGGAAGCCGTAAAACATTGTGTCCATTATTCTGAAATAACCTATCGATGGCGTATTCCTTGAATACACGTTTGTGTCTTAAGATTAACCGATATAATTCTGGCTTAAGCATTTCACTTGAAAAAGGGATACTCCTCTGAGTCAGCCATTGAATCATATCAGCCTTCTTGGAATTTGATGTTGGTGCAGGATTCATTACTTTAGTATGGTATGAAGCGTTATCAATTACCACCACAGACCTCGGTTCTAAATTGGGAATAAGTTTTTCCGTAAGCCAATTCTAATAACATAGTTGTCATCATGGTAGTCTCCGTTTTTTTTTTGTGAGATTTGAACCATTAGGTATGAAACCTTTTTCCCTTCCAGCATGTATAATAATGAAACGGGATCCCTTTGAAATTGACTTTCGAAGTCCCTCTTCAGATTCATCGCTCCATGCTCTCGATGACACGTGGCTAGTATGGACATATGTTATGTTTCATCCGTGTACACGATTCTTCTACCTGCTTCTCGGTATTGTTTGAGTGCTCTTAAATGTGATATTCTTTTAAATACTATGTCTGGTTTTTCCCTCAAAATATTTCAATTATCTTGCGTTGCATGCCAACGAAATCCAATTTTTTTAGTATTTTTCTCTGGGTTGACTCAGATCCATTAAAATTAATTGATTCTTGCAGCATTGGAAATAATTTTGGGATTGTAGGCAACATTTTTTCTTTAATGTGAAAATCATATATACACCTCTTTATTACACATTCATCAAAACTGTTTATAGATACTTTTTGTCGATTTTTCGTTTTTTTTTAGACCTAATGGCATCTCCTTTTCCGTTTTTTGTTAAAGGAAGATGTTATCGTTTTAATAGTTCTTGGCGATGGCGATACCCCAGTTACCAACGAAACTTCGTTAATAAGAATCATTATCTGAAAAAAAAGGAAACAAAATATTATTAAAACTTCTTGATAAAAAATGTTTGTACACAAAAACATAAACAATTTCATATACCTAGCCAAAAATTATTAATATACGAGTATATCTACTATGGCATAAATTTATATGATCGCAAACTAAACTGATATAGTATTATTGTCAATTTAATACATTATCTTTTAAAAATAAATTAAACTAAACTTTTTTTTATTGTATTAGGTATTTATAAATATTGTAAAATTTTTAACTACTACACACTGAAGAATAAATAAAAATCATGAATATTTACCTCCTCAATAGTGTCCCGTAATTTCTTGATGTAATTATAAACATTCAAAACCACTTATTTAGTCTGTCCACACAATTCTCTTCATTTTCCTAACTTCGTAACTTCAGACATTATGGTCACCGTATTTTTCGTCAAATAAACACTGCGCGCGCACGCTTCAAACGTCAGTTGAACGCATCAACCAACCACGGCAAAGATATTTACAAATACACTGACACGTTTTGTATATTACGCACTAAACTTGTCAATGTGTTAAAAAGTGCAAACTCTCATGACATTCACTCTAGTTATAACCTATATTATATATGCCCAAACAAATAGATGCAGTATTGCCGGTGTCCATACTATTGTGTTTCATTATTGGTATCCCAGTTTTAATCTTAGTTTCAGACCTGATTCCAAGAAATTTGTAAAGTAAAAAAATAAAGTACCATAATGTAATGCTTTATTTATTTTACGCTTTTATTGAAAATACGAGGCGTATCCAGAAAGTAAGTGTACTGAGGCTCTTACGACCGGATAGATTTTATTTTCGACATGTTGGCTACACTTCCGTGTAGCCTGACCCTTCCCCTCCGCAACGAGACCGGTTCGAGGTCAGTACGTTGAGAAGTGTCGACGCGACGACATGTTTCGTGAAAAATGTCAATCCAATCTCCCGCCAAGTGCGAAATACGCGGCGGAAAACTGCATATGGTGATAAAGCTATGAATCGTACGAGTATGTACAAGTTTAAAAACGGTCGTACGTCTGTGCATGATGATCAGAGGAGCGGAAGACCTTCAATTGTGACTGACGAAATTGTGGAAAAAATCGAAAATGCGCTCCGTGACGATCGCAGATTGACTGTGGTTGAACTTTGTGCGATGTTTCCGCTAATCTCCAGATCTCTACTACACGAAACCATCACAGAAACCCTCGGATATCGGAAACTGTCCGCGAGGTGGGTCCCAAAACAGCTGACAGATCAACACAAGTTGAATCGAGTGGAGGCCGGGCAAGAGTTTTTGAGGCTCTGCAAACTCCATGGAGATGAATTTCTCCGCTCCATCGTTACTGGAGATGAAACTTGGGTTGCACACTACACGCCTGAAACCAAAAGGCAGTCTCAACAGTGGCGTCACACCTCTTCACCCTCCGCCAAAAAGTTCAAAACCACAATTTCAGCCAAGAAAATCATGGCATCCGTGTTTTGGGGCTGTCAAGGCATAATTTTAATTGAATATATGCATCAAGGGGAGACCATCAAGTCTGCAAGATACTGTGAGACCCTAAAAAATTGCGGAGGGTGATTCAGAACAAGAGGAGAGGCATGCTGACAAAGGGAGTCTGCCTGCTGTATGACAATGCCAGACCACACACGGCCAACGCCACGAAGGAACTGCTCGCCTCGTTTAAATGGGATGTCCTGAACCATCCCGGGCATTCCCCTGACCTAGCACCTTCAGATTACTATCTCTTTACCTCCCTGAAGCTGCACATGGGTGGAAAAAGATTTTCAACCGATGAGGAGGTAAAGGAGGAGGTGGAGAAGTGGACGGAGGGGTTGGCGGGAAACTACTTCGAGGAAGGCATCAAAAAGTTGATACCCCGCTTCACCACCTGCATTGAGAGGAATGGCGACTATGTCGAAAAATAGCTTACATATGTACTACGGTAACCACGTATTTTTTTTGTTTAAATAAAAAAAATTGTAACCTACAAAAATTTAGTACACTTACTTTCTGGATATGCCTCGTACAATCTGGTGGACTTATTGCCAGGCGCAATGTCTTCCAATCAACCAGACAAAACTTTTTTATGAAGCGGCACTTTACAACTTTACAAGTCAACTGCTTATTATTTAACAGTAAAAATAATAATAATATAAACTAACATCTCTTCGAAATCTAGTAAGTGATTTTAAAATACGACCCTACATATCGAGGATTGTAATTTTACTCATACGAATGAAAGAAGAAAAAGTCGCCGAAGCACTTACTTAATTTTTTAAATTCATCTTTTATTTCCTAATATTTATGTTGAAGGAAAAAAATACGACCAATAAAGCATTTTTGAATCAGCGTCAAGTATTTCTAAGCTTTGATGATCCTCAGAAATAAATCTATCGAGGTAAATAATATCGCTGTATTTACATTTCATCCTACTCAGAGATCTGATTCAGATAAGCAGATTCGAAGAATTATAAATATTAATCGGCAAAAACAGACGCTTCTTTCGAGTTTATGGAACGAAGAAAAATACGAGATTTTATGTAAACTTTAACAAGTAATTTGAAAAAACTAAAATGATGATGTAACAAAAAAAAAACATTGCGAGCTTTAAAATGTAATTAATATTGATACTTACGTGTATAGGAAATATATAAGTATATATAAGTCCAATCGATTTTGATAATAAGGCACTTTCATTTTGATTATATGGCACGAATGCAAAATTAGTTCAAGTCGAATTATTAAATATCGAGTAAATTGAGTTTTCAATTTAAGAAGCAAATGTTATAACAATATATTTTTAATTATGCAATTTAAATAAAACTTATTTTAGTAAGTGGTAATAGAATCGCACAATATTATTGGATGAAATATTATTTTTTCAAAAAACTCTAATTTTCTAACTAAGAATTTTCGGACTTGAAAAATTTAACATTCAAAATATTATAATTGAAAAATATAATGAGATATTTTTTTTGAAATGGCAACCTAATCAATATGTATAAACATTGAGACTTCTTAAAATAATTAATATGTGATCTCATCAGGTACATTTGATCAGACTAATATTGTTTTGCTCAGTTTTGCGATTATCTGCAGTCGTAATATACGTTTTTTTTTTCATTAAGAAACTAAAAACCACATCCTAAATTAATCTAAAGTAAGTCTACAATAAGTTGTAAGTTTATATACTCGTATGAAGAGCTGCTTAAGAACAAAGTTGATAATTGCATTGCCAGTTGAGTGCTAGACTTTTCTATCACAATATAAATTTTTCGCCTCTTCTACATTCATATACCTTTTCATATAATTCCTACAATTTCTCAGACTTTTACATTTCCTTCTTTGTAAATATCATTCATTTGATCCAACCATGCTTTCCTTGGTTTTTCACTCAGATAAGTTTTTCACTGTATATTAGTTTTGATAGTCTTTCTTCATTCATTCGTTCTACACATCCAAACCATCTCAGTGATTTTCTTGATCTTCCATGTATCAGTCTTAAGTTTACATTCATCCCAACTTACTTCATTCCGTATTCTGTCATACATTGTCACCCCATGTATTCTTTCAGTGCATGAATTTCTACAGTATTTATTCAGCTCCCTTCTGTCCACGTTTCAATTAAATACATCAAAGTTTGTATTAGATTTCTGTTATGAATCTTAGCAGATTTCGTTTCTGTCCGGTTCAGGTATATATGTATACAATTTGGCTTTCCACTGACTGTTTCTTATCGCTACACGCCGTTCGACATCCCACTTAACTCTTTCACTATCTGAGAAAATACAACCCAAATAGCAGAATTCCTCAACTTCATTATTCACCCACATATCACATTCATTTTTCCCCCCACAATTTTCCATTACCATGGCTTTAGATTTCGTAACATTCAGTCTCAGATCATTATCAAACTTTGTAATCTTTCGTCATTTTCCGCTAACGCTACCATGTCATCAGCGTACAGCAATCCGTACACACTCCCATGCGACATATATATGCCACCCATTGGCATCTATAGTTCCTTCACACATAAGTCTATGTAAATATTTAACAACCAGGGTGACACGACACATCCTTGCTTAACCTCTTTTAAATATTAAACCACTCAGTCAAGTCACCGTTCAATCGGATACATGCTTTACTTTCAGTTTATAAGACGCAATGCCTTGTACTAATTTTTACTTCACACCATATTTATTTAATATTTTCCACAGTTTGCCTCTTATCACGAGGTCATATATTTTTTCCAAGTTCATAGACGCAGAATAAAGTATTTTATTTTTACCATACATTTTCACATAACCACAAGTAAAGAGAAAATCTGATCTACCTATACTATTCCACTTAAAAAGGTATCCTGAGTTACCCATATTTTCTTTTCCCTCTTTCTTCTCATTCTTTCTATTATATTAAAAAAAATGTACAGCTCACTTATTACAATCAGCAATGCCCACGCTATATTCTTGTATCTTTACCTTTATATAATTCAATAATCACTGGGCTCCTTCAGTCTTTCAGTGTGTAGTCAGATTCTCTGAATTTGTTGAAAAGTTGTCTCAGCTACTAAATTATTCGTTTCCCCCCCACATACTATTGGTTTTGTGCTCACTTCATTACAAGCTTTTCCTTTTCACATCGTTTACAGCCATTATTACTTGTAGACAAATTTCAATCACATTTTCCAATCAAATATCTAGTATTTGTTTTAGAATTGCTGGAAACAGAGCATAACCATTGTTAATATGAAGGTTATAAAAAATACTTCTTTGAAATATAGAAACTCCTTTATTTTTAATGTAAATAATCAATCATACGCAAATAAAAAAAACCTTTTCTTAATACTTACGAAAAAGGAAAAAAACCTTATGTGTCTTGATAATTACTATATAATGTTGACAGATTTCTTAATCGTTGGAATTATTTTGAATTCAATTATTTTTTTAAAAACTACACTTTTAAAACTCCTGCAAGAAAAATTATTGTGCATATGTTTGTCATTCAATGTATATAGTATATATGTACAATGGAAAATTATATTGTCTATGAAAGTTGTTTACAGAAGTGACAGTTGACAACCAAAAATAACTCTGTATTCTAATGAAGAAGGGTTTGTGAATTCTACTTCATTTATTAGTTTCTTATATTTTATGACTGTCGTTCGGTAGCTTGACTGGAGATTTAAGTTATAGCATGGTGAATTTAATTTGAAATGTTGTTTCAGAGGTGATGTTCCTCCTAAACCCCCGGAATTCGAAGGACAACTGGATGAAACACTCACTTTTGGCACGTTTGAAAAGACAATGACCGGTTACGCTAAATTTTTAGTCCATCATCCTTGTGTTGTGTTGTTGGTGGTCACAGTTGTTGCTGTGGTGTGCACCATTACACCTCTAGTGACCAGGAAACTTCCTGACTTTACCGACCCAACAATGGTTAGAAAAAAAATCTTTTTTTAAACTTATTTGATACATAACAGTTAAAACTATATAGGTATATTTATCATGACTTTCAATTGCAGTTTGTATGAAAATCAGATGGAGGAAAGAATGATTAAGCGAATATACAAGTTAGAAGTGCAAGGTGCGCGTGGAAGAGGTAGGCCGAGGAAAACGTGGCTGGACCAATTGAACCAGATTTTGAAAGAATGTAAATTGAGAAGTATGAATAATAGAAGATTACGCATGACGAGATGTATGAATGTGGAGATAATGACAAAATTTTGCTCATGACTCAGACATTTATCTGTAATTTTTTATATGGTATATATGCGAATATTTCTTAGAAAAACAATCCTGAAATGAAAAGCACCATATTCTAAATTGTATTTTGTCCCTATAGAGCTAATCAAAGATACATTCTGGCTGGGGACACCCAACAGGGTGAATATCCCTTTAAAATAAAATAAAAGATACATTTTACCAGAAAGTGTAGCAAGTGTATGATACAATATCCTCTAATGATATTAAAATGGTTATATATGACTTCAATGTTGAGATCGGAAGAGCCCCATACAAATAGTTCCTTAGCTAGAATGTGAGTACGGAACATTGATCTGACCCTCGTTATAAGGGATTTATTTGCTCATTAACTTACTGCTTAACTATTCTCATATTAAGTGTTCTCTTATGAATTATCTTGGAACAGGATAGACCCAGCGATATAACGAATATAACATGCACTAAGGAATGGTGTACCATAAAAAATAGACTAAAAAATGAATATGTGTGATAGATTTTGCAATGTTTAGAAACATTATAGTAAGTTTAATATAATTCACAAGAAAATACATACATAAATGGACTTGGACCTTACCAGGTGATGGATATTAAAACCAGATCAACCACATATTAATATAAATACGATAAAATAGGGATGCCGCCAGTATCATAAATGTGAGAAGTTTTCAAGTAGCTAACTGGAATTTCTACCACTATTTTGGGCTCCTTATCAGTATCATATTACCATTAAAAAAATACAAGAAGCAACTCATAAATTTATAAATTATCAGAAGATAGAAAACGATACCAACATGCATTTAGATGATAACATACATTTTATTATTTGGTATAGTTTAAAAAATGCTACCCTACTGTCTGCAGAGACCATAGCAGAGTTAAAACAGGACACTGTGTAAGGACGAGAATGGAGGGTTCATAGCAAATAAAAATTATGACAAGATGGAAGGAGGTTTATGCTTCTCAATCCTACAGTTACCACTCTAAATATAACAACAGATCATCTGCAGGTTAAGGATAATTTACTTAATCTGAATTCCCTCACATATAAAGATACTAAAATAGCAGTAAACGGGTGGAAAAATAATAAAGCCTCTAGAGCTGACAATATCTCACCAGAGTTACTCAAGTACAGTAGAGATAATTTTTTTTAACATTTTACACAACCTTCTAACTAAAATTTGGATCCTGAAATATATATCCTAGAAAAATGGCTGCAGGGTAGTATTTGTCTTTACATAAAAAATGAGGTGATAAACTCAAGTGTGAGAAATACAGAGGGATCTTACTTCTCAGCTTTTTATCATCATTCTTAAAACTAACACTAGAATACTATGCAGAAGGAGATTGATGATGGACATTTACAATCTACCATCTACCAAATATTGAGAAATTGGTGGAAGTTGAATATTGACATGTACCAACTGTTTGTTGACTTATGTGACTGTGTGGATCATGAAAAACTGTTTTAGATTTTACTTGACTTTGATATAATAACAAAATTTACGAGGTTTACAAATCTCTAAAACTGAAACAAGATGGGCTATTCCCGATGCTTTTCAACCTGACCTGACTCTTGAATACATCATCAGAAAGTCTTCTTTAGATACAAATTCAAATATATATTTTAAATCTTATCAAATAGTATGATGTACTGATAATCTTATGTACAATATCATAAGATCCCTTGCTATCAAATAAGTGAATGGAACCTTTGAGTTTGTCATAGGGATGTTGGCTTGAAGATCAATGAGAGTAAAAAAAAAGTAATGATGCAAAGTTAACAGACTAGAAATACAGGGTTCAAGGGTCAACTTTATGGACAATAAAAAAGTCGAAGACTTCACTTACCTAGGGTCTTATATTAAAGAGGACACTAAGTATACTGTTGAGGTGAAGAAAAGAATCTCTGCAGCTAATAGGACCTTCTTTTCATTTCTGGCCATCTTGAAGTCACTGAGATTCCGAAGAAAGACTTAAACAACTATACAAAACCAGTGTTGGCATATAGATGTAAAGCATGGATAATCTGTCAAATCAACCAACATTTTGTACAGTTTTGATAATAGGGTCCTATAACAATGTATGGACCAGACCAGAATGGAGAGTCAGATACAATGATGAACTCTATAAAATTTATCAGTGTCCAACGATTCAGATGGGCTCCTCGCTGGACACCCGGGACGGAGGAGAAGATTCAGGAGACTGTAACTTTTTTGGGAAGATAATGTTAAAAGTCATGCTTTAGAATTAATGCATATCCCAAATTAGAGAATGGTTGTTGAAGATGAAGATGTATGCAGGTGAAAAATTCAAGAGGCCATGGCTTGATTGAGCTATACAATTGAAAGAATATATTTTATCATGCTTCTGGTTTTAGCAGGGGTGTGAATGTTGATCGAGTTTTCTGCATTACTGGTATCTTAACATTGAACAAACTTTCATCTGTGCTAAGAAGTTTTATAATTGTTAATTATTTTAGCAAGCACATTATAGAATTGTTTCTCTCATCAAATATATTTACTAAACTTTACCACTGTTTATAATTTTGACATAGTTTAAATGATTAATAAAGTATTCTTGTTTTAGGGTTTTGAGACAAGGGGCACAGTTTTAGCTGACCGCTTAATTTCATGGAGAAATTTGATTGAAGAAACACGATCATTGGGCTCCTTGGCCATCAATCCCAAAGACATATTGGATGAAATTCAGTATATGAAAACTCGTAACCGTTCTAATTTTAAGCCCAAAGTGAGAAATGGAAAGAAGAAACGTCCAGGTTTTGGTGCCAAAATGAAAAAAATAAAACAGATGAAGACCACATCTGATGTCAACAAAATTTTGTTTACCGAATCACCTATCAATCTGACTCGACTCGATGGAAATTATTCTGTTATTGAGCATGAGCACTGGGGATACGGCGATATTAAAAATTTAACATATCTACCTCAAGAAAATGAAGGTGATAAAACTGATTATATTAGAAAACAGTGGAATCAATTGAAAAACCTTGAATTCCCACCATCATATCCAGAACATCACCACTCATCTAGTGATGGATTTTTCTGCGGAGTTCCAAGTAAGTTCATTGAATTTCTATACATTTTTAAAAAAATCTATCTTATGTTACTTCTTGAATAATGGCCGTGAACTATATATGAATAATTCATCATATTTATAATATGTATGTGAGCAATTTTTAAATATATCGTTTTTGCCGCATTTGCTCAAAGATAAATTAAGTTACTTTATCTATGGTCTTCGGTCAATTTTTGATAATTGACTTTGAAAGTTGAATAATTACTGCCATTTCAAATAATATTATCTTAAATTATCATTTGTTTACAACGGACTTCTAAATTTAATAAATATTAAAACATATATGAAATACAAACACATCTTTAGACCTATGTCTAATTTGCCTTTTTTGCATTTATCAGAAATAAAGCCCACAGATAAATCGCAGCATGCCGGCAGTTTGTTAAGAATGCTGTCAGTTGAACGGGCTCATTAAAAATATTGTGAGAGAGAGATAAATTGAAGTATTTGGGGTAATATTGACATCTTGGTTATCACACTGTAGTGAATTTATTATGCATTTGTTTGAGACTTGAATATAAGATGATCCTACATTTTATTTATTTAACACTTTTATTGCAAATACAATCTGGCGGGCTTATTGCCAGGCGGCAATCTCTTCCAAACAACCAGACAAAAGTAAATGAAGCAAGTTACGTGGTCGCATAAATCATTCAAATGACTATCCATCCCCACGAAATCCATAAACATATACGTGAGCACATGCCCACGAACCCCACAAAGACGGACAATCACCCGAGCTTTTTTTTTCATATAAAGTGAGATATCATCAATCAAAAGGAAAGGAAGGGATTTATTTTAGTGTTGTTTGTTAAATATAAACCTCGCCTTATGGTCGAGTAGTAGTCTTTTATATATGATTTTAGGCACAATTCTCATTCATCTTTAGCAACCTTAACTCAGAATATAAATTATCTATCAATTTTTTTTTGTGGTTCTAAATATTGGGAGTACAAATTAGTTCGGTCCGTTTCCAAAAGATGGCTCTGGCTGTTATGAATGGTTCATAGTGACAGCCGATTTTGGCAGTTTCAGAGAGGTTAGACATCTGCCAATAATATTCAGTTTATATCGCTTTGAATTTCATGCAAAAACCTTGTTTTGTACAGTGTTGCAAATGTCGAATTTTGTGTTAACCAAGCAGCATTTGCGGGAGGTTTTAATTTTCTGCTTTAATTGGAAGAAAAGTGGGATGTTTTAATTTTCTGCTTTAATTGGAAGAAAAGTGCCCATCGAATGCTTGTCGAAGTTTATGGTGACGCTGCTCCAACTGATAAATCATGTAGGGAATGGTTTCGACGATGGAGATTTATGCGTCGAAGACAAGCCTCGCTCTGGACAGCCAAAAAAATTCGAGGACAAAGAATTAGAGGCATTACTCGAAGAAGATCAGAGTCAAATGCAAGAGGAGCTTGCAGAATTATTGGGAGTGACTCAACAAGCCGTTTCCGTATGATTGAGAGCCATGGGAATGATTAAAAAACAAGGAAATTGGGTGCCTTATGAACTGAAACCGAGAGACGTTGAAAGGCGATTTTTCACTTGCGAGCAGCTGATTCAAAGGCAACAAAGAAAAGGTTTTTTGCATCGGATTGTAACGAGATGAGAAGGGGATATTCTACGACAACCCCAAGAAGAAAAAATACTACGCTAAGCCCGGTCAATCGTTACCATCGACCTCAACACCAAAACCGAACATACATGGTTCGAAGATCATGCTCTGTATCTGGTGGGACCAAAGGGGTGTTGTTTACTATGAGGTGCTGAAACCTGGCGATTCCATTACGGGCGATCGGTATTGGCTACAATTAATTTGTTTGAGCCGTGCATTGTGAGAAAAACGCCCAGAATACGAGCAAAGACATGATAAAGTTATTCTTCTTCATGACAATGCTCGGCCTGATATCGCAAAAGTCGTAAAAAAATATTTGGAAACGCTCAAATGGGATGTTTTACCGCACCCGCCGTATTCCCTGGACATTGCTCCTTCTGATTACTGGTTGTTCCAAAGGATGCAGCACGATTTGGCAGGTCACCGGTTCACTTCTTTCGTAGAAACCGAAAATTGGCTCCAAACTTGGATCGCCTCAAAAGACGAGTCATTTTTTCGAGATGGAATTCTAAAATTGCCTGAGAGATGGGAAAAAGTAGTAGCCAGCGATGGACAATACTTTAATTGATCTGTTCATTCATTTTGTTTAGAAATAAATGCATTTTTGAACACAAAAAAACGGACCGAACTAATTTGTACACGAATAGTTATTCTGGTTTTGTCTACAAATAATAAACTTTTCGTCTGATAATGTATAAGAAACATAATTATGCTTCTAATACATGTAAAATGTTGAATATTCATCAGATAAATAAACTTTTAAATATTTTGTTACATGCTAAAATACATTTTTTAAATTTCTATTATTCAATGGAGTTTTGAATAATTTTTCTTTGCTTTTAAATCATCATCTTGTCGTATAGCTCATGGCTGAGCATCATGACTCCCATGATATTCCCTGACGACTCCTCTCCATCCATCTTTGCACTCCGCTGCTCGAAGGGCAGTTAAGATTAGTCCTGTTGCGTCTCTCACTCAGTCAGTCCAACACATTGGGACTCTATCGCTTGTGAGTCGTCCATTGACAATCTGTTGGTGATTCTCAGTTCTTCGAGAATGGAGGTGTTAGTTCGCCTTGCTGTCCATGAATGTCTCCACGCCATACATAATATCGCAGTAGGTATTTCATACTTAACTAGGGGCATTTTCATATCTTTTCCAGCTTTGACATCACATTTTTTACCATTCCATTTCTTATTTTCACCTCAGCCTTGCATCCTCCATTGTTGGTTATACTGGAGCCTAAGTCAGTAATCATTTCTAGTCCATAATTGGTGGCAGTTTGTTACTGCAGTCTATTATCATTAACTTTTTAAATGCATATATAAAAAGATTCAAATTTATTGAAAATTCATTCTATGAGTCAGCGCCGCGATCTAGTGGTTATCATGCTTGTCTAGCACTTAGGCATCCCAGGTTCTATTACTGGTGCATTATTTCCAAACTGGTTTAACTTTCAGCACTTTATTTATTTGAATTTATTTTTATATTAGCTCTTAGCTGCATAATGTAATTTTTTAAAGTGCTCTTGGAATGATAGATGTTGCAAAATGGCACTTTGTAAGAGCTTTATGAGCTTTATATATTCTGTAATACTGAACAACAATAATTTATTGTAATTTTTATTTCAGTGCCTGATTATGCACACTTGGTATTCAAGAGCATTGATGGGTCTTCTTTGATGTCTGCGGAGAATCTGCACAGCATGTGTGTGCTCCAACAGAGACTGATCGAGGCGGGTGGCAGTGTGTACCCGACTCTCTGTCAGCAGTCCCGGCCTCCGGACCTTCAGTGCTGCCCTCCTTGGAGTCTTCCTAACTATGTTGCTCTGCTTACCAATAGTACATCATGCATGGATATTGTGGTATGCAAAAGTTTTGTTTCTTATTTATTTTTAAATGCCACATTTACAGTTCATGTCATTGAGCACATAAATGTCATGTGGCATTTGTATGATCAAGATTGGCATTGTGTTGTGTTCAATTAAAGCTATTTTTTTGGAACTGCAATGTCCATTTGATGTGCACAAACAGGGTAACCATAAAACATACTTGCTACTATTATATCCATATCTGACTTCAAGTATAATTACAGCTTGTTGGTATCTCAATAAAATTATAAAATCTTGTCTGATTCAGTGGCTTGTGAATTTATAACTAAAGAACTGAGTGTATTCACGAACTTTTAATAATTATCTTCCTATTTTTTCATAAAAATTATGTATTGTAATGTATTTGTACATGCATACATATCTTCCATCATGCCATGACCTTTTTGAGGTAGGCAGAGAGAATAAATCTCCACGCCTTTATATCCACGCATACAGCTCTTGTGTCGTCCACATTCATACATCTTGTAATACATTATTTCATGTTTCTCATACTTACCTCAATTAAAATTTCTTAAACTAACTTCTACTCTTTCCTTGATTTATCTCTACTTCGCTCACCATTAACATCTTTTACAACTCATTCTCTCAATGTGGCCAAACCACCTCAAGTTTTTTTTCTTAATTCTACTTTTAACACTTCCCTTACTGTGCTAAAAAATTACGCCAGTTACGGTGTTGGACACTGAGGGTACACTAAAAATGTATGTTTTAAATTAAAATTATGCAAAATCTATTAGTTTTTTTTTTTAATTAGCTATAAACATCATTTTATTGTGTAATAAAATGTCGAATAATATAAAATAAGTGTAAGAAATGATAAAATAATAGTTGAAACAGAGAAGTGACATTTCTATACGAATATAATTTTCCCACTGCGTCGTTCGGTCTGCGCAACGTTCAGAATGCGCATGACTGAAAAGAGGTCTCCAACCTTTTAACACTTCCCTTACTGTGCTAAAAAATTACACCTGTAACGGCGTTGGACACTGAGGGTACACTAAACATGTATGTTTCAAATTAAAATTATGCAAAATCTGCTAGGTTATTTTTTGTTATTAGCTATAAACATCATTTTATTATGTAATAAAATGTCGAATAATATAAAAAAAAGGTAAGAAATGATAAAATAAGAGCTAAAACAGAAAGGCATTTCTATAAGAATATTATTTTTACGCTGCGTCGTTCGGTCTGCGCAACATTCAGAATGCGCATGCGTGATAAGAGATTTCCAGCCTTTTAATTTTTTTTCATAAAATTATACAATAAAATGTAGCGTGTATTTTTTTGGCAATAAAACCATAATTCGAATAAAGACAATAAATAACATATAAACAAAATATAAAATGAATATATAAATTCAAAAATCAAGGTTTTAGGGCGAGAAATTTATATAGTATAAACAAACACGAAATTTAAAATTATATATAAACAAACACGAAATTCAAATCAATAAAATATATGCAATTTGGAAAATATAAACACTACAGAAAATTTGAAAATAGGACAAACATATCATATAATCAAAGTTTAATCCTGTGGAGAAAGTTATCGCAATTGGGGCATGAAACCACTTTTTTTTTACTATATTCTACGTACTAAACACGCAGGTGTTTGACAAATATTGCAGAATAGC
Source organism: Odontocerum albicorne (assembly GCA_949825065.1). Classification (NCBI taxonomy): domain Eukaryota; kingdom Metazoa; phylum Arthropoda; class Insecta; order Trichoptera; family Odontoceridae; genus Odontocerum; species Odontocerum albicorne. The sequence continues at coordinate 39,386,532 of OX463849.1, forward strand.
CTGGTTTTTTTTCTCAAATGTTTTTAATAAAACCCACAACTTCCTCTTTTGAGGACCTCACGGGGTGCCAACAGGGTATTATTTACTAATGTTTCGGATATTGACTCGCCACAATATGTTAAAACTGTATTAAAAGCATCTTGTTGTTGCTATTTTTCCTTTTTAAGATATTGGGCATTGCCAATTCCAAACTTAACTCTCTTGTGAAATGTTTTCGGTGGTATTAATTATTTTGTTTCCACTCTGGATATTTGTCTATCCATAAGAGGTATGCATTCAATGCAGCCACATCTATAATTTCCATAAAAAGACGGAAAGGCCATCTTCTCGTTGACCTTGAGCAAGAGTACTCTCAAGTAATTTAGTCTCCCGTATCTACTCCAATTTTCGTATTATTATAATGATGTATAATTACTATAGTGGCTTTTGTTTTTCTGAATAATCAATTTCTGCATCATTGAATTGAGTGGATAATAATAATACTGCTTTATTTTTTGTGGTACACACGAAACAAGTATTTTATTTTCAGCTACTATGGATTGTTTTCTCTCTAGACGGTATAAATTCAAGTGAGATTACTCTTTTATTTTTTCGAAGCGTGCCAGTTAGAGTTAAACCTTTTAATAAAAGATTATCGGCTAATTTGATAGAGGTAATAAAAATACCTGTGGTTATCCTCCTGTTCGTGCCATACTGCGGTTGAACCATTTCTATAACTACTCAGTTACCTTGATTTATCTCTCTCTACGATTATTTATCATACCAGAATAAGCCTGTAAATTTGTTATGCGTCATATGCCGCCGCAGTCGGCAGCAACCCAGATTTTGATGCCATATTTACCAAGTTTCATGTACACGCGAAATGAACAATTCTCTCTAAAGTTTGGAAAACGTTCATCTACAGTTATATTCGAAGATGGAGAATAATTGCTTTTGCACATATCCATAAACATTTTTGAAATCCACTTAATTGGTTCTAATTTATCTGAAAAAACCCTGATATCTCTCTTCTCGGGTTTCTTTATCATCAAAACGAATATGACTGTAAATATAGATGAATCTATCTCGAGACAGAGCTGTTGTGAAAAATGACTGGCAAAAGGGACTTTCACTTATCCACAATTCACTCAAAGATAGCTTTCGTGTTCGATTTCTGCCAGGTGCGAGCAATATTCCAATGAATTCATATAACTCGTCTTTTGATATTGGTTGGTTCTTTTCTGAATGAATTCGATTTAAATGACGATTTGTTTCTTAAACATCACTTTTACCACCTCTTCATTTACAAACAGACAACACATATCTTTTATGGAATGTACATTTATACTTGAATTTCTCAGTCCAGAATCTTCGATGAGAATATTTGATACCCGACCGATGCCTCGAAGATTGAGGTGGTACTCGTAATGAACTCCATTCGAATCCATGTTTTGATGTAAATAATATTTCTTCGTCTTCTTCACTCGTCTCCAAATCAGAATATACTTCATCCTGTACCTCGACAAAATCTTCTGATTCTGATATATTGCCTGTCGCCTTAAATTCCAAATCGCTATCATCGCCGTCGATATTTCCCGCCGTCTCAATTATTATATTTTTGAAAATGAAATAATAAATAAAATGTACATTTATTATAAAAAGAGTAATGGTACAATATAACATACCAGATAAAAAATGATAATAGAAAAAACATACCAGATAAAAATAAAAAATAACAATCAGGATTATAAAACTAGTGACGACCCCTGGAACGGGCGCTATACGTACGAACTGTCAAAAAAGAATGAGTGTTTGACATTTCGTCAATTCGCGATTTAAAATCATTAATTTCTGTTGAATTAACTATGAATGTTTTGTTTCCTAATGACATCATTCAAATCATAGAGGTTTCGATGAGGAATACATAAAGTATGAAGACCCTGCAAGCAGTATATTTCGAGAAATTAAATAAAATATAAGTCATGATCACTCGCTATCCATCACCGTACGGCAAGTGTTAACGTCCATCTTGTATAACAAGTTATACTTTATCCGATCATATTTCGTACTTTTAAAAATGTATGTGCAATCCCTATTATTTTATTTTCATTACTAACTACTCACCTGAAAAAAAAAAATTTAATATTTTTTAAAGGTGAAAAAAAATTATGTATTTTATTAACAGGAAGAAGATATATCAAGTGTAATCAGTTTACTTTCAAGTTGTGCTGCTTATTTCCATGAATTAAAATTGGCGACCGACTGTGAGACCGAACATTGCATGACTCCACCATCTTGTTACAAGTATAATGCTGTATTCAATATTCTCATGTACATGGTGGATATTGACTTTTTACCTCCAAATGTAAGTGACCATATTTTTTTATTTTTAACAAATGTATTTATCATCGGCATCAATCATAATGAAATACTTTTTTTATATGTTGAAGAATTCTTAATTTATTTATATTTTATCTTTCAGAATAATACCAAAGTTCACGTGCAATCTTCCATGATATTCTTACCTCTAGCTTGTAGTGCATCCATTTTACCTTATTACCATAGGATTGAAGATATCAAATTTAAATACAATAATGTTACATTGGTAGCAATGGATTTGGGTAAGATGATTTTCTTTGAATATTCCAATTTGTTTTTGTTTTTAAATAACTGAGTCTACTTATTTTTTAAATTATCTAGTAATGAGATAATTTCTTATAAATGTAATTTGTTTAGTCAAACACTGTTTATTCCACTTTATATAACAGTATAACCCTACCGGTTTCAGGGTTTTCACCTCATCGTCAGGAAGCACAACAAGTCTTGTTTCGTTTTGATATTTATTTTTAATTTATAAAAAACATAGTATTTTCTGAATATTAATTGTGTGTGACCCGTGAGTTCAGGCTCACCATCACTGATCTAGGTGGCTTTATTCGAAAATGCAGCAGTGTATATGCAAGGAGTCAGGTTTATTCGAAGGTGCAGCAATGTATATGCAAGCAGTCAGGTTTATTCGAAGGTGCAGCAGTGAATATGCAAGGAGTCAGGTTTATTCGAAGGTGCAGCAATGTATATGCAAGGAGTCAGGTTTATTCGAAGGTGCAGCAGTGAATATGCAAGGAGTCAGATTTATTCGAAGGTGCAGCAATGTATATGCAAGGAGTCAGGTTTATTCGAAGTTGCAGCAGTGTATATGCAAGGAGTCAGGTTTATTCGAAGGTGCAGCAGTGTATATGCAAGGACTCAGGTTTATTCGAAGGTGCAGCAGTGCATATGCAAGGAGCCAGGTTTTTCTTGACAGACAATTTAATACTTATTTGATTACAAGATATCTTTCTCTCTATAAAATATAAATTCATGCTTAAATTTATAAAAAGCTATAAAAAATGCTTAAATCTCTTGTGATTTGTAATTATTTAGTTACTTAATTGCTTCACTAAAAAATTCAAGTTTTTAGATTTGAAAATCAATTGGTTACCAATGTTAGGGGAAAAACTTGTAATCATAATGTGGGAATTTGTAAAGGGAGAAATTCCTCTATATTTTTAATATAATATAATATTTTTGTTTATTTCAGGGGTTAAGAATGCAGTATTTGACAAATGGTTAGTCCACGACACATGGTTAGTGGGTCTTGGAGGTTTGTTTGTGGTTGCCTGCATGTGGCTCTACTCAGGCTCACTTTTCCTGACTCTCACAACATGCCTTGCAGTTGTCTATTCCATCGGCATCTCTTATTTTCTCTACACAATTGTATTCAACCTAAAATTCTTTCCATTTATGAATCTGCTGACTGCTGTTGTTGCCGTTGGTTTGTGTTTTTTCTTAATCCCTTGTCTATATGTACTTATAAACATCTTAATTTTATATCTTATATGGATTATAACATTTTGAATTTCAAAGTAAATGAAGCAAAAAGATAATTCAGAAACTTTTTTGCCTGTTTATTTTCTTCTTCATTTCAAATTAGAAACCATTTTCTGTACACGTTATTTTCTTTTTTGTAAAACATCTTTTTTTTATAAGAAAAGTTTTTTGTATTTCTCTTTCCGTAAGTCTTTGAAAATTGCATTGATAAAAAAGACTTATTTTTTATTTAACTAAAGAATGTATTATTTTACCACGATCATCTAAAAAATTAATAATCATTCTGAAGATTTGATAGAAAGAAGAATGAGATGTGCATGCTTTTGAGTATTTGGAGTTTATTTTGCTACAATTTTTGATCTATTATTTATTGATATTACTTTTTAATGGAACACATCTTAATTTTATGAAGAATTTCATTTGCTTTAAAAAAGTCAGACTATAATTTGTAACAAATTTGCTATTCAAATTCCCCTTAGGTTATTAACCTTTCCCTTCCGGTGCTAAAAAAAATCAAATCATCAATTCACAATCGCTTAAAATTATGATAGAAATCAGTATTTGTAAATGTAAGTGAAAATATAAACTCATTTACAATGTTTTGTTAAAGCATGCATCAACTAAGAATTATGAATTGAAGTTCGTGCTGATTGCTTTTTCTAATGCATCACATAATGCTTACTTAAACAAGATTCAAAGGTTTTCTACGGACCCTTGCAAGTGTGCTTGTTTATCTAAATATATTATTGTATATTTCATAGTACATATTTTTTTCAATTTTCCTGAGAAGTTTGTATGCTTTTTTGAATAATTTTTTTTTTAAATATGAAAATTATTAATTTCAGAATGATTTCAATTGTAATTGAAGAAAACACATTTATTAATCTAAACACTTTTCAAAATTATTTAATTGTTTATTTATCATAAGTGATCGACAAAGAACACACATTTATAATTTTTTTTTTAATATCTTTCAATCATCAGAATCATTCCGAATAAGGAGATGTTAAACTTCTGAAATATTTATGTACTAATAAGCCACATACATATATGTATATGACAACAATTTTGAATTTTATTTTACTTTCTTTACGACAGTGCTGTATATTCAAAAACATATGTTTTGTTTTGTATCTTGAGTTTAATGTGAAAATATTTTTTGCTTTTTAAAATACTATGCGTATCCAGAAAGTAAGTGTACTGAGGCTCTCACGACCGGATGGATTTTATTTTCGACATGTTGGCTACACTTTCGTGTAGTCTGACCCTTCCCCTCCGCAACGAGACCGGTTCGAGGTCAGTACGTTGAGAAGTGTCAACGCGACAACACGTTTCGTGAAAAATGTCAATCCGATCTCCCGCCAAGTACGAAATACGCGGCGTCATCCGTTATCTCGTTTGGAAGGGAAAACCTCCGGTTGAGGTTTATAATGAGGTGAAAACTGCATATGGTGGTAAAGCTAAAGGTGATAAAGCGATAAAGGAACTGCTCGCCTCGTTTAAATGGGATGTCCTGAACCATCCCGCGCATTCCCCTGACCTAGCACCTTCAGATTACTATCTCTTTACCTCCCTGAAGCTGCACATGGGTAGAAAAAGGTTTTCAACGACGAGGAGGTAAAGGAGGAGGTGGAGAAGTGGACGGAGGGGTTGGCTGGAAACTACTTCGAGGAAGGCATCAAAAAGTTGATACCCCGCTTCACCACCTGCATTGAGAGGAATGGCGACTATGTCGAAAAATAGCTTACATATGTACTACGGTAACCACGTAATTTTTTTGTTTAAATAAAAAAAATTGTGACCTACAAAAATTCAGTACACTTACTTTCTGGATATGCCTCGTAGATTTATAATATTGCTTATTTCTTTGATTTATTTATAATTGTTGGTTATAAAAAAAATATCTTAAACAGAAACACCAAAAAATATAATAAACAAGTATATTAAGTTTAAAAAGTGGTCATGGATATCAATAATAATTTTGAAACAAAAACTGGTTGATTGGAAGAAATTGCTTTAAAGCAATAAATCTACCAGATGTATTTATATGAAAGTATTAAAATAAATAAACGCATAAATTAAAATAGTTGAAATTTTATATTCAATCAATCTTTTTCAAAGCACTTATATAGAATGTTTGGGTCAAAAAATCTAAAGTTTATAGTATTTATACAATATTTTCGCTTGCAATCTAGAACTCAATTTGCAAAATATATCATATAGGGTATTTTGACAATTAATTTGTTAACTCTTTGAGAGTTTATTATGGAAACCGCGACCCACCTGATTGGTCCCCATTTATAAATGAGTTAAGTTGAAATTGTTCATATGAATAATCCCAATTGTCGAAGAACCCCAAATCATAATTCGAGCCAAATTTTTATCTGTAAGCAGACGACACCTATTATTCCACAGGTGTGTATAAATGAAACATCTTTAGAATATTTACATACGGAAGTAGAAATTATTAGGATATGGGGGTTCCTCCCGTGTCCTAATAATTGAAATATCAATATATTAGAAGACATATATATGGTTTGTATATTTATGGGAATTTGGAGCGCCAGGCTCCACATCTACCTGAATGGAGGTGTTACATAGCTTTCTCGTATTCCTAATTGAACAAAACGGTTATTTGATTTGAGTTTTGACTATCACATGATTGTAGTTTTTGTATTTGCTTCTTGGATTTTTAATGCATTGAAACCTTTTGTATGTTTTAGGTATCGGTGCAGACGATATGTTTATATTCATAAAAGTGTGGCAAAGTCACAAAGATGTGTCCATAGACGGTTTGACTAGCCTGGGTATAGATCCCGCTAGGCTAGAGGAGCTGATGAGCGACACTTTGCAGCACGCTACTCTCACCATGTTTGTCACCAGTCTTACCACTGCTGCGGCCTTCTATACATCTTATATCAGTAACATCACGGCTGTCAATTGTTTCAGGTGTGGTTTATTTATAATAAAATATAACTTGTCTTTGATTGTCAAATGTTCTTAACCGTGAAAGTCAATGACTTTTTACTTGCAAAAAATTCACTGATTTTCTGGTTGTTTGGAAAATTTGTTACATGGCTATTAGCTTGCCAAGTTGTACTGTATATAACAGAATACAATAAAAATATGTGCAAATTTATCAAAGCCTGAAATATGATACTGAATTACATACTGTGATATTTTTGTGGATATTTTCAATTTTTATTTGGTAAATCTATGACCTCTTTTGAATTTCAGTGTTTTTACTGGGACTGTCGTGATGGTGAATTTTATTTTAATGGTTACATGGCTTCCTGCTAGTGTAGCAATGATGGAGACATTTTGTAATTCAATAAAGGTAAATATAATATTATTATTTAAAAATTTATTAAATTAATAAAAAGCACTCTACACCATTTTTCAAGTAACTTTAAAATTCTATTCTCCCTGAAGTTCGTATCTTTCTGGGCGAACTGCTCCAGATGATTTTTGCAGGCCTCCAGGGAAGTGAAGTTCTTCCCCTTAAGGGGATTCTGTATAGACCAAAGTAAGTGGTAATCAATAAGAGGGTTCTAGGTCCAGTGAATATGGCGGGTGGGGTAAGATATCCCAGCCCAGCTGTGCCAATTTTACCAGGTCTGCTAAAAGACATTAGGTCTGGCGTTGTCCTGGCGAAAGTTGAAACCCTTCCTATTGGCTAATTTTGTACGCGTCCAGTTGATTATTGCCCTTAATAGGTCCAATCGCGAACAGTATTTCTCTGAATTGATTGTCTGGTTGTGTGGGAGCAGCTCATAGTAGACGATTCCCTTTCAATCACATCAGATACACAGCATGACTTTTTTCAGATGAAGATTAGCTTCCTGGTTGTTAAAAATGGTTCACATTGCTTGCTCCATGACCTCTTTTACCTGATATTTTTGTAGTGAATCCACTTTTTTTCCCCATCACCATTGTTTAAATGGCTTATTTTCATTACATTTTTGTAGTGAATCGCTTAATGAGACCCAATTCATAAAGTTTTTTCCAATCAAACTGTGTGGTACCCAAACATCGTAGCAATTCATACAACAAAGCTTCATTAAATGCTCTTGAACTGTGGTTTTCAATATTTTCAGTATCTCAGCAATCTTTTGTGCCGTAGAATGCTGATTATTTTTTATCAAAGCCTTGATTTGGTGGTCATCAATGGTAAACAGTCTTCCAGAGTGGATATAATCTTCAAGTATTATATCATCATCACGGCATTATTAAATCACATTTGACACACACAATCACCTACTGTATTGTAACCACACACTGAAATTATCTTTTTTTTTTGTGTCGCATTTTTCCGTTGTAGAAAAAAGCATTAAGCACCCAAACAACACTTATTTTTTCTATCTTCAAAATGATGTGAAAAAAACTGCTCAAGCAATTTTGGTAAATGATGTCCGAAAAAATGCATTAAACAATTTTCTTTCCTAATAATAAGCATTCACCACTTTGGGATGAAGTTAGTAATGAAAATGACTACTTTTTAGATTACTCCAGTATATTCTTAGTCATACATTTATTATCACAAATAAGCAATGTGCTGCAATGACTAATGTTTAGAATTTTTTCCTAAAAACTGAGAAAAAAAAGTATGGAATTTTAAAGAGGATATCTGAAATATACATTAAACTGAAAGTTTTTGTTTTAATTAATATACTGATATCAATAACTTATCTCATCTGTGGAGTTTAAATGTTTAACACGTTCCGCGCCGCGTAGGTCACCGGTGACCTACCATGTTTTTGACCAGGGTGCCACATAGGTCACCGGTGACCTACGTGTTTTTTTTTTATAAACAGTCCCAGTGCGCCAGCGGTCACATTTACTACGAATTTTAACATTGAATGTGACCTATACGGCGCCCCTGAATATAATGCACATAAAAACTTCCAAAATTTTGTTTGAAAATGCAATTATTTTTAATAAACCTCCAGGTGTACATGAGCAAGCTATTACGGTTTATTTTTTTCAAGGATAAACTAGCCTCTACAATTAGGCTAGGGGGTATAGAAGAGATTCCAGGGATAACATAATGAATGGGACCATCCATTTGTCACACTCTGGAAATTTATGAGGGTGCATTGTCTATGCAAAATTGTGACCCTTTTTTTTGGAGCTATTGTCTCAGTAATCATAAGAGATTATTATGTTATGGCGTAACACTATAGCATATTACATAAATAAATAAAAAATATAATAATTAATAAATTAGGCATGCTACAATTTGTTTCGACTACAAAAGTTTATGTTGTATATACATGTATTACCGTACGACGCCGCGTAGGTCACCGGTGACCTACGCTCACAATATCACCTAAAATCAGTTTATTTTTAAAAATAAATCATTATTTATGAAGCCTATATATGTATACATAATATAAACTATAATTTGTTTAGTGGCGCAGGTACTTATTTTCTCAAAATGTACTGCGGCACGGAACGTGTTAATATATTATTATTATATTTCTCAATAATTAATGTTTTATTACAATGTTTTAGAACAAAAGTTGGGAGGTAAAAATGAGGCCTATAAGACATGCTTTAGAAGAGACTTGGAGTATGATGAATAGATTTCTTGTTGTAACAGTTTTAAAATTAAGGTGGTTTTGGCTGTTAATTTTAGGTGAGTGTTTTTTTTCTTCTGGGCAAAATAAATTAAAATGTAATTTGGAACGAGACTCAAGAATGTGTTCACATATTATATATTTTCCAAAATAGAACACTAATCTGGGAGTACTATGAGAATCTGGTAGAACACTAATGTGGGAGTATTACAAGTGTCTGATAGATTTGTCTGTATACATACATATGTTATTTTATGTCAGCTGATTTTATTACTATGTATTATGTTAACTGATTTATTATGTTAACTGGTTTAGTATTATGTTAACTGATCTTAGAATATGGGAATATGGCTTGGAGTGCCACATCACATAATAATGAACATTGATTTGGTTTTCCATCAGGCTGTAGTGATGCCTTGTCCAACAACTAAATATAGTTGTTGAATAGACTGGAGGGTCTCCAAAATATTTGTATTCAATTTATTTATATTAAAAAATAGTTAAGATCATATATCTGAATATCGTGCCAGATTCCAATGGCTTAAAATAAGACAGCATAGATGTCTCCATGTTCTGTTAACCCTTTTTGTTTTGTTTGCATGTTGAACAATTTAAGCTATTCTCAGTATCTGAGTGAAAAATTTAAATTTCTTTCTGAGCATAGACTGTCCCTCCGATCTGGTTACAGCAGAATCCTTTGTACGAGGGTCATCCAGAAACTAAGGTTACAAGGGCTTCTGAGGCCGGGGGAAATTTTTTCTTTCAAAGTTGGTGCACCTGGCGTGTAGGGGGGATCCAAACAGTCAGTTTGTTTGGTCCCGCGTGTTTGTCGGCCATTTTGTTCAGTCACCGTAAATTCTTCCGATGGAGAGGTTGTCGTGCGCTCCTGCCAACTCTCGTCCGTGCGAGACCCGCGCGGTCATCAGTTTTTTGACTTTGCAGAACAATACCACCGCGAATATCCATCGGAAGCTCGTGGAAGTTTATGGTAGTGATGTGATGAGACGACAACATGTCACTAAGGGGGTTAGGTTGTTCAGAGAAGGCCATACTGTTACTCACGACGAGGCAAGGCAGTGATTTCTGACGAATTTGTGCAAATAATTGAAGAACAAGTGCGAAATGACCGCCCTGTGACGCTTGACGACCTTTACGAAGAATTTCCTGACATTTCTTGAAGTCTCCTTGGTAATATTGTGTCGAAAAAACTTGGTTACAAGAAGTTGTGTGCGAGATGGGTGCCCAGAATGCTCACACCGGAGCACCGTCAAGAACGCGTGACCGCCGCGCGTGAATTTTTGGATCGTTTTACACAGAAGGGAGAGGCTTTTCTGGACTCTATCGTGACGGGGGATGAGACGTGGGTATGTCACTACACCCCAACAATTTTTCAACGATCAGGAGGTCAAGGAAGCTGTGAAGAAGTGGCTGAAAGAGCTGGCGGCGGAGGTCTATGACACTGGCATACAAAAGCTGGTGCCCCGACTACAGAAATGTCTCGATCTCGACGGCGATTACGTTGAAAAATAGTTTAATATATTTGTGAAGTATCCTGTGAATTTCAATTAAATACAAGCATTTTTCGATCCTACATAAATGTTGTAACCTTACTTTCTGGATGACCCTCGTGTATCAACGCATTACACATCATTTTTTGCAGTTCACTCGGCTCGAATTTGGAACAATCTTCTTGGATCAATCAAATATGCTACATCCTTATCTATATTTAGAATAAACTAACGATGCATTACTTATCTCAAAATATTACTCTTTCTTAACTCCCATACAATTCCCCTCTCTAATCCTTATGTTCCGAATTATCTCAATTTTTGTTAGTTTTTATTTTTAAATATTGTTTTCATACACTATGTTGAAGACACGGTCATGGATACCAATAATAATTGTGAAACAAAAGCTGGTTAATTGAAAGAAATTGCTTTAAAGTAATAAATCTGCCAGAGTATTTGCATCGAAATGTTAAATAAATAAATATATGCCAAAAATCTTTTGTATGCTTTTAGAAAATATTGTAACATTGAAATAAGTTTTTTTTTTAACCTGGCGAGTTTATTGCCATGAGGCAATCTCTTCCAACCAACCAGAAAGATGTTTTTATAGGCCCTAAGTTTTAACCAGACTGGAATCCTATTTTTAAAAAATCTGGGTTCCTGCGGGGATCGAACTCGCAACCTCCGGATCGGCAGACAAGTGTCTTACCACCAGGCCACGGAGGTCATCTATGACTGTATATTCTTATGACTGCTCGATGTATATTTCTTTACTTCTTGTGTTTTGTTCTGTGAAAGCTTTAGGACAAGTATACATCTAGTTTGGCAGGGGAATGCGTTGTATATTTTATTGTAAAAAAAATCCACTTTAAATAAATCTATTTTCTTTTAGGTTCTTTGTCGATATGTAGCGCAGTTGTAGTTGTTTATTATCCTGGCTTAAAGCTTCCAGATTCACGAAGTTTTCAATTGTTTCATTCATCACAAATACTAGAGCAGTATGATCTAGTGTATAGAGATAATTATTGGTTTGAAAGGTCAAACAAGGTAAGTTTCTGCTATCTTAATACATTTCTGCTATCTTAATACAGTTGACAGAATTTTGAAATAATACTTATATGTTATATGTCAATTTTATTATACAGTTAATTTTATTATACAGTTAATTAATCAATTTTATTATACAGTTAATTTTATTATACAGTTAATTAATCTGGTAGATTTTTGTCTTAGATCAATCAATTAATTGACTTGAATAGTAATGATCTTAATGACTGAAGTCTTTTAATGACTGAAGTCGTTTCAAATGTGTTGCAATGTATTGTATCATCTCTGTGTGTCTTTGTCGTATCAAATCTCTTGAAAGTTTTAATATCCTTAGCCTTCCAGCACTAGAATAAGTGTATTCAGTGCGATAGGCAATTTAATTCTCCTATCCGAAAGATCAACATTTGAGTTTTATACATGAAATAAAAAGCAACATATGTGCCTGTAATTATGACAGTGGACTACTAAGTCATATATTTTTCGTATTGAGATATTTAGACATTTGCGTTTGTGTGTAATAAAAAATATTTTTCTTTATGTAACAAAATATTTTTATAAAGTACTTACTGTTTTATTTATTTATTTTTTATTTATTTATTTATATTCTCAAAACAGGCTTAGCCCAATTACTTTGAAAAATACAAGAAATGTTGTACAGAATAAAAAAAATTATATAAAATAAAAAATAATGTATATGCATACATATATACACACAAACATACACATATATTCAAAGTCACTTAAGTACGTTGATGAGTGATTTCTAACGCGCACAATCTTAGAAGAAAATTTTCTTTTGCTTTTGGTAATGTGATATTGAAATATGTCAATATCCGAAGCAGTCCCGTTCAAAAGAGTTAAGGCCCTTCCAACAGGCATAGCGGCTGGAATACCCGTTCTTGCGTATGTTATTGAGAACAGTTCTTGCCGGCGCAGTCTAGTGTAATTGTTAGGAACATTTAACACTAATCTTTGTAGTAATGCTGGACAGCTCACAACTCCTCAGACGAGTTTGACAACGTATACCGCAACGGAGACGCAGATCTCTTCTTACGCTCAAGGATTTATACCTGAGCATGCCCAGCAGAAATTGAGTAGGATAAAGCCATGGATAGACACCAAACGCACTCATATAGATATAACATAGATATTTTTTTTGTACTTTCTCCACCATGAGTGAGTTCTGCGCCCCCTGTTATAATTTATATCTTTTATGTAATTATGAATGTAAAAATATGTGTTTTTGAATATTTCATATGATAAACAAAAAATATTCTAGTTTTATTCAAAAAAGAAATTTAAAAACAACAGTATTAACTTACATTTTGTAATTATGATCATGTTAACTGAATTTAGAATAATACTAGAGATTTCTTCTTTAAAAACGGTATTTTCTTTTTGTGATGTTTTGAAAGTACGAAAATATTCATGAAAAATTGGCGGAACGTACGGAAAAAGATCTATTATATCCTTACGTTTTTCCTTTGTAAGTGGTTGGAAACTCACATAAAGTTGAAAAAATTGTTTTTTTTTTGTGTATTTTCAGCCTTCCTTTTTTGGGTGAAAGATCTAAAATCAGAAATTCTGCACTATCATCTATAGATGTTTTATAAAGCATTTGATAAGGGGCATCTTTTAGAAATCTAATTTACTGTTTTATCAAACAATAAATAGATTCTCCCTTAATAGTTACGTTGTTTTCGTAATTGATTTCTCTAGAGATTTTGTTAAAAAAATCTTGTAACATTCGGTGTACTTGAAATGTTTTTTTTACAACACAGATATTAGTTTATAATAGTTTTCAGGTGTATAATAAATATAATTTTGTACAAAAATCAGGTACGTACATGCATTTTTCCAGAAAAACCAAGTATACCGATAAGTAAGTGACTTAGTCCACTATCAAAATAAACAAAAATAGAATTATGTTTACTGACCAACTTTGCAGTCATTAAATGGCTGCATTTTTTTATTTCTAAGTTTTTCTAAATTATTAAAATATAAATAATTGTAATGTAAAATAAATCCTAAATAAATTTTTGATTTAGTACACTGTCTTAATTACCAGTACGAGTAGATAAAGATTTTTTAAGAAACAAAGAAATATCTTTTGGATTTAAATTACATTTAGGAATTGACACAGGAAAATTGGAAAAAAAGTTTTTGTAAAATTCACTCAATTGTTTAATATGTTTACCTTTTAGAAATCATGTTTTTATGTACAACTTCAAAGTGATTTATTTACATGTATTATCAAAGGCAAAAAAATACATATACGTTTTGTGAAGTTTTTATTTGCCTTAACATTAATCAAAGTTTCTATCCAGTACCTGATTGTAAAGAATAGTCATTTTTTTATTTAGATATAAACATATATACGAGTATACAAACCATTTTGCTTCTTATGTGATACATTGCTTTCCTTGTTTTAATTATCAGGATATGGGAGGAGGGAATAAAATGCCTCTGAGGTGGGTTTGGGGTGTGATGGCAGCAGATACGGGGAATTTCATGGATCCCAGTTCTCATGGCTCTCTGGTTTTGGATTCATCCTTCAATATATCTGATCCAGAGTCACAGAGGTGGCTTATGGATTTCTGTATGCACTTAAAGGGCCAACCATTTTATCAGCCAGTTCTTGGTCCACTTCTTCCAAATTGTTTCATTGAAAAGTTTGTCAATTGGATGAGTAGAAGGTAAAAAGAAATATTTAACATTTTTATTTTTACATTTAAATACATATTAGTATAATTACATATGTAGAAAGGTTTGAAGCATACCTTACCTGAAGCCAATAGTTTTAAGAGTACATGCTCAAATACAAGAGTTATGAAAAATATTTATTTCAAAATTTTTACATTTTTGTGCTATGTTAATACATAAATAGTTAATACATAATTTTGTGCTATGTTAATACATGCTTTCCTTTAAACAGTACAACCTGTCGGGTTTATTGCGATGTGGTAATCTCTTATAACCAACCAAAAATATGTTAAAGAGATCTGATGTGAAAACTACATTGATATCCGTTTTGAAAAAAATGGTTACCAACGAGAATCAAACCCGTAACCTCCGGGTCAGAAGACAAGTGTCTTATACCTTAGGCCACGGAGGTCATTTCTAAACTTGAACATAGTTGAAACTAGCCTGTGTATGTAGCTAAGCTCATACTGCTATAGCCATCGATGGTCCTTAGCTGGTTAAAGAAATTTGGTGATGGGTGATAAGAACATTATTATGTATAATAATCATTCAATTGTATATTTCTTTTAAATTTCACTTTTTATTAATGATTTTCAATGTGATTGGTTTAAATTTTTGGGAATATCTTTTGATTCCAGATGCTTTGATGAAATAGACATGATAGACCGCAGTCCATGTTGTGAGGGTTCAGTATTTCCATACCCCAGTGCTGTATTTGATACATGTATTGTCCAAGCCATTTCATCTTTGTATCAAACTCCCCGAGAATATTTCATGCCCGGTGTGGCAGGACCTAAATTTTCTAAAACTATGGAAAATGACGGTTTGCCTCGAGTTGCAGCTCTTGTTGTTGAATTTGAAAGTAATTTCTCTTTTTCCATGTCTTATGAAGCGATGGAAGATTTTTATGTGCAACTTGAAAATTGGACACAACAAGAACTTGTTAATGCACCACCTGGAATGCTTAATGGTTGGTTTATATCAGAACTAGAATTTTATGACCTTCAGAGAACTTTATCTAGAGGTACTTTAATGGCGATTGGAGTATCCATGGTGATCGCTTTAGGAGTTTTATTAATAGTTACTTTGAATGTATTAATAAGTTTTTACGCAATTATAACAATAACCTGCTCAATATGTGTTACTGTGGGATGTCTCGTATGTATGGGCTGGAGACTTAATATATTAGAAAGTCTGGCTGTATCTACAGCTATCGGTTTAGCTGTGGACTTTAGTTTGCACGTGGGGCTAGCGTACAGGAGAGCGGAAGGGGCTCGAGAGGCACGCACAGCCAGAGCACTGGCGGCTGCGGCTCCTCCAACAGCCATGGCTGCCATCACTACTGGTGTCGCGGGGGCTCTTATGCTGCCGGCACGAGTCTTGCCTTATACACAAATAGGCCTATTTTTAACTGTGGTTATGACTGTAAGTTGGAGCTACGCAACTTTTTTTCTCGGTTCTCTGTTGAGAGTTGCTGGTCCCGAACGTCAGTTTGGCCAGTTTGAATATCCGAGACTGAAAAGAGGCCGTGGAACGGTATCGAGCGCTGGTAGCAGCGCTCCTAGGAGTACAGGAGGGGGAGCAGCTGCTCCGCTGTGCCCAGTGAGGCCTCCCGAGGGCCACGAACTGCAGCAGCTGCCCCGAGCCACTCGGCGGCCCACGACACATGATCAGAGCCCATCCGCCACTAGTGCCATTACCATCATTCTTGCTGATGATACAGACTGCCATAAATAATTTACATTTATAACTGTATCACTTTATTTTTTATTTCTCTAAATAAAAAGTAATGATAATACTTAGATGGTATATCAATTTTGAAAGCAGCATTTCTTTAAATGAATTCTTCTGGTATTTTTATATCAGCTGTTTGGATATTGTTTATAACTATGTATGTATTGATATTCTTGATTTTTATTTTTATCACATATTTAAACGTACAACCATTAAGTGTTAAGTTTTTTCATTATTTTACTACATAAGTAGAGCTTTTCGTATGATCAATTTTACAGTAATCTTAAATGAAAATAATATTTTCTATGACAATCTTGAATTGTAGTATTTTTAGGTTAATTTTTTTTATTGAATATAAAACAATGAGGAGTTGTATGCTATGCCTGTTTGTCGTGTACATATGGTCATTTTAGTAATCAAACTGTAAATTATCAAACGATAAACATGGATCATTTAGTTGTTCGTTCGCCCAGTGAAAATTTGTAGTTACAATAAAATCATTATTGTAAAATCTTTACAATCAAAATTAAAATAAAATATTCCAGAAAATTCATAATTTGCAATTAAGTAATTACATGCAGCTCCTCAATAATTTTACAACATTTAACACATATATTCCCTATATTTTCTTTTAACCCTTTCAACTCCGGATTTTTGTTGTATGACATACCTGTAACTCGACTGTACTTTTATGCAATTTCAAGCAAAAATGGTAGATTTTAGACAAAATTTATTTAAAAATAAAATAAAAAAGGTATCATGCAAATGGACATTCAAATGATTAGATATATGTATAAATTAATTTATTTAGGCAAAATAACAACAATATATAAATATTTTTACATTTTATAATTGTTCGTAGTATGATATCTGAAAAAAAATCTCCCAAATGCATCCTAGGTTTTCCAGGACAAGTGTCACAGTACTCGTATGTTTCGTGTCTTTGCCCTTTTTTGTTCCTCTGTGAGCACACCACACAGTCACAGAAGTGGCTTATGGATTTCTGTGTGCACTTAAAGGGCCAACCGTTTTATCAGCCAGTTCTTGGTCCACTTTTTTCAAATTGCTTCATTGAAAAGTTTGTCAATTGGATGAGATTCCTTTCTTCGATCCTTTCCGCAAAACGTGCAGTTTACCATCCAGTCGTACTTCAGACGAAGAAGTAGATGGCCTACTTCGAGGCTCACGAAAGTCTCCAACTAGCTGGTCTACCAGGAGTTTTATAAATTTCAAGCGACTCAAAGGTTTTTCATAATTTTTTTATTTTATAGTTTTGTATATGATGTAAGCATTAATTGAACACAATTCCATCCCCAAAAAAAAAGTTTTCTCCACCACTTCAAAGATTTTCTAAGGAATCAGTATGTGGATGCATATTGGTCTGCACGGTCCACTCCGCCCATATATTTCGTGTAGTTCAGTACCACAGCTGGTTTCTCTGTTACCAATTACCCACTAGAACTCTGATTATCACTTGTTTCTAACATAGTTCCATTTGTTTTGTCCCCATACATACTGAAAATAAACTCATCTTCACTCTCACTTAGTTCGAAATTTTCTTCCATTTTTAAGGATGAAAAAAAAATGTTAATATTTTTACACATATAAATTTAACAACGTAAATGCGTCCCAATGGTAGCAATTACCTTGCAAAACTGATAATGAGTATTTATACCTGCTCTAATAGGTACCTAGACCTTTTTTAAGGGTAAACAATACAAATGTACATTATGGCGACATATAGTCGCCAACGGAGTTACAAAAGAATTTACCATGTCGACATATTGTCGCCAACAGAGTAGAAAGGGTTAAATGTTTAAATTTAATTATATATTTTTTCCAAGCTATTCAAAAGATTCATTAAATCATATAAAGTTAATCTCATTGCATATTTTGTGCTTTATAAAAAAATCTTTATACTTTTAATATTATAAATACAATAATTGCCATGAAAATATTAAGTTTATTATATTTAAAAGTTTGAATTTTAATAAGGTACAATGATTAGAATGAACGATTTGAATACTAAAAAAAACCATATCTAAATATAAATTTGGAATTGATTTTGAATCAAAAATACAATCATAAGTAAGTTTTAACGGAGAGGAAAAAAAATATTTGGTGTGGATCGATGTTTTTATTTTTAACATATTCAGTTTAAACTGAATACTTTTTTTTGTTACTTTTTCCTATACAATCTTCTTTTATTTAACTACATATACTATTTCAGTACTTAAAAATGATCTCATGCAAGTATTAGAAAGTATTATACTATTTTACGAGTATGATTTAATGTTTTTTTAAATTAAAATATAGATCTTTTAAGAATCAATATACAGGGTTACCAAATCAAAAATATGTTGCCTTTATTACATTAAAAGTATTTATGTTATATGATATTTTACAAATTTGACAATAAGATAAACAACTTAATAATTAAGTAGCAATATAATTTTTGTTCATTTTTGCCTGTATATTAATTTATATAATATTTTTCAGCGTAATCACACTCAAAAATGTTTTTAAAAATTAAGAGACTCAACATTGTTAAAATTAATATAAAATAATTACGTATAAAAATTACAAATTTTTGAAAAGTTCCATAAATTTTATTCTGAGACTTTTGCTTATATCAGTACATTTATTGTGGGAAATCCCTGTTTAAAACTCCCCTCAGATAAGAACATTCTTCCGTTCAGTTTCTAGAGGTATATGAGTATACAAGTATAATATATCTCGAGTAAGGTAATACTCGTTTTCGTTATTTTCAATAAATGTATGCTTTGATTATTCTTGATCAGATTTCACATCATAAATCAACCAATCCTTTTTTTATAGTGTTCATGTCATTGGAGTTTTTGCATTTGTATCGAGTAACCCTGTATATATTAACTTTTAACATTAACAATGCTTCTAAATTTGTCCGTTGCATATTATTATAGAAAAAATCTTATTTTTTACTTAAGAAATTTCATGTATAAGCAGTATTTTATAAAAATATATTGTTCAAATATTATTTTAATTTGAAATTTCCTAAAAACGTTAGCTTAAACCAGTATTTTTTTAGAATACTGACACAGTCGAATGTTTTTTTTATAAATTAAGCACATTTAAAAATGTTGAACGCGTCATATTGGTGGGTATTGTTAAAAGTGATTTAGAATATTTTTTGATAGTTTATGACAGTTATGGATTGTTGAAAAGATATTTTAAGTGCTTTGGTAATGTTAAGTAACAAAGACTTCACTCATATATGTCAACCAAGGGTTGTTTTGAGTGAATAACGGTGTATGTTTTCAACTGGTTTGTACGAGTATATGTTTTGACAATTTAAAAATTTGGTATTTTGAAAAATAAAGGATTAAAATAACTAGAGATCAGAATACCCATCATTTGGATATTCCCATGTTGATAGTGGAAAAATACAATAAATGTTTGAAATTAATTTTAAAACTTTGTAACTAATTTAATATCTGTAGTTCCTTGTTCCTTGTTGAATACTGAACATTTTAGATATTTTGGTTTATAAAGGATTAAAATTATTCAGTTTTCACAAGCTCATAGTAGCTTATGGACTATAGTAAATCTTGATTCTTGGATGTATTGCGTCAAGCGTGTGAATTTAACTTTTGAAAGCACTTGTTTAATAAATCAATGTGTAAATTTAACATTTATAAAAAGAATAAGTATATATTGGATGAAACCATTCGACCCCCTTCGATTGAATAATATTAATTCCTCACTTGACAAATTTAACTGTAGGAATTTGCTCAAATTATAGGGAGCTTAAATTTTCAAATGGATAAAATAAATACAATTTTTTACAAACAGTGTGACACTGAGCAATAAATTGAACATTCATAATTTATTTCTAAAAATAACTTTTTGTCCTGTATTACATCAAGCGACCGAGTCTAATTGACTGGTGTTGTCGTTGTCGCCTCAACCTATTGCAAATTCAATTTTTATTAAAAAAAAAAAAATTATTGTGTCAAGTGTTTTTGCTGCCGCATGTTGTGACAGTCACTTTGACTACCATGTTGTTTCTGCTATTTCGACTCTACCACTTGCAGGTTTTACCTGTCCTAATACATCAAACAGTCTCAAATTGATGGTCCAACTGTCACTTGTTATAATACAGGACTTATTCCAATGTAAAGTTTCGAATAAACATATTTTTTGAATGTATTTTCATTAATTTTTAGTATGATGTCACATATGCATTATTGCGAGATAATAGCAATGTCAGTACATACGATTCATTTTGCTTTGTTTTTATTTGTTTATTCAATTATTGTAAAATATAACCCAGTGTTATTCAGAGTAATTATTTTTTTTTTAAATATTAATATTTTTATTTGTAATAAGAAAAGTATAAAATCATGGGAATTCTTTAATTAAATTCCTTTATATAAAGAAGTTGAATTGTTTTTATGATATTTTTTTTTATTTGAAGCTGCTACAAAGATAAATAGATATAATGTACATGAATAAGGAATCAGAGCTCATTTGTCTATTAGCTTTAAACCATTGGAAGTGTGGAGGTGACCCGTTAATATAATATAGAAACTCACGGTGTTTTTGTGTATGAATAATATCTCAATTATCTGTTTGTTAATATAAAAGTAAAGATATTGTAATTATACAAAGATGATTAATATGACATCATCGATAATTAATTTTCCTTAGAGTTATAGAAAAATGTATTAATAAATGTACTGTGATACTTTTTTTCTCTGACTGTTTACAATTAATATTTTTGCATTATATATATTTATACAAAATATTTAAATTTGTAATGCTCAAGGCCTCGGTTAAAATATCTGAGGTGCCAAGTGTATAATATTATATCAGATGTGTAAGAAAATGTGTATTATGACTGTTTTGTATAGAGAATTTAAGATTTAGAAAATATATATATATATATTATAGATAAGCGTGAAATTAGTAAGTGGCAAATTTATCATAGTATATGATGTAATCAAAATATTTTTGATATTTTCTTCCAAAATATCATAACAACAATAGAAATGAAAATAGTGCGTTAATGTGATAACATTTCAATATTGGCAACGTGCTCATAATATTTTAGGTTGTAAGGACTAATCTTTTTCGTCCATTTGGCCAAATTTTATTATTATTGAAAATAAACCTTCCTTTATAAGACCATTTTGCAGTAAATCTTTATTTTAAATTTGACGTGGATCCAAAATGTATCCAATCCACAAAAAAAATTTATTTTTGGATTATTTGAATTCGTCCCGAATTAATAAGTATACATGGATCCCGACATGCAAAAAACATAAGTTAATAAATTGTCTGTTCGATGACTAAATTCCATCTACAAGATATTGTATACGAACTTATATAATACAAAAAGTAAAGTGTGGGCTGGATCCTTGTTGGATATTTACACCTGATTACGAATAGCAAAGCTTCATTTATTTACAATAGTTTCATTTCTTTCCTTACATAATGATGATGACAGGGAATAATGAATTGATAATATTTACCTAAACCTTTTTTTAATTTTTCAAATTTAAGGTAAATATTCCAAAATGTTATAAATACATAAGTATAATATTTTACTATATACACTTATTTTCCCCATTTTTTTATTTTAAGATTTATAGTTCTTTTTTTAAAATTCAATAAAATGAAAGTTACTTTGGAATTACTGTCATAATTTATTCTTCACTTTTTTATGAATAAAACTTTTGTGCTTAAATTACAACATTAAATAATAAATCGTATTTTCAGATACCTTTTTGGTATACCATTATTTTAAAACAATTTATTTTAAAACACTTCAAATTTTTAATATCAATTTAAACTTCTAGTTCTACACACCATTTTTATCTTTAATATTTTTAAAAACTTTTTCAATTGAGAATCACTAATAATAATAGAAGTTTTTTTTGTATTATTTTTCTAAACCTCCGAGAATTCTCGAAACATCCAAACAGATATCCATATAAAACTATTGTTTATCGTTGTTAACCTCTAAACGAGTATGGCCGTACGGCGAGCTAATTTTTACCTCAAGAGAGTATAGACGTACACGGTACGTCCGATGTTTTTATTCCCGAATACATGAATTTATCCATAAAACGGACAAGGCTTTATCTACATGTTTTTATCTATTCAATTATTTTGTATATGGCGGCTGCAATTACGTTTTTTATATTACTTACAAAATCATTTTTTATATTACTTACAAAATCATTTTTTATATTACTTACAAAATCATTTTTTTATTTTGCTAACAAAATCTCACTCGCTTAGGGGTTAAGTTCTTTCAAATCTTTATCCTTTTTGATTATATTATTTAATTTATTTAAATACAACAGATAAATTAAATATTTTTTGTTTATTATATTATA
Organism: Odontocerum albicorne; assembly: GCA_949825065.1. Lineage (NCBI taxonomy): Eukaryota > Metazoa > Arthropoda > Insecta > Trichoptera > Odontoceridae > Odontocerum > Odontocerum albicorne. Next base: position 39,409,335 of record OX463849.1, read on the forward strand.
GTAAAAAATAAGCTTGAAGTAATGTAAATATGAGCAAAATGATTGCATTTTTCTATTTTAAAAAGGAGAGGAATGTTTTTGTTTGAAGTCTTGGGAATGCTAAAATATATTGGAAATATGAAATGGAATTATGTGAATGGACAAAGAACAAAGATACGAGTCCTCAGATATATTTTTTCTACTGAGAGTTCTTTAGATGTATGCATTTAGAACATCGTTTAGCTCAAACAAAATTTATTACAACATTCACATTTAAAAGCTTTTTGTAAGAACTGTGATGAATTAGAAAATCGATGTTCGCAGTAATTTTAAGCTATGCCTAATGAAAAATTCTTGCCATAAAAATCAATTTTAGACTGGTAATAACCCAGTGGCAAAATTATATTTATAATATAATATTATTTTACATCAATATCATGTCAAATATAAATATGATACCCATGTTAAGAAATCAAATCTGTAAAAATAAAAATCAAATCAATTAGAAAAAAAAACAAATAAATTAGATACAGTGGAAATTGTTTAACAAAAAAAATTATATTTTGATCCTGACAAAATGCTGTTTTAATTTACATATATTTATTTTCTTTTGACATGAAGTGGGTTCCATGAAAAGATTTCACATTTCAGAAAAACAAACATAATATGTATCACAAAAAAACAAATGATCCAGTATAATGTAATTGTATATAAATATTAATTCACATTCCCTTTAACTGTCTATGGCGTTAGCGTGTTTCAGACATGGATTTACAAAGAGCATTATATTTCCTTTCAGTGATGTAGCGTGTTTCTTGGTTCTCTCATTATCCTTTTCGCCAATATTTCCATCTTATCTCCTAGCCACAGATAACATTGTTTCTTTTTTTACAAGAAATATACATAATTTGCGATAAAAACAACAGGTAATTTAATTTGGACACACAATTTTAATAGATCTGGGTTTGTTGCCTTTCGTTTGTCGTGTCCCCAGTAAACTAGACTTTTGCTTGTATCTCACTGAGGACATAGTTAAATCATTTTACAATTTTATGTTTAAATTATTTTATTTTCTATGTGTAAATCTTTCACTCGACACTAGGAATAAATTTATTAACCAATTTTCTGGTTATTTGGAACAGATTGACTGAAAAATAACATTTTGACAAATGTGACTCTTGACTTGACTTAACTCTCTATGAACTTCCCAACACCTGATGTTGAACAATACAACATTGTCATCATAATAAGTAATATTGTTAAGTACACGTAACATATATGTTCAAAGTATAACTTGTCACACTGTATCGTGCAACTGGGTAAAAAGAAATAATTATATATAGCTAGCTATTCTTCATGTGGTGACTTTTGTGTTTGTTTCTTGAGATACATTTATTTTGATATCCTTTTGGGGATAAAAATAACGTTGCGTAAACAATTTTGCGTAAAGAAAAAAATTAAGCTACTTAATGCTGTAGGTATGGGGATTCCCCGAAAACAAATGTTATTTTGTTTTCATTTATTTTAATACGAAAATGTAATTTAGTGTTAAAATAATTTCCGCTGTATTTACAATAATTTATTTATAATGAACATGTTTTCTTGATGTATTTTTTTATTCAGAGCTTATTTTTGTCACAACCTGTCTTTTTTGTAAGAATCAATTGGTAACTGTAAATTACTAATTGAATAAAACTTTGTTTTTCCATGTCCTATAAATAGAGAATTGGTCACATAAATAAAGAGTGAAATGTGAAAAATTAATGAAAGGAACTGAGTAAATATGAATAAAAATGTAGTTAAGGATGAATGAGCTAAATACTAATTTGTTAAGTAATGTAGAAAAGAGGATGTTTCAGTGGTTTGCACATGTGGAACGAATGAATGACGAAATACTTAACAAATATACTATGTGAGTGGAAATTGTGGTAGAGGATGAGAGAGAAAAATTTAATTTTGAAAGAATGAAAGTTAAAGAGTATGAAAAACTGAAAGAACTGTATGAGAAGGTGGTGGAGGAGGGGAAAAAATTTGTTGTGGTTGGAAAGTTGGGTGCTCTGTTTACCTCAACTGGTCTAATGACTTCCGTGATCTTGTTGGTAAAATGCTTGACTTCCGGCTGAGCTTAGGGTTCTATTCACGATGGTACCCAAAAAGAAATGAATAAAAAAGGATTCCGTCTAGTAATAGAGTTCGTCTGGTAACAATACTCGTACGTACCAAGTACATGCGCGAGTATTGTTGCCACTTCATGTGCGGTAGTGTTGACAACACGTGCAATAATGAATTGCACGTTCTGTGCCAATTCACTCAAAACCTGAAGGTACTGAATGAAGTACTGTGAAAAAATATCTCCACATTACACTCTTCAATATGTCCAAATTGTCAATTCAGATATGTTGAAGGATACCATCCGGTATGTTTAATTAAAGAACCGCGAACAAAATTTGTGATTTAACTCAACATAAGTTGTTTTGCCAATTTTTTTTAAATGTCGGTAATAAAATTAAATTGTTTAGCTCTCAGTGAATAATTCATAGTTTTCAAGTTTTAATAATGATATGTATGTTAAACTTTTTTCAAATAACAATAAGTACAGCACAAATTGAAAGTATAAGAAAGATATAAAAAATATTTTTGATGAAATGTTTGTGAATTGTTTAAAGCTTTTATTTTTTCAATAGAAAGTGAATCAATAGAGGATTTAATTACTAGGAAAAATGTTGATTTAAATAGCTAAGGCTTTTTTTATGTGCCAAAATAACGAGAAAAGTATTAATTTTATTTACTATTACATATTCTTTTTGTTAAATTGTATTTGTACTTCTATTTTTTGAATAAATTGAAAATTTAAAATATCTATGGTTTTTTAATTTAACATTTATTTTTAGTTACTAGGTTAGTCAAAAAGTTTTGAAAGCGGAAATGAAAATACATTTTTTTTGGGGGTAAATCACTTTTATTGCTCAGTATAGTCTCCCATAAGATCAATACACTTGGTCCAACCATCTTCCAACTTTGTCGTCCCATCACGGAAGTGACTTTCTGGAAGGCCTGCAAAATACTCCTCTACGACGGCTATAACCTCTTCGTTTGATTAAAAATGCTTATCACGAAGGAATTTTTTGAGGTGTGAGAACAGCCAGAAGTCAGAGGGAGCTAAATCTGGTGAATAGGGTGGATGCTGCAACAATTCGTACCCCAATTCACTGATTTTCGCTATGGTTTTTTGAGCTGTGTGAGCAGGTCCATTGTCTTGATGAAAAATGATTTTTTTCTTCTGCAAACCGGGTCTTTTTTCACAAATTTTATCATCCAACTGGTCCAAAAGGTCACAATAATAATCAGAGTTGATTGTCTTACCAGTTTGGAGATAATCTATCAATAAAATTCCTTTTGCATCCCAAGAAACTGACGCTAACACCTTCTTGGCCGATTTCTGGACACGAACTCGCTTCGGAGCCAAAGTGCCTGGTTCACACCACTCCTTAGCCTCTTGTTTTGATTCAGGATCATGGTGGGAGACCCAAGTCTTATCCATAGTGATGAATCGACGCAGAAAATCCTTTTTATCCTTTCGAAATTGCTCCAAATGTTGCTCAGAAAGTCGCATTCGAACGTGTTTTTGTTGCATTGTTAGCAAATGCGGCACCCATTGCGCACACAGTTTTTTGAAACCCAAAACTTCAGCCAAAATATGCCATGTTGTTCCATGTGAGATGCCTATGGTGTCAGCTATCACATCCACAGTCGATCGATGATCTTCCAAAACCATATCCAGTATTTTCGCTATGATTTCTGGTGTTGATGCACTTTTTGGACGTCCTGAGCGTGGATCGTCTTCAACGCTTGTACGCCCACGCTTAAACTCCAAAACCCATCGGTGAACGGTTGGAAATGAAGGAGAAGACTCTTTTAATACTTTCACCATCTTTGCATGGATCTCAGTAGCCGATAAACCTTCCAAAACAAAGAGTTTAATCACTGCACGATATTCGGATTTTTCCATTGTTAAAAAATACACTGACACGTCAACTTCAAATGGCTTGTAAACAAAGAATGAATTGACAGATCGAAATGAAATTTTGAGTACGTTCTTATGAAAGATGAAATATTAAAATGGCGTAGAAATGTTGGTTTTTCTACTGCTCCATAGATGTCGCTTTCAAAAGTTTTTGACTAACCTATTACTTTTGATGGCCTTAGCTTCTAGTATAATGCACTCCACCTTAATATTGGGTCTTTTATTTTCATCATTCACTTTTCTCCAGTTTCTCTAGGTTGGCTAGCACATTGTCTATAATACTACAATGACCCCATTGAAAGTCCTAATATCCCTCTAATAATTCTGTACGCCTCAACACCCCTTGAAAATCACCCCTGAGGGAGGGCATATATTGACCTCGTTGAGAATCATTGGTCTAGGTCTTCTTAATGGACATGTTCACTTGGTTCATTTCATATACAATTTTGTAGGCTCGGTTACTACTTGCTAGGCATAGATGACTATTTTTGCAGCAAATGTACATTCACTTGTATTCACCTTCAATCTGAGTCTTTTATCTTCAAACAAATATTCAATATGAACATGGAACCTAATTTACTACAGTAGGAGTTCAAAAAGATTATAAAAATTAAATTTCTTTTCAAACAGTTGAAAATAAATGCATAAACTTGCTGTTGATGACTTCATGGCTACCCAGGATGTTGACTATTTGGTGAACAAAAGCTTGTGTTTTTTGTCGAGAGCTTTTTGTGTATTCATTTGTAGAACACAACTTTTATCCTGCATTATGATTCACATACTTGATTTAGTTATCGGGTGTACACAAGTACTATTTTTTTGCATTAGAGCCCATTTAAAATTGTGATATTATTCAAGCTTGTTAGTTTATGGATTTTAACTTGGGTCAGACCTGCTGAAGCTTTTTGTAAGCTATGTTTGACAATTGGAAAAGCTACCAAAGTAGCACACAAAAATTGGTTTATAAAATTTAATTCCGTAGTCAATTGGATTCAAGGTGATCTTTATGGATCATTGATAAAATTATGTACTCCGAGTACAATAAGCACACAGGGAATAATTCAATGAGAGGGGTGTCCTCGATATATTCTAGGTCGCAGATGTTCAGGGATGGGGTTACAGAATAACCTCGTTCAGAAGAATAAAATCGACAGGAAAAGAGTAAAAATGCAGCCCTATTTGACTTTAATTGTTACATGAAATTATTCAGTGGTAAATTTGAAAATCCTTACTGACATTGGCTGAGCAGGTCTTTGAAGTGATATATCATATGTATGAGAAATATCCAATAGTGTAAGTTTGGGGAATTATTGAATGCTTTTTCATGATCGATGAAGCAGCAGGTAACACCACTTCTGAATTCGTTATTTTGTCAGACAAGGTATCAAATTTTAAATTTGTTGTCCGCACAGACGACCTCCGTGGCCTAGTTGGTAAGACGCTTGTCTCTTAACCCGGGGGTTGCGGGTTCGATTATCACTGGAATCTATATTTAAAGAAGAAAAAAAGGATTCCTGTCTGATTTTTACTTAAGGCCTCTTGAACGTCTCTCTCGTTGGTTGGAAGAGATTGCCACATGGAAATAAGCCCGCTAGATTGTATACAACAAAAGTGTAATACAATACAGTATATGATTTATTTGGGATAAAACAGGTTTGCATTTGGAATTACATTCTTGACTGGAAATAATAAAAAGATACACGTAGTCTAATTACATTATTAACTGAAAATAATGAAAAAAACAAAGTTTTCTGTAATAATGTAACAAATATATTCCCTGACATTTATTCATAATATTATGTATTTCGAAAATTTTAAATGAAAAAATATAATGGCACCATTACTTTGATTTATTATTGGTGTTCTCGTTTTTTGTATTAAGTGTGCCTGAAGCTTTAGCTTTTTTTATTCAACTAGCAATTCGAATCAAGTGTCAGATTTTATATTCGCTTTTCGAATTTTGTTTCGAATGTAAAAAAGTTTACACACTTGACAAAAAACAATACTTTTATAGTCTGCGGCAAATACTTTTATTTACTATACAGAGAATAAAGGCAACTGAATTAAAATATACTACCCTTGCATCAAAATAGAAATTTGTGATGATAATTAATTCCGAGTTTATTTTTGACACGTATAATTTTTATGATAAAATAACGGGTTTTATCTGAACGCTAAAAACGGTTTTAACCTAAAAACTTAGTTTATACACAAAATCGGGTTATTTATACAAAAAATTGTACATAATAAAGGAGACTTGATTTAAAAGCAAAAAGACGAATTAAAATTATGAGACTAATTCTTTTTTCAGGTATTTTAAGGTACAAAAATTAAATTAGTTTATAAAAAATATTTTTGTATATAGTATTGTATATTATTCTATTCCAAATACAGTGGAAATCGTTAGCACGAAATCATGGGGACAAAAATATTTTTCATGTTTAAAGAAGTATGCAAAAAAAAAATCACCAGTATTTTTGATGTGATACTTAATCAAATTAAGATAGAAAGTTTACACGTTAACATTTTATGAGCGTATAACACAACACAAGGGCCGCACGATTTATTAACATGTTCATTAACTTCATTACATAAAAGCACACACAATATAAACAAATATAAAAATAATGTTTATGGTTTTATTATATATAAAAAATTATCATCTTATATACGAATTGTTCAATATCGTCCACCATTTGGTTAATTTCACCACTTGTATGTGCATCTAAATATATGCGCATACTTTTTATCATTTGTCGCATTTCTGATAGTGTGAATAAGAACTGGTAAATCAATGCCATTGTCTACAATATCATCACTATTTTCACCCGCACTACCATGGGCTGTGCGATGTCCAAAATATCGTTATCTGTTGAAATCGGCGCTGTACATACATTATAATCAACGTTAACAAATCCATCCAATGATCCAGATGAAAAGAGATGAAACACACATTACACTTAATGTCGGTTCAGCTTCTTGGTTTTCTGTAGACTCGTCATTCGATTTTATGTCTAATGTTTTGGAAAATTCTGCATGAAAACAATTTTTAATGGTCATTGGTGTTACGAGATTCCTAGCACTGCGCAACATATGCAATGCATCCAATAAATTGAGTGAGAAATCTTCCTTTGCTTCAATCATGACTAAGTATTTTCTAAGCAATTGTTTCTGGTGGTAAAATTTTAAATTTTGCATGGTACCTTGATCACAAGACTGTAAAATGCTAGTCATGTTTGGTGGCAAAAATATAAGCTTTATAGCTTTTAATCTCATTTCAGAATGAGCTGGACAATTATCAACAATCATGGCAATTATCTAGGTTTTTGCTTATCTAAGTTTAAAAACCAATCAGTAAATGTAAACGTGACCATCCACCCTTTCTTGTTTGTTGTATACTCAATCGATATTTTTTTTACATTTTTAAAACATTGTAGTTTCATCCTCTTCCCAAGAACTAATAAGGGCAGCTTTTCTGATCTGTCTGAATTGCAAGTTACCATTATCCTCTCTGAAATTTGCCACATGAACACTGCTGTCCTTGCTGTCTCAACGTTTTATCGGGTAAGCAGCGATAGAATAACCCTGTTTCATCGGTCTTAAGACATCTCTCGCGCTATATTCTTCAAGCGTTGTCGACAATGTAGACTGGAGCCAATCTGATGTCATATTTGGTGAAACTTGATTTGCTTCACCGTAAATATTTTTCAAAACTATACCGTTTTCTGTTTTTGAAACGTTCCAACCAGCCAGAATGTGCAGTAAATTCAATCCCCATTTGAATTGCAAACACATTAGCTTTTTCCATTAACAGAGGTTCTGATATTAGAGAATTCTGAGACCTAGCTTGTTTGAACCAAACACGTAATGCAGTCTCCAGATGTTCGTGTTTAGGCCTTCTCATCCGTTTCCTATCTGGATCGAACATACTGCGCTCAAACGCTTCAGTAAGTTGGTCTCTATTCATTATGATTGTTGATATCGTCGAATTAGCGATTCCGAACTTTTGACAAATGTTTGTTTTCGAAGAATGCCCTATATCTCTTTTAGCAACTCCATTTTCACTTTAAGCGAAATAGCGCTTTGTTTACACACTGATTTTCCTACCATTGTACTGTTAAGGGAGATAAATTTATAAGTTTTTCACTTAACACAAAATTCACCACTTACGACGTATCACTAAATTGAAGAATAAACTGTAACTGAATAATGAAAAGTTTTGACTGGCAACAAAATGAAATATTTTGCTTGCCGACGAGTAATCCCATTTGTTTACAACGGTAGGTATGTACCTATTCTAAGGTCTGCGTTTGTCTTGATATGTCGGCCTAGTCAATAGAAAGTGAGTTATAAACAGTCAACAATTTGACGTCTACATGGCAGCCGGTTCATGTTAAGCGTTTTTTGTTTCGTGTTAAAAGAAAATAAATGTATGATATTACGGAGCATTTTGTTGGGACCAGAATATTATTTCATGTTAACCAATTTTTCATGCTAAGCGTTTTCGTGTTAAGCGACTTCCACTGTATATATTTTTTAAACTGTGTATCTTCAATAATCTAGAGAATTGTATTTGACAAACATATTTGACTAATCATTTTTCTTTTCTGAGAAAACCAAGCAGTGCTTTTTTTCTTTTCAATATACACTTATATTTTTTAACTCCTTGCTGTTGCAACACTTAAACTAATTAATCCAAAACCAACATTTTGTAGTCTATATTCATATTTTGTTTTATATTTCATTTGGGCACATACCATATTAGCCCAAATATAACAGTGCCTCGAATTTAACATGACACATTATTTTTTTATTAACAAATTTTTAATGAAGAATAAACATTATATTTAAAAAAACTATTTACGAGTACATTGCTAATAAAGATAAATTAAAGTATGGTTGAATAAGTGCATGATATTTTGAAAGAAGGAAATGAGGATATAAAGAAATATTTTGACTTAAGGTATGGATGTAGAAAAGGCTAAAGATGTGTGTCACGTTGGGAAAGTCGTGTGCTTTGTGTTTTCTGCTTATCTTTATGACTAAAACTTCGAGGAATAGCTTTTGGCAATGATTAATGTATTTTAAAAGGTGACATTCCCATGGATTTCAAAAGAAAGGTGAATGCGCAGAGAGAATGCACATGTTTAATATGGAGCATAAACCATGATTTTATCTGCCAATAAGTAAGTAATTGTGTTTCCCAAAGAGCATTGGAATGAGCCATGCTTGAATTAAATCATTGAGGTCACATAAATTTTTTTTAAATTGACTCTAATTAAGGATGTTTTGATCAATTTCATATCCATGATGATACAGGCGGAAGATCCTTAGGCAAAGATGCTGCTCACATGAAGGTCAAAATATAAAGTCAGACTAGATGGATGACCTCTAAAAAGGTCTTCAAATATGATAATTTGGTTATAGGATGCCTAGATCATTAAATGAATGGACCCAGGCTGATGATACAAATAAAATACAAAAGGAAAACCGGAGATCTAACCAAAATTTTTAGTTTTTTTATGCTCATCAAGATATTTCATCCCCACCATCCTTTCAGTTTTTGCAATTTAAATAGAATGCGAGTTATGTTGAATTATTATTTAGCTTGACACTTGCACAAATCCGATAAAAGCATGTATGATGACTTGTTCCAATGGAAAATAAATGAAAAAAATAATTGTGTTATCTATGGATGTGATGCTCGGTAACTCAGATCAGTACAAATATCATTAAAATTGTTATGTTGTTTTTATATTTCTATATTTTCTCTGGCTGTGGTGTTTTCTTGGTAAATGGATACTTCCCCTTCATAGAACATTAATTGCATTAACTTTTCTAAAGTCAAGAAAAAAATGTGGCACTTGATGATTTTTCAAACTTGAATTAATATATTTTTGGTAAGTAAGCGATTACTTGTTTTACAATTTCCCATATTTAAGTTGTATAATTTAGAATATTTTAATAGTGGTGGCTCCTCTCGAGAGTTTATTTATCTTTTTTCGAGAGCTGTTTCTAAAGATTTCTTGAATTCTTTATCCTGATTTAAGTATTTTTTATTTTCTTCAAACAAGTTTGGAAATAATGAGACGAAACACTGTTATGGAATACTGAATTATGAATTTACATTATGCATTGGTGGCAAAGAGTAATCCATGTTAGTCTTTATTATGCTGTTAGTAATCCATGTTAGTCTTTATTATGCAAAGGTAGCATATTAACAGCATGTTTAGTCATGCTATTAATGTGCTACCTTTGGTTCACCATGATCTGACCTTATCATTCCCACCAGCCAACAAAGCACGCTGATATGTTTTCTGACAGTGTGTTAAGTCAGATTGTTAGGTTACCTGCTTGCAACTTTTTTTATCATTGGTAATCATTGCGAAGTTCGCCCAAGCAAACTTACAGTATGAATATGCTCTATGGATAATTCCATATGCGTGATGATGTCTTTCAACTGGCAGCTAACATATCTGTGTAAAATAGTAATGCTTTATACCACTGAATTAGTTCTTACTTTTAATCCCAAATTTATGTTTTTTTTTATGTGAATTATCTAACTATTTACATTTTATGCATTAAGGAGGCAACCATGGGTGCATATAAAAATATCTCCTGTAGCATGGAGTGCTGGACAACCTTTACCGCTGTATCAGAATATTTTGTCTTCGCGGTGCTATTCTCAAAAGAGACCAGAAATCATCATCAAGTAAGTAACTTCTTATATCTGTTACATTTTACCTTTTATCACTTTATTTTCCTGGAATTAACTGAATAGAACCAATGATACCTGAAGCGTTATGAGCTGAGCAGCGCTCACATATCAATTCCAGCTATCTTTAAGCTCCTTAATGTGTTAAGTTGTTTAACCGGTTCACTGCCACGAGAGCGCGTTGACGCGCTCTCCGATTCAGTGCTCGCCAGGCCGACCATACAAAATGAATGCGTAAATGCACTCTCCTTTGAGCTTGTCGCAAGCCAATATCAAATCCAATTATAATAATTTATAAATTATAACACATAGGGACATCTATTGGGATGGTTAAGAAATATTTAAATATTACAATTTACCGATATTATCAAAGTTACAGTCATCTTTCTAAAAGCTTTCAATGACAGTCGATACGTGTCTCTGATACAGGGTTACCGACTACAGTTTTTTCGTGTCGTAATTGCGATGATTTATAATGACTTTGTTTGTAGTTTTGTTCAATTGTTGATTTTTAACTTTTGTGCGTTATTTTTGTTAATTTTTCAAAGTATTTATTTACAAAGTGTGTTTTCATGTATTCTTTGGTTATTGGCGGTAGTTTTGCGGCATAATACGACGTTTATATAGACTTTTTACAGTTTTATTTTATAGTTTATTTACCTTTTGTACTTTATTATACATCATACAGATAATTTGTTGATTTTAGTTTACAAAGTATATTATATTCCACTATATTTATAAGTAAACGTGTTTTCTGTGTCAAGTTGTGACAACCCTGACATTTTGTGAATATTTAAACTGTGTTTTTCTGAGTGAACGGCAGCTCAAACGCCCCACGGTGTATATATTTAGTAAGTTTTCATAATATCCTTTATATCTGTATACAAAAAATAAAAAAATTTTAGGTTTTATTTTTGTTGAAAAAATCACGGCCTGCTGGGTACGGCCATACTAATAACTTCCAGCACTTAAAAGGTTAAGCTTTAAAATAAATAAAACATGTCAAATTATTTAAAAAAAAAATTATGTCCTGTTCTGTTTTCTAAACTAATTTGTATACAAAGAGTGATTAAATACTAAAACTGGAAAGCATTTGAATCCTAGCTGATGAGTCATAAACTATATTATTTATCCTTTATCTGGAATTTGTTTGTTTCACGTTTCGCTTAATATTTTTTTATATAACAAATTATTAACATATCGGGAATATTGTTATTGGAACTTTATAATTATACCGATGGCAAATAGAAAAATTTACTTCATTGTCTAAGGGTCCTTCAATTATTCATAGATTGTTGTTGTTTATATATGCTTTTCTCATTTAATATGCAAAATATTTCTCACAATAATTTTTCCACCCAATTACAGACCTGAATTTTTAAGGTGACCACACATTCTTCCTTGTAAGATAATAAATTTTCTTCATGGGATTATTAACAAATTATCTGATTTTTGGGCTCTATTTTGATTTCCTCGAACTGTGTAAAATTGTTTGAACTGATATATGAAGATTAAGTTGAAATGCTTAGAAAAAGAATTACGAATAGAGACTAAGTTAAGACAAAATTTTCGTTGCTAATTTCATTCCAAACGTGCTGAATATATTTTATTATGAAAGGTAATAGTTTGGCGCATTTTTTCGGCTATTTAGTTTACTCAAATTGCTTGAGCGTTTTTTGGCGTCACTTTGAAGATGGAACAAAATAAATCTGATGCTTCATGCTTTTTACTACCACAAAGGAAAATTGCGACAAAATTTAAAAAAAATATCTACAGTGCATTGCGATGATGGAGAAAGTGATCGTGTGTTTCAAATGTCCTTATCGTAATGGTGATAGGACACTCGAAGATGGTGTCCGCTCTGGAAGACCGATTTCCACTGATAACAACCAAATCAAGGCTTTGATCGAGAATAACCAGCGTTCTGCGACACGAGGTATTGCTGAAAATATTGAAAATCACCCTCCACGAGAATTTGGTAAAACTTATGTGATCGCTACGAATTTGACCTAAAAATGTGAAATTACTTCCGGACAATCATCATCATTGTCAACCAGGGTCGATCCACTGCTGGATGAAGGTCTCCCCAAGTTGACTCCAAACAGTTCGGTCCTTTGCTCGCCGATGCCACGTGATGCTGCCATGCTTCCTGATTTCGTCCATCCAGCGTACCTTCGGTCTTCTTCTAGGCCTCTTTATGCCTCTTGGATACCATTGGATTATTTCGGATGTCCATCGGGAGTCTGGCATTCTGGCTACATGTCCGGCCCATTGCCATTTCATTCTTTTGCACACCTTTATAACGTCTTCTACCTTTGTTATATTGCGAATCCAGGTGTTTCGTTTACGGTCTCTTTTAGTATATCCTAACATGCATCTCTCCATGCCCCTTTGTGCGGTCTGGAGCTTTTGCGTGTTCTTTACTGCGAGCGTCCATGTCTCGCAGCCATACGTAAGTACTGGAAGAATGCACTGGTTGTAGACCCTTCGCTTCAAGGATATTGGGAGATTACTTTTGAAGATGTTGTTCAAACGTCCAAATGAGCTCCACGCCAGTTTTGTCCTTCGTGCTATTTCCTCCGATATGCCACCTACAAAGGAAATAAGTTGGCCTAGATACACATATTCCTGGACAAGTTCTAGCGGCTTTCCATCTACGTTTATTGGTTTGGGGGTAGCAAAGCCGTTCATCATATATTTGGTTTTTGAAATATTCATTTTTAAACCAACTTCCCCGCTGACCTCTGCCAATTCTTGCAGTTGGTGCTGAAGATCATTCTTCCGGACAATACATCATATTATATAATGAAAGTGTAATATAGTCTAAGGAAACAATGTGTCTCTTATTAACATTTTAAAAACGTCGCTGCTTTGCGAATGACACAAACTTAAAATTGCAAGTCACGTGCTCAAGGTTCTTGAAATGGAGGTCGAGTCGCGGTAGCATAACATCACGCAGTCTGAAGGATAGGTCTGGTCTAGTGGTGATATGTATTCATTATTATGTTCACCATCACGCCATGTTTCTAGTCAAACTGGTAAAGAAAACAGAATTTCACGGTATCCTAACATAACTCCAAACTTTACGGTCTGGTCGCTGGCATGTTTGCTTATCATCCAGGCGTAAGAAGTTTTATGAAACAGCGCTTTATAAGTCATTGGGTTTTTAGCTCCTCCTATCCCATCTTTACACATTGCGTAAGTACGAGTACGAGCACATCTGTTTTATCAAATTGTTATCTTTTTGCATTCTTTTTTTAATATTTTTTTATTGAACAAAGTAATACTAGGTAAGTCCAGAAACTAAGTGTACTGAATTTTTGTAGGTTACAATTTTTTTTATTTAAACAAAAAAATTACGTGGTTACCGTAGTACATATGTAAGCTATTTTTCAACATAGTCGCCATTCCTCTCAATGCAGGTGGTGAAGCGGGGTATAAACTTTTTGATGCCTTCCTCGAAGTAGTTTCCCGCCAACCCCTCCGTCCACTTCTCCACCTCCTCCTTTACCTCCTCGTCGGTTGAAAACCTTTTTCCACCCATGTGCAGCTTCAGGGAGGTAAAGAGATAGTAATCTGAAGGTGCTAGGTCAGGGGAATGCGCGGGATGGTTAAGGACATCCCATTTAAACGAGGCGAGCAGTTCCTTCGTGGCGTTGGCCGTTGTGGTCTGGCATTTTCGTGCAGCAGGCAGACTCCCTTTGTCAGCATGCCTCTCCTCTTGTTCTGAATCGCCCTCCGCAATTTTTTTAGGGTCTCACAGTATCTTGCAGAGTTGATGGTCTCCCCTTGAGGCATATATTCAATTAAAATTATGCCTTGACAGTCCCAAAACAATTTCGTCAATTTCGTCAGTCACAATTGAAGGTCTTCCGCTCCTCTGATCATCATGCACAGACGTACGACCGTTTTTAAACTCGCGACACCACTTGTACAGACTCGTACGATTCATAGCTTTATCACCATATGCAGTTTTCACCTCATTATAAACCTCAACCGGAGGTTTTCCCTTCCAAACGAGATAACGGATGACGCCGTGTATTTCACACTTGGCGGGAGATTGGATTTACATTTTTCACTAAACGTGTTGTCGCGTCGACACTTCTCAACGTACTGACCTCGAACCGGTCTCGTTGCGGAGGGGAAGGGTCAGGCTACACGGAAGTGTAGCCAACATGTCGAAAATAAAATCCATCCGGTCGTGAGAGCCTCAGTACACTTACTTTCTGGATACGCCTCGTATATGGCACAAATATTTGTCAAGGCTATATCTATATACAATATTCGGCGGAAAGTAATACACATAGTTTTTAGAGCGTCGCGTCGTCTCTGTCGTACGATGCGCTAACAGACCGGTCCGGTAACGACTTACAAATCGCGACGACAGAGACGACGCTCTACAAACGATGTGTACTGTACACATTTATTACTTAACTAATCTTATATATACAGGTTGTCCTAAAGGTCAACGTCAAGCCGGTATCGAGGAAGAGGCCAGCTTATGACGGTTCAGAATTGAAAAAAAAATCTTGAAAAAGCCTTATACTTTTCGAGTTATAGACATTTCTTCGAAAATTGTGAAAGTAGCTACCCTGCGCCGAATGTTTGTATACTGTGACTTCAAATTGCCATATTTTATGATTTTAATGGTTGTATCGCAATCCTGGATAGCAGCCCTGCTATTAGTCGGAGTCAGATATAAAACAAAAAAAATCTAATACTGAACGCCACCGACAACAAATGATGGATTTGAACCAACCAATGCGTGAAAAACTACCAGAATATCAAAATAGGCAACACAAAATGATTTTACTTCATGATAATGCACCATCGCACACAGCAAAATCGGTCAAGGAAAAGATTGAGCCGTATAGTTGGCAAATATTTTCGCATGCGGCTTACTCACCAGACTTGGCTCCATCCGATTACTACTTATTTGCATCGATGGGACACGCACTTGCTGAGCAGCGCTTCACTTCTTACGAAAATGGCTCGATGATTTGCCTCAAAAGAGCAACAGTTTTTTTGGCGTGGTATCCACAAATTGTCAGAGAGATAGGAAAATGTGTAGCTAGCGATGGGCAATACTTTGAATAAAATATTTTTAACCATTTTCATACAATAAATGAACGGCGTTTTGGTAAAGAGGTACCTACATGTCATCAATTACTTATTGACAGTTTGAAATTTTGCAACACTTGTATTCCTGAAATACAGACCTCACGTAAATTTTAAAGGTAAACTTTGAATACATAAATAATTTATGTATTCAAAGTTTACCTCTTTACCAAAACGCCATTCAAATGTGTATTTTCTATAAAAAAATTCCGGTTTCATATTTACAGACTTGATATACTGGTGATGGTTACCTACCATATATACGAGATAGATAAATAAATTGAGTTGAGTCATTAAGTATTGAAAAATGTTTGCTTCGCATGTTTTATTACATGTGAAAATAAAAGGTGTAAGCCATTAAAATTATTATTTTTATAGCGAGTGCGTGCAGTATTTAATTTAATTGCTGTTGTCTCTTCTAGTTTGTCATATCGATTATGTTGAAAACAATAACGAATTTATTTTTGAAACATTTTAATTGATTTGTAGAATTCCGTACCGATGGGTTCCGTCTTTGTACACTTGCCTTGCATTGTTAAAACCCCCTTTGAAAGAAACCTTAATGTTATCGAAAGGAAAATATTCCGGAATATATATGGACTTGTCTGCGCTGGCACCCAGGTATGGAGGATACGGAATAACGAAGAGCAAAACGACTTGTATTAGTTATAGCCCTGTTTAAATCGAGAAGTTTGAGGGAGCTGGGGCGCTTGAAACGAATAAACAGCGAAAGGATGGTAAATAACATATACAGTCAAAACACAAGTTCTTTTTACAGGCCGAGGCCGAATTGAGAATGAATATGGTTTGCTGCTAAATTTACTTAACTCTTCTCTATGGAATAGAGTCGTGGACACTAAATTAGGAAACATCACGAAGGATCAAGGCTTTTAATGAT
Source organism: Odontocerum albicorne (assembly GCA_949825065.1). Taxonomy (NCBI): domain Eukaryota; kingdom Metazoa; phylum Arthropoda; class Insecta; order Trichoptera; family Odontoceridae; genus Odontocerum; species Odontocerum albicorne. The sequence continues at coordinate 39,426,069 of OX463849.1, forward strand.
CTACAGATTCGCTAGACAGATAGTGTTACAAATGTGGAAGTACTTGCTCATATGTATGTATAAGAACCGAGAACTGCTTAAAACTATGAAGGTTCGCAAGTTGCAGTATCTCGGTAACATGATACATTATAACACAACTGATAATCTAGGGAAAAATAAATGACAAATCAAGGCAGATGAAGGCGTAGCATCTCTCTACTTAAGAACTTGCGGGAGTGGTTTGGGTCCAGTTCTACTGAGCTGCTCCGGGCTGCAGTGAACAGGATATGGATTACCACGATGGCGGGCAACCTCCGATAGGTAACGGCACGTCTAGAAGACCAGATAAATGAAACTTATCGAACGACTGAGACTTCGAAACTTTCCCAATGGACGAGCTTGCAAGGGATAAAAGAGTATTTCAGACTAAAGTTCTCGAAGGTTCATTCTGTCGATGGTAATGATGATTACGAGTATATGCGAGTTTTCAATAAAAACATATCGTTGCGTGTGTAACCATGATGCTCAAGTCATATAATTACAATAAGATATTAACATACGCGTATGTAATATATTTTCTGTGAGTACTTGTTAACAAAACAATGTATAATACATAAGCTAATTAAATATTGCCTTGCCATTGTAGTCATTAGAGCTTGACAAACCTTTTGACCCATGAATTAGCGATGACTTGTTTTCCTTCCATATTTATATTTATTCAAAGGTATAATGTATTGAAATTAAATGTGTTTTAACGTTTAAAACTGTCCAAACATTTCAAAACACAAGAGTTACCGATATTCAATAGACATAACTATTGTAGTTTGCCCAAAATATATGTCCACCAATCAATAATAATATTTAACATAAGTTATGATTATTTTATGCTTGAGTTTATTTACGAATTTTGGTTTTTATTTCGCATTATTCGATGTTATTTTGTTAAAAAACCTTTGAAAAATTCGATGTCACATCGAAAGATTGGAATAATTAATGATGGCATTTTGTTAATTGATCAAAAGGCCTGAGAATTAATGTTACACAATCCAGTCATGGTAATTGAATTGGGTAAAAGGAAAAGTAAACGAGATATTTGGGAGAAATTGGAAGTCGAAGAATTCTGCTATTTGTGAAATATGTTTTCAAATAACGGAAAGGTGGAAATATATTTTTAACCAAGTCAGTGGGACAATAAATGATATATACTCAAAACAAGCAATATTAAAATCTGTTAAAAATAATGGTTCATAACAAATTTATAACGTATTAGTGCCAACATTGATGCATGGAAGTGAAACGTTGACTTGGAAAACTAATGAAAGGAGTCGAGTACTCGGTGTAAATGTGTTCACTTAGAAGAATATATGGTGTAACAGAATAAGAAATGTAATTATTATGGATGAATTTGAATTCAAAACTGATGTGTTAAGTCGAGTGAAAAGAGCACTTTTATTTGCTTTGGACACGTTGAATGGGTGGGTGATGAAAGATTGTCTAAATTAATTAACAATGGAAATATAAGTGGGAGTCGTGGTCGAGATCAATCAAGAAACATGGTTGAACCGAGTGAATGAATTATTGAAAGAAATAAAGGTAAGAAAAACACAAGGAACTTTATGATATGATGTATGGATGTAAAGAAGTCGAAAGATGTATTTCGTGATAGGAAAATTTAGCGATATGTTCTCTCTTCTTACATCAATGGGGAAATGGCATGATGGTATATACGTATATATGTTAATTTATTAGATCTCATTGAAAAGTTCTAAATCGTCTAATTGATCCTTCTCGTTTTGGCAAAGCTGCGTATGTTTCGAGTTCTCTGCATCGCGACCTCCTTAACACCCAACAGGCATCGATAATAATAATATAAGGAATTTATATAGTGCCGTTTAGAGATTACACTCTCCTTAAGGGTGCTGAAACTCGAAATTCGAACTCAGTATTATTGACAGATTAAAAATATGACTAATTTAATATATATAAGTTGATTGTAAGGATAGGAAGGTAGTGGCTTCGACTATTAGATTGGGAACTTCCTCGCATCTGCACATGTTTAGAAAAACATATTTGGTAAGAAAACCGCAGAAAACTTACTAAGGAAAAACGAACTACAATACAAAGAAACTCGTGTAGATCTTCCGATATGTGATAGTATCACATTTGGATTTAGATGGAGTGTAGTGTATGTGTGTAGAGATCATACATTTTTATAAAGTCTCCCAAAAAGGGAAATCTTCAAATGCTTCCTAAACTTAGAGGTAGACCAAGCCACACCACAGGACCAGCAACGACAAAATCCCTTCCATAATTATATCCCGCCCTATTGAATCGATCGGAAAAATTAATTTATTCAATTAAAAATTAAACTAACTTAAAAGTTCTACTCTACTCCAAAGCAACACATCTCAGGCATAACATATATTCGAAAGATACAACGAAGACATGCCATTAAGGGACTTACATACAAAGTGATAAAGTTTTAAATCGATCCGTTTGCGACACATGTAGACAACCTCTGTAGCCTTGTTTATTATTAGTACTCTGTGGGTCTAATCCTACCCCGGAGGTTGCGGGTTTAAATCCCGCCGGAACCCATTTTTTAAAAAAACGAGTAGATTACACTTCAAAGGGCATCTATAACGAGATCTATGAAGTGGACATCATTTGACACTGGCGTATACTCCTTCATGTATTGAGTTCACCGCCATTATTCAAGAAGAAGAAGAAGGGGCATCTCCACCATGATGAAGATAGACCCTGAAGACAGTCAAGACCCATCATGTTCCATTCATTGGGATCATTTAATTATTTATGTGATTTGTAGCAGATTAAAAAGTTCCTTCCAATGGTAAAGAGATTCAAGTTGAAGGCTGGTTCCATTTGCCGATAGATAGAGGTTCCATTTGCCGAGACGATAGGCTGGTTCCATTTGCGTCAGCCTTTCGTAGGGTAGAAGAAAGCGCTGTTAAAATGTATGTACCTACAGAAAAATATAAATTCAGTTTAAATTATATCTGCAAAAATAAATTATCTGGAAATGAAGAAACCGTGGCTTGAATCCAGGACTCCACGTGTGATGAAAAATTGAAAAAAAATACGAGTATGTCGAAGACTAAAAAGTGTAAAATAAGTAGTAGTGGATACGTGATACGATCCTGTTTTTTTTTTTGGTATTTCGTTTTAAAATCATTCAGGTCATTGTGATCCCCATAACACTCAGTGCCAAGTGTTGTGGTTCTCCGCTATGTTTGAAATTTGGTGCACCACCTATCTCCATCCTTCCCGGTCCTGGGACATGTTGAATGCAACATTTAAAGAGACAGGATCGTCTAGAAAATGGTCGAATCAAACTCTTTTATTTATCCCGTCAATTTTCTAGGATACTTTCCTCTTGCTCGTTTTCTCTCAATTGTGCCCGTGATCACCATCTTCTCAAGACTCGTTATCCTTTCTGACATATACACAAAGTTTATTATGACGCTTTTTCTACATTTTGTTGAAAGTCTTTCGATAATTGCTAATTCTTGAGAATGATAGAGACTTAGGTGTGTCTTGCATTCCACGGGATACGCAGCACTGCTGAAATATGTGTATATAATTACCACCTGAGTTGACGTTACTTCCGTTTGAATTGTGACGTGAGGCCCGGTTCACCTCTACTCGAGATGATAATGTTATTAAGGTTTGTCCGTCACACGTACAGTCAAGTTAATGATGGACCGTGATTAGCAGTCACCACGACTCAACTATGACAGAGAATGAATACCATCTGTATCGGACGTATGCGTCACCCCTTGAATATGTATAGATTCTTGTAATATATGTTTGATTAATATGTGTAGATATTTATATATTTCTTGGATATTTAGTACTTGAGATTCTTGACTTTTGTTAAAATATTTGTGTTTGTTTGGGTCCGCGCGGCATCGCGACCGCAGAGGAAATGAAGATTTATGAACGGGCGTTGTGACTAGATCGCTGACCGGTCGGTCTAAGCAATGCGCAAAACTCCCGAAAATTGTTGTATTTCGCAAGGTGTGAGCGCTTGTGGTGACCGACTGACTGTTCATAAGAGGGGTCCCCAACACCAGATTCAGACACACTCGCCCGAAATCAATATTACGAAACGCCCCTCCGAACCCCCACTCCTTAACCGTAATCATCCCCCCAAATGACCCACCGATCGTCACTCTGGATTCCCCTACATCGACAGCTCCTCCGCAAGACAGTTTACCCCCTTAGGCAACCACATTTACCACCTTCAATAAACATTTTTTACATTTTTAATATATTTATACAAGTCACACACGTCTCCTTATCCACTTAATTACCTATATATATTTACATACTATATTCACTTTCGTACTATATTTTATTCATAACCATTATTTTTCACCCATTCAATATATTCGTGTGTGACGACACAACTAAATGTATATTCTTATGTAATATTATGTATATACTATCACATTTATTTATGTATTTAATCGTTTTATAACTTCTCATAATCATTCATAAAATCAAAACATTTACCACAAACCTATCCTTTCCCGACTCCTAAAAAGATCCAAAATTTCCAAAATATCAAAACAGTCAGAACTTATCCGATGAAGGAGTAAGGTGTCCTACCATCGGACCGAAACTCCAAACAAGTTATCAATCACTAGCAATTTTAAATATTATATTCTCAGTACACTCTACCTCCTGTGTTTTACTTGAGACCTGCTATACCTGCCTAAGAGGAATCTCTTCATCATCGCTACCTTCTCTCACTGATCTACGTCTTTAGGAATTGACCACTGAATTCTCCGAGCATTGCGCAGCAGCTTGTTGCCTACCTGTTTACAGTTCTTTGTACGGTGCCGTACACAATCATAAAAAAATATATATCACCGGATAATATAATATATTTAACTTACAGGTATTCATATTTCGCGCGAACTTACTCGTATCTGATCATTTTAAGGTACAAAAACTGTTTACTGATTACGATGTTTAGCCTCGAAATTATTTTTATCATATATCACCGAAAATAAACAGATATACTCGTATACATTATTATAAAGAAAAAATTGGTCTCAATCGCTTAGTAAATTGCTGATTTATATCCTAATCTTCAATCTTTATTACTAGTAATTAGAAAAATTCCCTAAAATTATTGTACTAAGTGATGTAATATTTTATAGTGTAGTAAATAAAATGTTAAAACCTCTATTTTTTATAGAATATAATTATCGAACAACTTCTGCGATTCGTCTGACTTTTTATATTTCCTTTTTTCAAAATATCGTACACTTGATCCAACCATACTTTCCTTGGTCTTCCTCAACCACGCCTTTCACTAACATTTGCACTGTATATGTTTTGTTAGTTTTTATTCATTCCTTCGTTCCACATGGCCAAACGATCTCAGAGTGGTCTTATACATCTTGCCTAACACATCAGCATTCATTCACACCTAATCACTTCGTTCCGTATTCTATCATATGCACTTAGTTACCCCATATATTATTCTAAGTGACCTAACCTAACCTAACCTAACACATCAGCATTCATTCACCCCTAATCACTTCGTTCCGTATTTTATCATATGCACTTAGTTACCCCATATATTATTCTAAGTGACCTAACCTAACCTAACCTAACACATCAGCATTCATTCAACCCTAATCACTTCGTTCCGTATTCTATCATATGCACTTAGTTACCCCATATATTATTCTAAGTGACCTAACCTAACACATCAGCATTAATTCACCCCTAATCACTTCGTTCCGTATTCTATCATATGCACTTAGTTACCCCATATATTATTCTAAGTGACCTAACCTAACCTAACCTAACACATCAGCATTCATTCAACCCTAATCACTTCGTTCCGTATTCTATCATATGCACTTAGTTACCCCATATATTATTCTAAGTGACCTAACCTAACACATCAGAATTCATTCACCCCTAATCACTTCGTTCCGTATTCTATCATATGCACTTAGTTACCCCATATATTATTCTAAGTGCACCCATTTATACGGCTCTTTTCAATATTGTTCCACGTTCCCGTTTCACTCCCATACATAAAAGTTTGTTCTAAATACGGTTTTGGACTATCTTTTTGGCAGATTTTCTTTGTAAATCTTCCACCCAATACACCATTCTTTGTAAATCTTCCATCATTAGAGAAAACACTACTCAAATAGCAAAATTCTTCAACTTACGAGTACTCTAATATTTCATTACTTACCCATATATGTTATTTATCGCATTTACTTTTCCTTTCACATTTTTCAATCGCCATTAATTTGGGTTTTGTAATATTCATTATCAGATCTTTCCCTTTCCATCTCTCATACAATATTTATTAATGAATACATAAAATAATGTGTTTCACACAATGCGTTCCATGAGTGTGCGCGCACCATAGTTTTTTCATGGTAATCCCTAATCTCTATGTTCATCATTCAAATATTCAGTAATTCAGTTCAGATACAGACGTCAGGGCTGTCTGACGCGTATTTCCATTTCATAACCTGATCTCTGCCCGATTTTATTTATATTTATCGCTAATATTACGCTATTTCGAGCACTGTTGACGCACAAAGTTAACTTAAAGGTTCGTAGGAGGAATATCTTTGTTAATGATTTCCATGTTATCATAATTTATAGTGAAAATAAATTATTATAACGTTGAAAAATAATCGATTTATTTGTTGTTGATATGTAGAAAATTGTTCAATTCTAAAGTTACCTTTCAGAATCCATTGTTTTGTTCCACATTATTTATAGTTTGTTGATATTGATTTGTGTGTTTTAGACATTATTATTTTTATAGTTTAAAAGAAAATTCGTACTGGTGAGTGGATTTTTAATCGTAAAATAAATTAATATATCATAGGTACATCGACGATCTCAGTGGTCTAGTTGGTAAGACGTTTGATTTGCACCCGGGGGTTTCGGGTTCGATTCCCGACGTTACCTTTCAGTCAGTCTGTTTCAAGAGTTCGTATGGTAACAATACTCACTAACGATAGACATGTGCTAGTGTTAGTGCCTCTTCACGTGCGGAATAGTATCGCAAATACGCGCGATGACGAACTGCGTGTTACGTGTACACTCAAGTGGTTCTAAGTCTGTGGACTCGATGAAGGGCCGAATACATCGATGTCTTCAATATGTCTGAATCACCAATTCGAATATGTTGAAGGGTACCATATAAATAAATAAATAATATGGGTACATAAATAATAAAAAAAACATTTAAATTGATTTTAAATATGTTCCAGGACATCAACGATTTAGTTTTCAAATGTTTTATAATTTTATTTAACATAAGAATCTTGAATGTATTTGTGGTTGATTAGAATATATTGGCCACGTGACAATAAACTAACCAGGTTGTACTGTATACAACGAAAGTGCATACAATATATAGTACATATACTAAAAAGTGAGTAATTATTGTAGCAGAGAAATACTGGGAAAATTATCGTTGGATCGAGTGAATAAAGTAAAGGCTAGGAAGTAGAGAAACATAAGAAGTTGTACGAGAAGATGTATGGATGTTGAGGAGGCGAAATATGTATACCGTGATATAAATGTCTGGCGCTTTGTCATCTCTGCCTACTCCGACAGGGAAACTTGTATGAATGTACCTACATTTGGCCAGACAAATATTTAAGTGTCTAGTCGATTCATGGAGAAAGTGATTTTTCGTGTTAATAATCAACATTCCAATGTATTCAAGTAGTTTTTTTTCGTAATGTACCACTTTGTTCAAGAACTTTCGCGCACTTTCAAACTCTCTCGCGCAATCTCAATTATTTCTGTCGTATCGTACGAAGCGCAAAATATTACGAGTATAACTCATTTTACACATCTTTACTGTTTAACCTTTTTAAGATTTTCTGTGAATTGTAACACCTGTCTTAAAAAAAATATTTGAACACATTTTTTCTTATACTTTAAATATAAATAAGTTTTGTTTTTTTATGGTATGTTGAGACACAGTAGCTTTTTTTCTGTGTTAAATTCTAACCCTTTAAGTTTCGTTCCCGAGTTTTTATTTTTCATAAATATAAAACTTTGGTCAATTGAGCATTGTCAAACTATATCAAACCAAATACGATGTTTTAAGGAAATTAACTACTAATTTAATTAAAAAATTGTTTTATTAGTTAGCACTTTGAACCACAATATGTATACTTCGTATACTTGGGGAGTATACTCGTATTTTGCCTGACTATCGCCGGCTCGATCAATTCTTGTTTTTATGTAGGTCAATGGGCCATTCTCAAGGCTCCTTTGAAACACTTTTGTGGGATATTTATATGTCGGTGGCGTCCCTGAACCCTAAATAGGGCGAGGTCATGGCGAGGGGTCATTAGGTCAGTTTTGCATGTTGTGTTAAGGCCTTTATTTGTTTATATAAATAAATAAATATAGGTTTATTGACAGCATAGTATTAACAAAGTACTCGTATGTACATATATCTTGAAATTGTATATATATTTTAAGGTAATTGCGAAGAAAATACATTTAAGAGAGAAGTTATCAAAAAGTGTGGGCTAATCTCATAACATAACCCAGTCGAGATACACCCCTACCATGTCAGGGCCGCCTAACCTTTTTTTGTGCACATGAGCTACTTTTTTCTACTATACTCAAGAAAATGTAGCATGGTCCCTGTGACGTTTGAAATGTCATGTCTCAAAGGGATGGGGTAAAATAGTTTTTTTTACAAATCGAATCGTTTTTTTATAAATCGAAAAATTGTTTTTCTCTAGTGACGTTTTAATTCCTAATTTTCATTATACTGACTTTCTAATGTATTGTATGATTTGTATATATCTTTAAATATGCCATAATCCACTATGAATTAATACTAATTACGAACATTTAATTTTATGTATAAAAAAATCGAAAATCCAATTATCGTATACCCCATCCCTAGCCAATGCAGACTAACGTAGTGACTTTTGTCGAATTATTTGATTTTAACAACTGACATATTTTTGCTAATTTGTAATGAGATATATTAATTTGTCATTATTGTTAGTTTTATGTAATGTATTTACCTAAATAACTTTCTATAAAATCTGCATGCAAACCTTGTTATACCACAAGCATGCTCCGAACATCTCGCAGAAAGATCGCGGTTAAGTGGGAACCCAGCCATAGACCTATCCCCTTTGTAATGTGACGTGTCCTATGCGGCTTATTAAGTCATGAAAAAAGCACTTAAATAATTGACAAATTTTAATTATGTATTTCAGGGTAGTTGATATGTTCAGTGGAAAATGTCACAGCAAGGCTCGACTCGATGGGAAGACTGCTGTCATCACGGGGTGCAATACCGGGATAGGCAAGGAAACTGTCCTGGATTTCTATAGGAGGGGTACGTATAATTTAAATATGAGCTTTGTTTACTAATTTAATTAAGTTATTTTAGTTTGTTTTGAAAGTATTCCATTGGTTTGAGAAATTTCATTACAGATTATTTAATTGACTTTTCATCTAAATTCGTATGTTCCCAGATAGTGAGTAATATTGAATTGATTACGTTAATTGAGAATATCGACGACCTTGGTCAAACGCAGCGTTTCCCAAATGGTGTTCCGTGGGATAAAATTGAGAGTTCCGCGGAAAAAAAATTACGCATTAAAAGATAAAATATTGTAGGTACGTTTATATCTGGCAGACGAGACAATATTTGAGTTAGGTTGCTTTTACTGCACAGATATTTATTTCGCATGGTGAGAAACCGCCCTTACTCTTACCATAATTATCATTCAATCAAGAGTAAAACCATATGTACTCGTATTTTTCCCTGACATCCATATGCACAGGGCGGCTGTATTTATTTATGGAACATGCAAGAGGACATAACGTGTATTTGACCTTGAATCAAGAAAGTTTTTTCATACTAAGTTACATTTTTAACATGCTACGCTAAAACTATTTAAAGGATTTCGTTATGTTATATGTACAAAATATGCAAGGATTAATGCAAAGTGTAGGGAATACCGTCGTCGTCGTAAATATTGTCAACACGCACGGTCAACGACCGATGAATCAACCTTTGGATATGTACAAAGGTCACATACCAGAACGTCAATATTGTTTACACGCGAATAATATTTACGTTGCATTCCACGGTAGAAAGAGAACGCATCGCGTTGTCTCACCGTTTCGGCAATAAATATTCTACCCACTATATTATTAGCAACGTCTGCAAACACCTCGGCACGCGCAGGAGTGAGATAAAGTATATATCGCGGGCGCATTCACGCACATCTATAAATACCTACTTATCGACAAATAAATATTATTATTCACTTGACCATTCATTGATTGTTCACTCTCACTTTTTCGCATTCCTGAATCGACGTATTTTATTTTAAATACAAAACAAATCATAATCATCACGACGTATCAATAAAGCATTCCGCTAAAAAAGTATTAAATAATAAATTTTTTTTCTACAATATTTTATAAAAAAATCATGTCTTATATTTTGTATTATGTATGATATAAAAAATAAATAAAAAAAAAGCAAAGTTTTTTTTCACTCCTTGTCTTAAACAATTGCAACCATATTATTAAAACTAATTGTCGAATATGGCTCGTAAGCCTGAAAAGGTTTCCGACCCCTGAATTATAGTATTTTGCTTTAGTTCTTATAATGAGCCATTCAGATATTTTATTCCTAGCTATTAATTAACCTTGTCAAAAAACATAGAAACCTCAATATTGTGTCAATACCATAACACGGTCACCTTGTATTTTTGGCCTTCCAAGTGACTCATAATATTAGTATTAAAATTCAAATAACAATGCCTACCATTTTTTATTAAACTGAACAAAGTTAGTGCTGGAATTTAGTCTCCATAGAAAGCTATTACTGAAATTGAATCATATACAGAGTGAACATGGCAGATGCGCATACATATTGCATTAGTGGGGATTAAAAGTATTTTTAATTGCGGTACTGCATATTAAACTATGTAACAAATTATCATTGAGTGTTCTTAAAGGTCTCTTCCTGCCTTATTGTGGAGCTTCCTCACGAAATAAAAATTGTGCTATTGAATGATCGGTTGAGCTGGATCTTGATGGATATATATAAATCCTATCACAAGAACAAACTAATTAATATTCTCCATAAAAAATTATGTTTTAATAAATTTTCCTAATTCATTAAACTTTTTTATATGATTTTACGTAACATTAAATTTCTCTGATGTTTACACGAGCTTAGTACATGTCAATAGTACTTCTCACTCGCACTTGTATCGACATGTAAACAAGCATATTAGTACTAAGAATTAGAAAATCTGGCAAGTGCAAGTGAATAGGAGGCCGACTTATTTACTAAGCGACAAGCAGCTACCCCCACCACAATTCAACTAAGCACTTGTCGCTTGCAGAGTTGTCTAAACAGCCGCGGCAAGTATTCGTGACAAATTGAAACAGCAAGTGAGTGCATGTGTTCGTTCTTTTTTGGTATTTGAACACATTTCTCAAAACATGGCAGCGACGGCGGTTATCCATTCCGGACAGATGTCGTGCTACTAATACCTCTTCCTAACAGCAACGTGTAAATTATTTCTTCTCACTTGTCACTAAGCAGCTTAGTACAAACAATAAGTACTATAGTTCGGAAATTCTAGGATGAGTCCTGTGACAGCTCACAAATTTGCCCCAATACAACCTTGTAACGATGTTCAGTAATTTTAATTATTTTATCAACTTTAATATAAGCCTCGATTCTAATAAATAGCAAGTTATTTAGGTAAATACATTACATAAGGTTGTATTGGGGCAAATTTGTGAGCTGTCACAGGACTCATCCTAGAATTTCCAAACTATAAGCTTGTGTAAACATGGCATTATTTGGTAGAACACTTGTCATACATTCAAGAATACTGAGTTATATTCACAATGGTACTCGACAAATATATCAATTCAATTAAGTTGAATGATTCCAGTTTGATATTCACTGGAATAAGACAAGTATTATTGGTCTTGACTCAAATATATATCGAGATATAAGTAGGTATGTGTTTTTATCAATATATCTTCACAACTTTCCTTATCTTAAAAACTTACATATTATGTTTTAATATTTTTATTTATAAAATTAATATCTATCGCATTATACGAGGCATGTCCAGAAAGTAAGTGTACTGAATTTTTATAGGCTACAATTTTTTTTATTTAAACAAAAAAATTACTTGGTTACCGTAGTACATATGTAAGCTATTTTTCGACATAGTTGCCATTCCTCTCAATGCAGGTGGTCAAGCGGGGTATCAACTTTTTGATGCCTTCCTCGAAGTAGTTTCCCGCCAACCCCTCTGTCCACTTCTCCACCTCCTCCTTTAGCTCCTCGTCAGTTAAAAACCTTTTTCTACCCATGTACAGCTTCAGGGAGGTAAAGAGATAATAATCTGAAGGTGCTAGGTCAGGGGAATGCGCGGGATGGTTCAGGACATCCCATTTAAACGAGGCGAGCAGTTCCTTCATGACGTTGGCCGTGTGTGGTCTGGCATTGTCATGCAGCAGGCAGACTCCCTTTGTCAGCATGCCTCTCCTCTTGTTCTGAATCGCCCTCCGCAATTTTTTCAGGGTCTCACAGTATCTTGAAGAGTTGATGGTCTCCCCTTGAGGCATATATTCAATTAAAATTATGCCTTGACAGTCCCAAAACACGGATGCCATGATTTTCTTGGCTGAAATTGTGGTTTTGAACTTTTTGGCGGAGGGTGAAGAGGTGTGACATCACTGTTGAGACTGCCTTTTGGTTTCAGGCGTGTAGTGTGCAACCCAAGTTTCATCTCCAGTAACGATGGAGCGGAAAAATTCATCTCCATGGAGTTTGCAGCGCCTCAAAAACTCTTGCCTTTTTACAAAATTTCGCACTTGGCGGGAGATTGGGTTGACATTTTTCACAAAACGTGTTGTCGCGTCGACACTTCTCAACGTACTGACCTTGAACCGGTCTCGTTGTGGAGGGGAAGAGTCAGGCTACACGGAAGTATAGCCAACATGTCGAAAATGAAATCCATCCGGTCGTGAGAGCCTCAGTACACTTACTTTGTGGATACGCCTCGTATATTAGGCGGTATTGTGAATCTTATGAAATCAGATTAAGCAAAAAAATCTCAGAAACATTATATTAGCCGGTATTGTGTATCTTATGAAATCAGATTGAGCAAACAAATCTCAGAAACATTATTTTGAAAGATCTCTCAGATGAAATCAATCACATGTAGTAAACTTCCTCAGGATTGCCAAGAAGAAAAATGTAACATGTTACTCTATAAGGGCTTCTAAAATTTATCTCATGTAGCAGCTACTTAGTTCTAGTACAACAATAAATTCAGATATGGAAGAGTCTGAAATTGAAATTATCCGGAGACTTGCTTGAAATTCAATGTGAGAAATCAGAATACTAGACGACCATGTTCCCTTACTTAGCATATGTAGTAAAAGTTGTATCGGCAATAGAACATGTGTACATGCCAGATGTACACTGATATTATTCACCATGCTCTATGATACACAATAAGTATAGTAGGAATGTCGATATACAAAAAAATATATGCTTTTTATCTAAATGTTTCAGATTTTTACTGATTATCAAAACACTTCCATTAGCTAAATTATTGAGTTTGCTTACTAAAGTAATAAGTAGTGAAGTCCAAAACCTTAAAACACTGATAGTTACCTTAGATAATAGGAAGGCTTTATACTAACGTTAATTCTTCCAATTGATTTAGTGATTACTTGAATATGCATTCTCATAGTTTTAGTTTAGTCTTTTTGACCATGAACTGATGTAAGGGTTCTTAGAAATCCCTCAAAGTTTTCTTAACAAAACCATTTTCTTAACAACCCAAACCCAATTGAACTTGTATCCGGTGTCATTATTTAATCGTAATAATTTTGAAGTCTGTTTAACACATTCACTGCGTATAAAATGTCATACAGAGATGCTGAAAATTCGCGAATTTTTGAAAACCCATAACTTTGTTAAAAATCAAATTCTACTTTCTATTGAAACATCATATACAAGTGTATTCCTTCGTGTCTTCAAAACACATGAAACCGGCGACGAATCCTTATCGGGAGACGTTTATGAGTGCACTCAACATTCAAGGCTATTTTGTATGGACACGGGAGCCGTGTTCGACGCAGTGAACGTGTTAAATATTAGAAACACCAATGCCATTGGGTTAATCTTTTCAGAGGTTTATTTAACTGCTACTATAAAAAAACATTTATCGGTTCATCCAAATAAGCTATTTTCAGTTATCAAATTGTATGAATTGAAGTGTTCAAATGTAATTTTTGTATATAAATATTTTCTTCTTAGTCTGGTTCGTGATTCCCTGATGATCTGAAACTGAGTGGATGATTCTCCTCTACTTTTCCCGGTCCTGAATCATAATGAGTGCAGCACTCAATGAGGAACTAGTCATCTGTTTGATTTGGTTTATCCACCTTGCTAGAGACCGTTCTCTTGCTTGCTGATCCCCAACACTTCCAGACACTACCAGCTTCTCTAAATTGTCTTAATTTCTTCTAGTAACATGTCTGAAGTGTGATAGTATTCTCTTCCTGTCGTTGACAGGCTTTTTTTACATTTAGATTCTGTAGGATGGACACATTGGTACGTCTTGCAGTCCTTGAGATGTAAAGCATTTGGCTTCAAGAACACATTTCAAAAACATCCAGCATATCTCTTTCCTTTTTCCTCAGCATCCATGTTTCCACTCCATAGCGTTCATCGGACAATTTTTGGATTGAGAAGTGTTAGACTGTTTTTTCCATATCTCCATAAGTTTGGCCATTGATTGTGGGAAAAATGTTTCAATATGTTTTATGATACTAAGAATAAGTAATGTATATTTACAGCATCCGAATAAAAAAAAAATCATAATTGAAAAATAAACCATTCAATACTTTTTGTGTGATGGACAAGAACCTATCAAAAAGGTCCAGGCTCATCTTATTTCACTCTCTCCATCAGGGTGAGTGAGCTGAAGTGAGCTGAACCATGAGACCTTCAGATGTCTTTAAGCACACATATTCAACATCCACTGAAAATGAAATTAATTGACTTAATTAATATTTCTTTTTTTCTACAGGCGCACATATAGTGATGGCATGTCGGGACACAAACAAGGCTGAGGTTACTTTACAAGATGTCGAAAAAGTATGTGAAGGAGAAAAAGATTTGGGATCTATTGTCGTTGCAAAACTGGATTTGAATTCACTGGCTTCTGTTAGAGAATGTGCAAAGCACATAATGGAAATGGAACCCAAAATAAACTTGCTTGTGAACAATGCAGGTGTTATGATGTGTCCTGAAGGAAAGACAGAAGATGGATTTGAAACACAAATAGGAACAAATCATTTTGCTCATTTTCTCTTCACACTTCTGCTACTTCCAAGAATCATCAACTCAAAACCTGCGAGAATTGTGAACGTTTCTTCAAAAGCGCATGAATGTAAGTGTCTTGATCTATATGTCTTGCCTAGATTTTAAATTAATAAACACATTACATAAACGGTGTACTTTATTTAAGAATTTGTTTGAAGTTCAAGGGTTATGATGTACAGTTAATGATTTAACAGTCTTTCGCCTCTCATAATTAACTCGGCTCACACTTGTGCACCGTAAACCTTACAAAGTCCTGTTTTATGAAGATTGTGATAACCTCCCACTTTGGAGATGCGATAATATGACCTCATTCAAGAACAGGAAGGCTAAGAGACCTGAACAAATTGGTCTGTGCAGGCCCTTCTAAGTTAAGTATAGATCAAAAGCAGGGAATACATATAATGACCCAAATGTCGACTATGGTGCCGTCGACTTAGTCAGACGAAATCACTGCACCTTAGTCCAAAGAAAACAGCCATGGTCAAGAATGACCTTAACAGTTGCTCTTCAAACTCCGAATATGGAGATGGAGAAACAGAAATCCCTAATGCCATGTTTATACGAGCTTAGTACTTGTCATTAGTGCTTCTCTCGCACTTGTCACTCGTACTTGTATCCACGTGTAAATAAGAATATTAGTACCAAGCATTAGTAAATAAGGCAAGTGCAAGTGAATAGGAGGCCGACTTATTTACTAAGCGACAAGCAGCTACCCCCACCACAATTCAACTAAGCACTTGTCGAGTCATCTAAACAGCCGTGACAAGTGTTTAGTGACAAATTGAAACAGCAAGTGAGCGCATGTGTTCGTTTTTTTTTTGGTATTTGAACACATTTCTCAAAACAAGGCGGTGACGGAGGTTATCCATTCCGGACAGATGTCGTGCTACTAATACCTCTTCCTAACACCAACGTGTAAACGATTTCTTCTCACTTGTCACTAAGCAGCTTAGTACAAACGATAAGTACTAAGCTCGTGTAAACATGGCATAAGGGATATCATTGGACTCACATTGCAATGTTACTGAGATAATTGGAGATTCAATGTTTAATCAGTAATGAAAGCATAAGAATAAATTCATTAGCAGCAAAAACATTCTTTTTACTCAATGTAGATAACTGAACACGTTCTGAAAAATAGTTCATGAGAGACATAGAATCCAAAAAAACACTATTTAATTATTATTTTTTAAAAAATACCACGATAAAGTGAATAAGAAAGAGTTTTTGAAGGGGCATTTGATTTTCAACAAGTCCTGAAAACGAGAGTTCTCAGAACATTGTATGTGCTCCGAAACCCTTTATTTATTCGATAATAATAATTATGAAAACTTTTGAAAAGTCATAGTTTTAATCATAACTGATAAAATTAAATTACAAAGATGTGGATATTTTTACAAAATAATTGCACACAAAATTAACAGGGCTGTTTCGCTCTATGAAACCATTTGTGTACATTTGAACAATGCTTTCATTGAGCAAAGCAGACCTGTCATTGTAAGTATGTTTCGTAGAATTTATCATCGGTTTTCTGGCACAAATTGGTAAATGCAAAACTAAAAAAAATTGCTTTTCTAGTGTAATCAATATATAGTATAATAAAATAGTCAGTGTGAATGTTTGATAAAAGTTTAAAATGATATTTTAACTGAAAATACTATTTTTACATAACCGAAAAATATACTTTAAGGAGTTTCAACTTTTAAATTGTAATATCTTAGAAAAAGTAAAATGTTAGTTACCACATTGTGCCAGAAACTCGACAATGCGTGTGAAATTTATTTAGTCCCTATATTTTATAGCTGCAATAAAATTACTGTTTCTTTTTAGTCGGATCAATCAACTTCGATGATATAAATTTCGAGAAGAGGAGCTACAGTTCAATCACTGCATACAGTCAAAGTAAACTGGCCAATGTCTTGTTCTCAAAAGAATTAGTTAATAAATTGAAGGTGAGCATGGATAATTTTAATCTTTAAACTATTGTCATTTATTAATTTTAAATCAAAATAAAATATGATTATCTAATTTGTGAGTGTCATAACCCAGCTTATCAATACAAAAGGGTTTTTATCTAGTTTTTCACTGCTGAGGTTATGGTACATCCCAATATACATTTCACGAAGTGTGACTGTATATCCTTATTTTAATTGTTTGTTTAGTAAAACACTTAATTTCACTAAACAAAACGCAATAACCCTACCGGTTTCAAGGTTTTCACTTTATCATCAGCGGAGCACAAACAAGATGATGAGACAAAACTCGTGATACCGGTAGGGTTATTCCGTTATGTTAAGTGAAATAAACAGTGTTTTACTAAACAAATTGCGATGTCTTTAAATCTTCACAGTGTTAACATTTTTTTCTAGAGTTATTACGTTTATTATTAAAAATTAAAATAGTTATTACAGAAAACTTCAAACAACACTTTTGAGGGGTCTAACACATGTAACTTCAGTAAATTTGTCACTTTATTCCACTCATTAATATTGAGTTGAGTATATTTATTAAAATATATTCTGAAAAGATAATATCTAAAACGAAACATTAAAATATATAAACCAATCAGAACTCAAACCTTGGACTTAACATTTTTATAGCACGTGCTGTTGGGGAGATTTGGGAAGGCTACATTAAGAAAACGTTGGGGAGATTTGGGAAGGCTACATTAAGAAAACGTTGGGGAGATTTGGGAAGGCTACATTAAGAAAACGTTGGGGAGATTTGGGAAGGCTACATTAACCCTGAGAGCGCTACGAGAAAAAAATATAACTGTCTATCTAGTGCTGAGATATATTTACGATTCGGACGTTCGTGATAAATATTTATTTTAAACAACAAAAAAACAAAAAAAATATATTTTTACAACATAAATATATTTTAGAATATGTACTCTTGTATTGTAAATGAATGATATTCATTTAGAATACAAGGGTAGAACAAATTTCTTCCACTGCTATAGCAGTGCGCCGATCTCTCAGGGTTAAGAAAACGTTGGGGAAATTTGGGAAGGCTACATTAAGAAAACGTTGGGGAGATTTGGGAAGGCTACATTAAGAAAACGTTGGGGAGATTTGGGAAGCCTACATTAAGAAAACGTTGGGGAGATTTGGGAAGCCTACATTAAGAAAACGTTGGGGAAATTTAGGAAGGCTACATTAAAAATTCTAACGCCCATGACTGATTATGTATCCTCATCAAGAAGGTGTTGTCTACATGTTGAGGGCATCCAGGGAAATTTCTATTTATTTGGATTCAGTTTCAATTTATTCCTAGAGATCCAATTTGAGACTTTGATAATGCAATTAGAAGCATCTTGTTTCAGGATTTCTTTGTCGATTGAAATGAAAAAAAAAATACACATGACGAGAGCTTAGATCAATCGAGTCTTGGTTTTATGTTATCAGGAATGAAATAAACTAATTAATTTCAAAGGTTTCACTTCAGCTACATCCAAAATATGCATACATCTCATTCATAAAATAACTGGAAAGATTATATGACATATTCAGATTTGAACTCACAAACAAACTCTCAAAAAATATTTGAGTATCATTAATAAGCTGTTTTAAAAGTGAACTTCATTTAAAATTTCAGAATTGAGTCCACAAAATTTTGATTTTACAATATTCTATAGATATTGTATCAGCATTTCGTTAAAATTGTAAAACATTTCAGGCTCATGAAATTGAAGGTGTCAATGTGTATTCCCTACACCCTGGCGTGGTTGCCACAGAACTTGGTAGACATTTGAACAAAACCATATTTCCTGGAGCTCGGCTTTTCTTCAAGCTACCTAAGATGTTTGTGAAGACCCCACAACTGGGTGCTCAAACTACCATCTATTGTTCTGTTGATGAAAAGTGCGCAAACGAGACAGGTTTATATTACAGGTTGGTATTTGATCACCACGTCAGTATACAGAAAGAATGAAATAATTCGTAATAATGTTATTTTTATTCAAAAGCACTGCAGGGATGCATTTTTTACTGGTAAAAGAATTACATCAAGCTATCCCTCGAGTATGATTGTCAGACATCTTGCGGATGGAATAAGTGTGTGTGTGTATTGGTTTGTAATGTGCAAGTTGTTGATTTCTGCAAAGCATACAGTCTAAAGTTCCGATGGCAAGGATATCAAAGTTCCAAGATGATTATTAGGTTTAATTTGCTGCAGCCTTTCATTAGACAGAGTTTTATGTAGCTCTATTTTTGTACCGCTTAATAGTGCCATAAGAATTTATGAAAAGTTGCAGAATTGTATAAATTTATATGTAAAACGGTCTAAGAGTTGAACAGTCGACCATTGGCCGACTTACATAATGTAATTTAGTATGAACTTTTTTGGATGCATAATATATTGTAGTATCAATTTGGACATATGTAATATAGTATGAACCATTCCTAATTTAATATAGTATGAACATAATGTAATAAAGTATGAACCTTTGTCATACATTGTCACTCAATGTATTCTTCTCAATTCACGAATTTTTATGTTTATTTGGCTCCTCTCAGTCTTTTTTCACGTCCACGTTTCACTCCCATACATCAAAGTTGGCACCAAAATACTATTGTGGACTATCATCTTAGCAGATGCCCCATTGACTTTGTTTCCTATCACTACACGCCATTCAATATCTCTTCCATCATCAGAGAAAATACTAATCAGATAGCAAAATTTCTCAACTTAATCCAATCTTTCATTATTCATCCATATGTTGCGTTTACTTTCCTTTCATACTTTTCTATCACCATTACTTTTTTGTAACATTCATTCTCAGATCTTTCTCTTTGCATCTCTCATACAATTTACTTATAAAACTCTGCAATTTATTCTCACTCAATGCCAACACTACCATGTTATCTGCATACAGTAATCCGCATACGTTCCCATACAACATTTGTGTGTGGCTAATTTTCCTTTGTAGATCGTTCACACGTGAATCTATATAAATATTGAACAACCAGGTTGACATAACGCATCCTTGCCTCATTCGAAATATTATGCCATTCAAGTTACCATTCATTCCGATACATTCTCTACTTTCAGCAAGTAATGGACACAATACCACGTAATAGTTAACATTCAACACCATACTTATTTAATATTTTCCATTGCTAGCTTCTTATCACAGGGTCATATGGTCTTTCCAAGTCTACAAAAGTACAATATACTTTTTTATTTATTCCAAGCATTTAGTCTAATGTTTTGCTAATAATTGTGCTCAACTTGATGTTTGGAAAAGAATCCTGGGCATTAGAAAAGAGCAGAATAAATACTATAGAAATAAATTGCCTCATTTGAATGTTCTAAGAAGCTGTTAATGGTCATCTTGCCAGTTGATAATCTTTTGTTCTACACCATGGGTGGCCAACCTTTTCAGCAGCCGGGCCAGATTTTAGAAATGAGATTTCCTACCGGGCCATACAACAAAATTTCTTTTATTATTCAAAGCAAACAAGAAATACGAGTATATTGTTTTTTTTTGAAGAAGATATAACAAAAATGAGAATCAAACATATTTATTAAATTAGAGTTAGGCAATACAAAATATAATAATAAAAATAAACAAAATATAATAAATTTTAGTGAGACGTCTGATTTTGTTGAAATCAGCTTAACGTTGTGATTGTTAACACAAATATACCATAGAAGAAATTGTCACGATAGTTGAATCAATGTACTGAGATACTTCCATATATGGGATATGATACGAACTACGCACGATATAATGTTCTTTTGGTGGTTTTATGTACACTAAAAGAAAAAAATGTGTGCATATGCTCCGCGGGCCACAAGTAGACACCCAGCGGGCCGCACGTGGCCCGCGGGCCGCGGGTTGGCCACCCTTGTTCTACACTTTCATTCTTTGAAATCCTATAAATATTTAATTAAAATTTATTTATCAAATGTTTTTATTTTTCTCTTAAAATTTACACTTTTTTTTAGTGATTGTGCACCCAAAACACCAAGTAAAAATGCCCGAAACCCAGCAGCAGCTGAAAAATTATGGGATGTGTCCTGTAAACTGGTGGGACTAGAGAATTGGGATCCATTCAGCTCAGAAGTCAAATAAACTGAATATTTTTAACAGTATTATATATGTGATTATTTAGAGACTTGACAGTTTCTTTTATTTATTGTTGAGAATATTTTTTATTCAATATTTTATTTAAGACTTTGAATTGTTTGTTAAGTGTTGATATTTTAATTCTGTTAATTATTTAACAATCCAAAAGAGATTTTATAACATTCAAAGTACCTATTGAATAAATTTACACCTGTCTTTTTATTGCAAATATCACATGAACTATGTATTTTTTCAAGTTTGGACCAATTATATTTAAGTAAAGTCAATCAATTGTATGATAATGTTACTTGGATTTAAATAATAAAAACTTTTACTATGGGTATCAATTGTTTGAATCACCTAGGAAACATTTATATAGTTCCGATGACCTCCGTAGCCTAGCTTGTCTCCTAACCTGGGAGTTGCGGGTTCGATCTCCATTGGAACCTAGAATTTTAAAAAAAGATTCCTGTCTGGCTTTCACTTAAGGCCTCTGAACATGTCTGGTTGGTTGGAAAAGATTGTCACATGCAACAAGCCCGCCAGGTTGTACCGTATACAATGAAAGTGTAATATAATACAATATATAATAGTTACAATTTATGATCCACTAATGTTTATTCCTCTATTGAGGTAAGTATAAAGAACAAATCACTGTATTATATGATAATAAAAAATTAACACATCATTAACAATTGCTATAAGTTTCCCAATTTTCCACACAAAATACGTAAGTTTGTAGTAGCTATGAGGGTGGTCCCAGAAGTACCCGACCTGACGTATAGATGGTGGTTGTTGCTTAAAAAAATTACTATGGTAGAAAGTACTAAACTTATAATGCTTAAGTTTCAAGTTTTAAGACGCTACATTGTTTAGTATTTGTTTGGCAGCCATCAATAGTGAAAGCTCTCAGTGAATTTGTAAACATGGAAAAAATTGGTCATCGTTATGTGATACAATACTTTCATTTGAAAGGTCTAAGTCCAACCAATATCAAAGCCGAGCTAGATTCTACTCTGGGAGAGTCTGCTCCTTCGTTTACAACAGTAAAATATTGGGTGGCAGAGTTTAAACGAGGCTGTACGAGCTGCCAAGACGAACATCGCAGTGGTCGACCAAATGAGGTGACCACGCCAGAAATGGTAAAGAAAATCCACAAAATGGTATTGGATGACCGTCGATTGAAAGTGCGCAAGCTAGCAGACATGGTAGGCATTTCAAAAAGTGCTGTACATGAGGATGTTTCAATCGAGTGTTTGGCGATATTTCACAGCAAGAAAGCCGAGTTTTTGCGTCGATTCATAACCATGGATGAAACATGGGTCCATCACTTCACACCTGAGACGAAGGAATAGTCAAAACAATGGACTTAAAGGGGAGAATCGGCTCCAAAAAAGGCGAAACAGTTCCATCTGCAGGCAAGGTCATTGCATCAGTTTTTTGGGATGAACGTGGGATAATTTTCATTGATTATCTTCAAAAAGGAAAAACAATCAATGGCCAGTATTATGCGACCTTATTACAGCGTTTGAGTAATGAAATCAAGAAAAAACGGCCGCATTTGGCGAAAAAAAAGTGTTGTTTCATCAAGACAATGCACCAGTTCACACATCCATTATCGCGGTGGCCAAAATCAATGAATTAAAGTTCCAATTGTTTCCTCACGCACCCTATTCGCCAGATTTAGCTTCCTCGGATTATTTTCTTTTTCCAAACTTGAAAAAATGGCTCGGTGGTAAAAGATTTGCCAACAATGAAGAGGTGGAATCTCCGGTTGATGGCTATTCTGAGACGCTCGACGGTTTTAACTATAAACAGGGTATCGAAGCTATTGAACATCGCTGGGAAGTGTGTCGAGCTGAAAGGAGACTACGTTGAGAAAAAAAAAAAAAAAACCCAAATTTTTTGTGTTTTCTTTGTTAGGTCGGGTACTTTTGGGACTACCCTCGTACCTGAAAGTAATGTCGTTTTTTAATAAAAGATAAAAAAAGTTAGCAGAAAGTATTTTATTTTTGTAATTAATTAGATAATCGCCATCTTGATCAATCACGGTTACAGATCTTGAAACCAATTTTTCAATACCCTCTTTATAAAAGGAAGTTAGTTGGCTTTGATGTGACGAATTCAGAGAGCCCGGTTTTGACCTGACCAATATTTCGGAAAGTTTTACCGCTGAGAAAGTGCTGCACAGATCTGAACAAGTGGTAATCAGATGGCACAATGTCAGATGTATAGTAAATGGCAAAATATCAGGGCGGATGGAGCAAAGCTTCCTAGCCTAAACCTCTGATCTAATTCTGAGTATGTCTCTCCAAATGTGGTCTCGTATTGTTATGCTGAAGAATGACACCTTTTCTGTTGACTAGCACTGAATATTTAATGATAAGAGTTTAGCATTCAACATTTTAATTGTTGACAATAGAGATCTGCTGTTATGGTCTCACCTGGTTCCAATACCTCAAAGTGAACTATGTCTGCAATATTCCACCAAACAGAACGAGACTTTTTTGGGGTGTAGGCCTGATTTTGGCATCGAAACTGGCGTCTGATATGGAAAAAGCCATTGGTTTTTGCGCTTGATGTTAACGTAAAGAACCCATTTTTCATGATGAAATTACTTCTTTTCCTGACTGCTTAGCAAAAAGTTGCAGATTGTAGAATGCTGGGCTTTGTTTTCAGCTGAAAGTTTGTGTGGGACTCAAAATCCTTATCTATTGATATTCCCTATCTATTGAAGGTGCTCCTGAACAGTAGACCATGATGAATTAAGTTGTTGTGATAATTCGTCGATGGTCTGACAAGGATTTATTTCAACAGCTGAGTGCAACAGGTTGTTATTGAAAAGATTGAAATCGTCGAATCGGGATTTGGTGAACCAATGCTGACACTTGCGGATATCTAATGCATTAGAATATGATAAACATCACAAATGTTTTTGGTGGCCATTGTTGCATTGTACCCCTTATGAAATTCATACAGCATACAATGAGGAATATAACTGTCACTCATTTTATTCATGTTACTCATTTTATTTAGGCTCAATCTGAAAAAAATCCATTCAAATTTAAGGTTCAATAGCTAATTGATTGTTAAAGACACATAGTTCACTTGGAGTGTACATAAACATTCAAATTTAAGGTTCAATAGCTAATTGATTGTTAAAGACACATAGTTCACTTGGAGTGTACATAAACATTCAAATTTAAGGTTCAATAGCTAATTGATTGTTAAAGACACATAGTTCACTTGGAGTGAACATAAACATTCAAATTTAAGGTTCAATAGCTAATTGATTGTTCAAGACACATAGTTAACTTGGAGTCAACATAAACATTCAAATTTAAGGTTCAATAGCTAATTGATTGTTAAAGACACATAGTTCACTTGGAGTGTACATAAACATTCAAATTTAAGGTTCAATAGCTAATTGATTGTTAAAGACACATAGTTCACTTGGAGTGAACATAAACATTCAAATTTAAGGTTCAATAGCTAATTGATTGTTAAAGACACATATTTCACTTGGAGTGTACATAAACATTCAAATTTAAGGTTCAATAGCTAATTGATTGTTAAAGACACATAGTTCACTTGGAGTGAACATAAACATTCAAATTTAAGGTTCAATAGCTAATTGATTGTTAAAGACACATAGTTCACTTGGAGTGAACATAAACATTCAAATTTAAGGTTCAATAGCTAATTGATTGTTCAAGACACATAGTTAACTTGGAGTCAACATAAACATTCAAATTTAAGGTTCAATAGCTAATTGATTGTTAAAGACACATATTTCACTTGGAGTGTACATAAACATTCAAATTTAAGGTTCAATAGCTAATTGATTGTTAAAGACACATAGTTCACTTGGAGTGAACATAAACATTCAAATTTAAGGTTCAATAGCTAATTGATTGTTAAAGACACATAGTTCACTTGGAGTGAACATAAACATTCAAATTTAAGGTTCAATAGCTAATTGATTGTTCAAGACACATAGTTAACTTGGAGTCAACATAAACATTCAAATTTAAGGTTCAATAGCTAATTGATTGTTAAAGACACATAGTTCACTTGGAGTGTACATAAACATTCAAATTTAAGGTTCAATAGCTAATTGATTGTTAAAGACACATAGTTCACTTGGAGTGAACATAAACATTCAAATTTAAGGTTCAATAGCTAATTGATTGTTAAAGACACATATTTCACTTGGAGTGTACATAAACATTCAAATTTAAGGTTCAATAGCTAATTGATTGTTAAAGACACATAGTTCACTTGGAGTGAACATAAACATTCAAATTTAAGGTTCAATAGCTAATTGATTGTTAAAGACACATAGTTCACTTGGAGTGAACATAAACATTCAAATTTAAGGTTCAATAGCTAATTGATTGTTCAAGACACATAGTTAACTTGGAGTCAACATAAACATTCAAATTTAAGGTTCAATATCTAATTGATTGTTAAAGACACATAGTTCACTTGGAGTGAACATAAACATTCAAATTTAAGGTTCAATAGCTAATTGATTGTTCAAGACACATAGTTAACTTGGAGTGTACATAAACATTCAAATTTAAGGTTCAATAGCTAATTGATTGTTAAAGACACATAGTTCACTTGGAGTGTACATAAACATTCAAATTTAAGGTTCAATAGCTAATTGATTGTTCAAGACACATATTTCACTTGGAGTGTACATAAACATTCAAATTTAAGGTTCAATAGCTAATTGATTGTTAAAGACACATATTTCACTTGGAGTGTACATAAACATTCAAATTTAAGGTTCAATAGCTAATTGATTGTTAAAGACACATAGTTCACTTGGAGTGAACATAAACATTCAAATTTAAGGTTCAATAGCTAATTGATTGTTCAAGACACATAGTTAACTTGGAGTCAACATAAACATTCAAATTTAAGGTTCAATAGCTAATTGATTGTTAAAGACACATAGTTCACTTGGAGTGAACATAAACATTCAAATTTAAGGTTCAATAGCTAATTGATTGTTCAAGACACATAGTTAACTTGGAGTGTACATAAACATTCAAATTTAAGGTTCAATAGCTAATTGATTGTTAAAGACACATATTTCACTTGGAGTGTACATAAACATTCAAATTTAAGGTTCAATAGCTAATTGATTGTTAAAGACACATAGTTCACTTGGAGTGAACATAAACATTCAAATTTAAGGTTCAATAGCTAATTGATTGTTCAAGACACATAGTTAACTTGGAGTCAACATAAACATTCAAATTTAAGGTTCAATAGCTAATTGATTGTTCAAGACACATAGTTAACTTGGAGTCAACATAAACATTCAAATTTAAGGTTCAATAGCTAATTGATTGTTCAAGACACATAGTTAACTTGGAGTCAACATAAACATTCAAATTTAAGGTTCAATAGCTAATTGATTGTTAAAGACACATAGTTCACTTGGAGTGAACATAAACATTCAAATTTAAGGTTCAATAGCTAATTGATTGTTAAAGACACATAGTTCACTTGGAGTGAACATAAACATTCAAATTTAAGGTTCAATAGCTAATTGATTGTTCAAGACACATAGTTAACTTGGAGTCAACATAAACATTCAAATTTAAGGTTCAATAGCTAATTGATTGTTAAAGACACATAGTTCACTTGGAGTGAACATAAACATTCAAATTTAAGGTTCAATAGCTAATTGATTGTTCAAGACACATAGTTAACTTGGAGTGTACATAAACATTCAAATTTAAGGTTCAATAGCTAATTGATTGTTAAAGACACATATTTCACTTGGAGTGAACATAAACATTCAAATTTAAGGTTCAATAGCTAATTGATTGTTAAAGACACATATTTCACTTGGAGTGTACATAAACATTCAAATTTAAGGTTCAATAGCTAATTGATTGTTCAAGACACATAGTTAACTTGGAGTGAACATAAACATTCAAATTTAAGGTTCAATAGCTAATTGATTGTTCAAGACACATAGTTAACTTGGAGTCAACATAAACATTCAAATTTAAGGTTCAATAGCTAATTGATTGTTAAAGACACATATTTCACTTGGAGTGTACATAAACATTCAAATTTAAGGTTCAATAGCTAATTGATTGTTCAAGACACATAGTTAACTTGGAGTGAACATAAACATTCAAATTTAAGGTTCAATAGCTAATTGATTGTTAAAGACACATAGTTCACTTGGAGTGTACATAAACATTCAAATTTAAGGTTCAATGGCTAATTGATTGTTAAAGACACATAGTTCACTTGGAGTGAACATAAACATTCAAATTTAAGGTTCAATAGCTAATTGATTGTTAAAGACACATAGTTCACTTGGAGTGTACATAAACATTCAAATTTAAGGTTCAATAGCTAATTGATTGTTAAAGACACATAGTTCACTTGGAGTGAACATAAACATTCAAATTTAAGGTTCAACAGCTAATTGATTGTTAAAGACACATAGTTCACTTGGAGTGTACATAAACATTCAAATTTAAGGTTCAATAGCTAATTGATTGTTAAAGACACATAGTTCACTTGGAGTGTACATAAACATTCAAATTTAAGGTTCAATAGCTAATTGATTGTTAAAGACACATAGTTCACTTGGAGTGAACATAAACATTCAAATTTAAGGTTCAATAGCTAATTGATTGTTAAAGACACATAGTTCACTTGGAGTGAACATAAACATTCAAATTTAAGGTTCAATAGCTAATTGATTGTTAAAGACACATAGTTCACTTGGAGTGTACATAAACATTCAAATTTAAGGTTCAATAGCTAATTGATTGTTAAAGACACATAGTTCACTTGGAGTGAACATAAACATTCAAATTTAAGGTTCAATAGCTAATTGATTGTTAAAGACACATATTTCACTTGGAGTGTACATAAACATTCAAATTTAAGGTTCAATAGCTAATTGATTGTTAAAGACACATAGTTCACTTGGAGTGAACATAAACATTCAAATTTAAGGTTCAATAGCTAATTGATTGTTAAAGACACATAGTTCACTTGGAGTGAACATAAACATTCAAATTTAAGGTTCAATAGCTAATTGATTGTTCAAGACACATAGTTAACTTGGAGTCAACATAAACATTCAAATTTAAGGTTCAATAGCTAATTGATTGTTAAAGACACATAGTTCACTTGGAGTGAACATAAACATTCAAATTTAAGGTTCAATAGCTAATTGATTGTTCAAGACACATAGTTAACTTGGAGTGTACATAAACATTCAAATTTAAGGTTCAATAGCTAATTGATTGTTAAAGACACATAGTTCACTTGGAGTGTACATAAACATTCAAATTTAAGGTTCAATAGCTAATTGATTGTTCAAGACACATATTTCACTTGGAGTGTACATAAACATTCAAATTTAAGGTTCAATAGCTAATTGATTGTTAAAGACACATAGTTCACTTGGAGTGAACATAAACATTCAAATTTAAGGTTCAACAGCTAATTGATTGTTAAAGACACATAGTTCACTTGGAGTGAACATAAACATTCAAATTTAAGGTTCAATAGCTAATTGATTGTTAAAGACACATATTTCACTTGGAGTGTACATAAACATTCAAATTTAAGGTTCAATAGCTAATTGATTGTTAAAGACACATAGTTCACTTGGAGTGTACATAAACATTCAAATTTAAGGTTCAATAGCTAATTGATTGTTAAAGACACATAGTTCACTTGGAGTGAACATAAACATTCAAATTTAAGGTTCAATAGCTAATTGATTGTTCAAGACACATAGTTAACTTGGAGTCAACATAAACATTCAAATTTAAGGTTCAATAGCTAATTGATTGTTCAAGACACATAGTTAACTTGGAGTCAACATAAACATTCAAATTTAAGGTTCAATAGCTAATTGATTGTTCAAGACACATAGTTAACTTGGAGTCAACATAAACATTCAAATTTAAGGTTCAATAGCTAATTGATTGTTAAAGACACATAGTTCACTTGGAGTGAACATAAACATTCAAATTTAAGGTTCAATAGCTAATTGATTGTTAAAGACACATAGTTCACTTGGAGTGAACATAAACATTCAAATTTAAGGTTCAATAGCTAATTGATTGTTCAAGACACATAGTTAACTTGGAGTCAACATAAACATTCAAATTTAAGGTTCAATAGCTAATTGATTGTTAAAGACACATAGTTCACTTGGAGTGAACATAAACATTCAAATTTAAGGTTCAATAGCTAATTGATTGTTCAAGACACATAGTTAACTTGGAGTGTACATAAACATTCAAATTTAAGGTTCAATAGCTAATTGATTGTTAAAGACACATATTTCACTTGGAGTGTACATAAACATTCAAATTTAAGGTTCAATAGCTAATTGATTGTTAAAGACACATAGTTCACTTGGAGTGAACATAAACATTCAAATTTAAGGTTCAATAGCTAATTGATTGTTCAAGACACATAGTTAACTTGGAGTCAACATAAACATTCAAATTTAAGGTTCAATAGCTAATTGATTGTTCAAGACACATAGTTAACTTGGAGTCAACATAAACATTCAAATTTAAGGTTCAATAGCTAATTGATTGTTCAAGACACATAGTTAACTTGGAGTGTACATAAACATTCAAATTTAAGGTTCAATAGCTAATTGATTGTTCAAGACACATAGTTAACTTGGAGTGTACATAAACATTCAAATTTAAGGTTCAATAGCTAATTGATTGTTCAAGACACATATTTCACTTGGAGTGTACATAAACATTCAAATTTAAGGTTCAATAGCTAATTGATTGTTAAAGACACATATTTCACTTGGAGTGTACATAAACATTCAAATTTAAGGTTCAATAGCTAATTGATTGTTAAAGACACATAGTTCACTTGGAGTGAACATAAACATTCAAATTTAAGGTTCAATAGCTAATTGATTGTTCAAGACACATAGTTAACTTGGAGTCAACATAAACATTCAAATTTAAGGTTCAATAGCTAATTGATTGTTCAAGACACATAGTTAACTTGGAGTCAACATAAACATTCAAATTTAAGGTTCAATAGCTAATTGATTGTTCAAGACACATAGTTAACTTGGAGTGTACATAAACATTCAAATTTAAGGTTCAATAGCTAATTGATTGTTCAAGACACATAGTTAACTTGGAGTGTACATAAACATTCAAATTTAAGGTTCAATAGCTAATTGATTGTTCAAGACACATATTTCACTTGGAGTGTACATAAACATTCAAATTTAAGGTTCAATAGCTAATTGATTGTTAAAGACACATATTTCACTTGGAGTGTACATAAACATTCAAATTTAAGGTTCAATAGCTAATTGATTGTTAAAGACACATATTTCACTTGGAGTGTACATAAACATTCAAATTTAAGGTTCAATAGCTAATTGATTGTTAAAGACACATAGTTCACTTGGAGTGAACATAAACATTCAAATTTAAGGTTCAATAGCTAATTGATTGTTCAAGACACATAGTTAACTTGGAGTCAACATAAACATTCAAATTTAAGGTTCAATAGCTAATTGATTGTTAAAGACACATAGTTCACTTGGAGTGTACATAAACATTCAAATTTAAGGTTCAATAGCTAATTGATTGTTAAAGACACATAGTTAACTTGGAGTCAACATAAACATTCAAATTTAAGGTTCAATAGCTAATTGATTGTTAAAGACACATAGTTCACTTGGAGTGTACATAAACATTCAAATTTAAGGTTCAATAGCTAATTGATTGTTAAAGACACATAGTTCACTTGGAGTGAACATAAACATTCAAATTTAAGGTTCAATAGCTAATTGATTGTTAAAGACACATAGTTCACTTGGAGTGTACATAAACATTCAAATTTAAGGTTCAATAGCTAATTGATTGTTAAAGACACATAGTTCACTTGGAGTGAACATAAACATTCAAATTTAAGGTTCAACAGCTAATTGATTGTTAAAGACACATAGTTCACTTGGAGTGAACATAAACACTTAACAAATAACACTAAAAATTATATTCCAGTAACCCAAATATTATTTATAAAATTTTCATGCATTTCTTCGTTGATGATGCAGACATAAAATAAATATAATTTTCAATAAATATTCAAAAGTAAAATTAATTTAAGAACGAAAACTTTTTTAAATATTGTAAAAAAACCCATTCATTCGAGATTCGACAATTTGAAAATTTTTACACTTCCAAAACTCAAATTGTCAATGTCATAGTAGATTAACCCTGTTAATTTGAAAAAGCCGGTAAATCATAATTCGAAATAATTTTCAGACCCCCGTGCCATAAATCAATACATTTTTACATAGCATAATTGGAAAATTTTGAATAACAAAGTTATGAAAAATTAACCTGCCGCCGCTGTATGCTTTTAGAAAATGTGAAATGTATGTAAACTACTTGTTTAAAACTGCCTGACTCCGGGAACAGTTTCCTAGCTTATCATCACGATCCACTTCCAGTAATTGTAAAATAGTTGGATAGTAGAAGTTCTCAAACCAGGTTGTGGTAGTTACTCATGTTAAGTGTATTTTAAACGTTTTTTTTCATTTTTCTCTTTACATACTTCGTAATTTGAAATAATTTCGAAACGCTCTGGATATAATTATTTTTTCAGTCAAATAAAATTCGGAATAATAAAGCTGTAATAAAATTTTGAATAATTAACAAAATTTAAAAAGCACTTGACTTTTTGCTATTTCGAGTAATTATTGAATTTAATTATTTATATTTTTGTTTCAGTAGGTACTATTTTCAGTAGGTACAGTAAAATTCCGTTAATTAGAACAACGATAATTCGTATTTTTCGCCATTTTCTAGGTCCCAAAATTGACTTTTCTTAATAAATTTGACTGTTAATTAAAAAAAAACCGCTTATTTCGTAATGTTCACCAAAAAGTATTTATAAATTCTAATAATTCGAAATATTCCACACAAATCACGGATAACGTAGTAGAAATCCCTGGTGTGATACGCGCTGTGAACAATTCAATTTCCGGGGTTCCCCCTATATCTTTTTTTTTTTTTTTAACCACTTTGCACGGATTTCTCCTGTTACACAAAGAGGGTCTGCTTCTAGCGTTAGCTTATTCGTTAGGAATAATATCAGCCAGGATTCTTCTCATACTGTTAGACGCTACCGAGAATATATGCACAGTGTCATTCAGTTGGTTCAATATCTCTATACCACGCGTGACTGAGTGTTTAGCCATGATATTCGTCCTATAAGTTGGTATGTAGAACAGAGGGTGATTCCTTGCACGGCTATATTTATTGGGTACATATAAACTTAGTGCTTCTAGAATCGCGGGACAGTTAAATGAACCTTGGAAAACCTTTATTAGGAATATCGCAATGGATTCTTGCCTTCTTGTTTCGAGGCTTCTATAGTTACACACCGTGAGAAGTTCGGCATGGTGAGCATATTTTGGGTAATCGCCCTTTGTTCTGTACCATAGATATCTGAGGAATGTTTTTTGTATTTGTTCTATATTGTTTTTATATTTGAGCTGATGAGGAGCCCAAACCGTAGATGCATATTCTAATTTGGTTCTAATTAGATAATTATATAAGTTTCGGAGGATATCGGTGCTGTTAAATTCTCTTGATATTCTCATTATAAAACCGAGTAGTTTGTAACAGTCCGATATCAAACGTTAGACATGGTTAACGAACGTGAGTCCGACATCGAAGGTTACGCCCAAATCCTTGAATTCAGAAACTCTGTTTAGTGCCACTCCCTGTATAGTATACTGATGGTGGATTGGTGAAAACGATCGACTATATGATACACAGACACATTTATTAATGTTGAACAGAAGATGATTTTGCTCACTCCAGGAGACAAGGGAGTCTAGATCCTGTTGTAACAGCACACAGTCGTGAGGTGAATCGTCAGCGAACAATAAACATGTCGAGTGACTTATGGAATTTTGAATGTCGTCTATTAATATGAGGAAAGAGACAATATCGAAATATCTCAATTTTATTATAGTAAGAATGTGAAAGCTCACCGATAAAATAAAGAAACGATTTAAAAGGAAATAATAAAAAATATGCGAGTATTTTTTGTGTACCTGTTATTTTTTACCTTTCTATAAATTAGTAAATTTTCTATTACGAAATTTTAATTCTGAGATCAAGTGGAGCGATATTTGATGTTTATGTGGAATATTCTAAACGTCAAGCGGTTTGTTGACATTCCTGAGAGTTTACCTTCAGTAAGAAGGCGTTGACGAATCGCAATTATGTTTATGGTTGTATGTCATATTATTAATCTTTCGAAGTTGGATGCCTGTTTTAACCCAAATAAGTGGTGGTATACACAGAGTAGGTGTAAAGATACACGGGCAAAAGGTGGATATGATAAGGTTCGCTGACGATATTGCTATGGTTGCTGAAAGTGAAGAGGAACTACAAGAGACCTTAACAACTATGGAAAGCATTCTTCAAAATAACTACAGTATGAAGATAAATAAAGACAAAACAAAGCTGCTGACTGTAGGCCGAGCGCAACACCAGATGAGAATAGTGATGTCGGGTAAACCACTAAAGAACACCAAGGAGTTTGTCTACCTCGGGAGCAAAATAACATGGGACGGTCGGTCCAAGAGCGAGGTCGACAGCCCTATACATCAGGCTAGACTTGCATTTAATAAAAGGTCGAAAATAATAGAATCAAATAATATAGACCTAAAACTGAGAATACTCCTCATCAAGACCTATGTATGGAGTATCTTGATGTACGGCTGCGAGACATGGTGCCTATCCGAAAGAGATAGACGAAGACTAGAGGCTTTTGAGATGTGGTCCTATAGAAGACTATTAGGAATTTCCTGGAGAGACCGCATCACAAATGAAGAGGTTCTCCAACGAATCGAAGGAGGAAGGCACCTGCTCAGGATCCTGTCCGAAAGGCGTGCAGGATGGATCGGTCATATAATACGACAAGAGGGCCTCTTGCATGCCATAATGGAGGGTATGACCGAGGGGACAAACTCTAGGGGACGCCCGCGCCGAGAGTACCTGGAGGACCTGTTGGTGGACGTGCGCTGCTCAACATATACAGATTTAAAAAGAGCCGCACAGGACAGGGAGGAAGGAGGAGAAGAGTTGAAATTGCTGCAAACCAATCTTAGGACTGCAACCACGGAGGGAGGAGGAAGTGGTATTAATGGGTATAGTTTTGGGTGTTCTTTTCATATAAAATATTACGTATTTTTAGTTTTATTTTATATTTAATAATTTCATAATTATGAACATTATTTTGACATGAACTTCGTAGGTTGTAATATTTTAATTAAGTGCGCGAAAAAATAAAACTGTATAGGTGAACATACTAATATGACTCATTATTAGTATGTTCACCTAGTTTTAACACATCGATCAATAAGTCCCGGGACTAACTACTAAAACAACATTTGTTTGCCAAAATTCTTCTTTATTCATCAACATAGTATCTTTCAAGAGCGATACATTCATTCCAACGCTTTCTTAACTTTTCTATGCCAGCCGTGTAGAACGATTTATCTTTGGTTTCAAAATAGGCGTTAGTTTCGGCAATCACTTCTTAATTGGAGCCAAATCTCTTTTCCTGGAGCATCTTTTTGAGGTCTGCGAACAGCCAATAGTCGCTGGGGGCCAAATCTGGAGAATACGGTGGGTGAGGAAGCAATTCTAAGTTCAACTCATGCAATTTGGCCATCGTTACCATCGACTTGTGACACGGTGCATTGTCCTGATGAAAGAGAACTTTTTTCTTCTTCATATGAGGCCGTTTTTTTGCAATTTCTGCCTTCAAACGCTCCAATAACGCTATGTAATATTCGCTATTGATGGTTTTTCCCTTTTCAAGGTGATCGATGAATATTATACCATGCGCATCCCAAAATACGGAGGCCATAACCTTCCCGGCCGACTGTTGAGTTTTTGTCGCTTCGGACGACTTTCACCGGCTGCTCTCCACTCAGCTGACTGCCGATTTGATTCCGGAGTATAGTGGTGGATTCAAGTTTCATCCATTGTCACACACCGACGCAAAAACTCCTGTTTATTTCGCGTAAACAGTGCCAAACAGCGCTCTGAATCATCGATGCTTTGTTGTTTCCGTTCCATTGTGAGCAAACGCGGCACTCATTTCGAAAAAAGCTTTTTCATGACCAAATGTTCATGCAAAATAGTGTAAAGACTACCAAATGATATCTTCAGGATATCAGCTATCTCATGCAACTTTACTTTGCGATTTTCCATTACGATTTTGAGGGTTTTTTTATGCTTTCTGGTGTAACAGCCTCATTTGGACGACCAGAGCGTTCAGCATCATTTGTGTTTATACGACCGCATTTGAAATCAGCATACCACTGACAAATGGTTGTTTTCGACGGAGCAGAGCCCGAATAATACTTTTCAAGCCATCGCTGAGTTTGAACGGTATTTTTTTCCCATTGAAAAGCAAGGTTTTATCAACACACGAAATTCGTTTTTTCCATTGTTTTGAAAAAAGCAAAAGTAGCGTCATTAAAACCACTGTAACTCAATGACACAATGTCGGAATATCATGAAAGTTTGACACGTAACTTCTAAAGGTTTGTACTAACTGAGAATGGTGTGGATTTGTTATTATAAGATCCATCTGTTGGTTATTCCCGGGAATTGTTGATTGATACGTTAGTATAATTTTGAGAGTATTATTTATATTGTTAAATACTCGTATATCGTCGGGAGAGTATGTCAAGCGTTAATAACACCCAAAGTATGGAATCATTAAGTTTTTAACAAAACACCTCAAATCATTTTGGAAGACATGTTAACGGTTTATGGGGATTGTTGCCCTGGAAAAACGACGGTTTACAAGTGATAGTCTTTTTAAGCAAGGGAGAGAATCGATTGAAGACGACCTCCACGACCAGGACGGCCTTTTGAGGTCACTTCGTCAAACATCGTCAAAAAAGTAAAAAAGCTTGTGCTAGAAGATGCCCGCCTAAATAAACAACAGCTTGCAGAAATGGTTGGAGTATCACCTACTTGTACGACCATTTTGAATATCCTCCATCAGCATCTAGGGATGTCAAAATTTCAAAAACAACATGTCAAATGTTCACGACAGTTTTTGATTCTCTGGACCGCAGAAACAGCGTGTATGAGATTTTGATCCGAATAGTTACTGGAGATGAAACTTCAGTTCATCGTTATGAGCCTGAGTCGAAGCAGGAGTCTATGTAGTTGCAAGGGCACACATGTCATCCCCCTAAGAAATTCAAAGTGTCGCAATCGGCCGGAAAAATTATGACTACAATTTTTTGGGATGCGAAAGGCATACTGCTGATACATTACAAATATAAGGTCATCACAATAACTGGAGAGTACTACTCTGGTCTGCTTGTGCAGTTAAAAGAAATTGTGAAAGAGAAAAGGAAAGGAAAATGGGCAAAAGGGGTGCTGCTTTTGCATGGCAATGCTCCCGTGCACAAAAGCAATTCTGCATTCGCTGCTCTTTACAACTGTGGCTTCCAAACATTAAAATATTAAAAAAGAACTTCGAGGGAAGAAATTTATGGGCGTTAAAGTTAAAAATGCAATTTCGGCTTATGTTGAGGGTAAAGTAAATTTTTTTCGTTGTTATAAATAAGCTTATTGAAAGATCTGAAAAATGTATTAGAGTTAATGGTGAATATGTTCAAAAGGAAAATAAAGTTTTTCCCCGTTTCCCCTTCATTTCAAGAATTTATTGACTTTCCTTCGTATTTCATTTGTGCAACTTGGTGGTCAGTAAAAGGGTCATCGATTTTTAAATGTTAGAAGAAGGTCTCGATTTTCAAAGATAGCGAACAGATACAGTACATCCAAAATGGAAACGGGAAAAGAAGTAAGAGATGTGTGTGTAGTTCTCTGGGTGCTGGTTGACACAGGTGTAAATTATAATGACTGCATTGATGAAGATTATATTATAATATAATAATCGCGATCGAGCTGACTGAGACAAGGTTATATATCATGTAATACTAATGTTCCAGAAATTATTTTTCAACAATTATGTGGTATTGAAAATGCATTTATGAATACTACAGAAAAATTAGTGTAGGTAGTTAAAATAATATCAATATTTGAAAAAAAAATTGATAGTATTTGCACATTTTTTTTATTTTCAAACAGTTTTTAATGTTTTATTTTTCTCTTAATTAAATTACATAAAGTATACACTGTATGATTCACACAATCACATTAGTCGACTCAGTTCAGAACTTGGCTTCGGGATTGTGTGTCGCGTTTCCTCCGCTCTTATGTTTACCTTAGCAAGACTATCGATATAATCCAATTTCAGCCAATAATTAATAATTGTTTCGGACACCTTTTCGTTTTGACCAACCAAAAGGTTCGTGAAAAAATATTTTTTAATTATTCTTTTGTGTACATTAGTATTATTTAGCTTCAATATTGTCCTTTCGTCCTATTGTAAGTTTTGCGGCCGTCTGGACCAATCAGTTAGATCACATTTTGTGGTTCTGCGATGATAATCGAGTCAATAACTTCCGAAGAGATTTCTACTCTTATATTTGTCCATTTTCAGACTCCTATTTAGTGGCGTCAAAGGATAGTGCTGCCTTTGAAACTTTACCGTCAACATGCTAGGCTGTTTGAACTCCGAGCCTTAAGTCGCTTTATAAGTATATTTTCTGCATTCCTTCGGTAATTTTACATCTCCCGTGATGTCAGACCTTAAGTTCGCAGTGACTATTAATTTTTTCACACTCCGATGTATCGCCACCGGAGAAAGAGCCTCTTTAGGTAGTCCCTTCTTCGTCACTACATGACAAAAAATAAATAAAGAAGCTTTCGATCTTTTAGTGTAGATTGCGCTGGATGGGAATTTGTTTGGTCTCTCATAACTGCGTGGCTGGTGGTGGGATCGAACTGAACTGAACTTAACAGCAATGAACATTGTTACATTTTGGCGGACTTACCGTATTAGCCCGACTATAAGGCGAGGTTTTTATTTAAAAAGGCGATACGTAAATAGGGGAGTCGCCTTATATTCGAGTTTTATTTTTCATAATATTATAATGGCGAGGGAAATGTTTTTTTCTCCAAAAAGCAGACAAAAAATAGGGGTCGCCTTATAATCAGGGTCGCCCTATAGTCGGGCCAATACGGTATTGTTATAAAGCAACCAGCTTAACTTGGACACGTAAAGTTCTTTTAATCCATGATATACTTGACAAAGGAAATGTTTATTTAGGCAAATTCAAATAAAAAAAAAACGAATTCCTGGACAATAATGATAGGACTGCAGGAAAGGAATCTGTTTAAGGAAGGAAAAATAGGGTATTGAAGTATTTTCCCAATATTCTTTCGATCGTGATTAAGGATAGTCCATATCTGATAGCTGTTTGAAGTTCGTTCCACAGTCGCAAAATAGTGTTTACCATATAGTCATTTAAAATTTCAAGTGAAATAAATATCAATAAAAAATGTATCCATTTTTATTGTTGACACATTAAAAGCCCGAAGGATCGTTATCGTTTTGTACTTCCTGATTTATATTCATCATAATTTGTTCACCATGCCCCTGTTGGTGTAGGCAGAGATAACATATTGTATGTCAATCTATACACACATGGTGGGGCTATAGCTATATGGCAATCTCTTCCAACCAACCAGAAATATGTTGTTAACGAGGCTTTAAATGAAAACCAGACTGATTTTTTTAAATAAATTGGGTACCGTCACGAATCGAACTGGCAATCTCCGGGTTAAAATACAAGCGTTCCACTTCATTCTATCCTAGCACACATATTTCGCTTCTGCCACGTCCATACACCTCGTCATGCAAACTCTCCTATTACAAAGGTATTCTTTCCTTTTTCAGAATTTGATTAATTTGATCGTGCCACGAGTTTCTGGGTCTTCTCAAACTTCTCGTATCTTCTTTATTAATCGTTTAGAATATTTTTGTAAATTCATTCTTTCTACGTGGCCGAAACATCTCAGTGGTTCTATCTCAACCACTATATCTTCTTTTAATCCAAATTCTTAATGTCCGTATTTTTTATTCAGCCATACGTTTTTTTCCACACAATGGATTAAATAATGTTTTTTTAACGTATCAATCATGCGATAAAAGATAGGTTATCCGTGGCTTAGTTGGAAAGACGTTTGTCTTCTAGCCCGAGGGTTGCGGGTTAGTACCCCGATATTTTGAAAATAAGGTTCAAGTCTTGCACAGCACCGGTACAAAGACTGTAAAATTGGTGGATAGCTGCTGCTCAATCCTCGGAGATTCAAGTTTGCTTCTTGCGTTTTCGGCGAAGAGCAGGAGAAATTCCTCTTTGGCAGGTAGAAGTCGAAATAAAAACACAGACGTTCCAGCAGATGGAATATTTTTTTCCGTTTTTCGTTCCTTATGTTCAGCTCATCGATTATCGTAAGCCCCTTGATTCGATCGGGTATGCCGTCACGGCTTGCAAGCGTCGCGCATACTACGCGCTTTCCGCGCGTAGGGGGTGTCCGATTATCTATAGTGATAATTGTGAAGGCCACGTATAAGGAACAATTTATTACAATACGTACAGGTATACAGGTTAAATACAGATAATACATTACAATATGATAATGTACAATAATAATTTCTAAACAATTTCAAAGGCTATGTAAAATTAAATTCACACATCTATGTGACGCATATGTCCGATACAAGTCTAGTTTTCACTTAAAGCCTCTTGCACGTCTTTTTGGTTGGTTAGAAAAAATTCGCACATGGAAATAAATCCACTATGTTGTTAACATAATCAGAATATCTTTGAATTCAACTGGGGACTCCAGAATTGACAACAAATGTGTTTTCTACCTAATTTGATAGCTTGTTATAATTGAATCACTAAAGAACACATATAAATACACTCGTAAACATAAGTTGTTTTTAATGTAATTATCAAACAACCAACTAATTATTGCTAAAATTCATAATTCTTCAGGCTACACATAGTGGGGAATCAGTATGGAATGGTAAGGGTCTGACAGTAAATTCTTTCATGAAAGTGTGATGAATAATACTGACGTGAGCCCAATTTTATGCTTACTATTTAATGAAAAAAACTGTGTAGTTTTCCTATATATTATATATACTAAATATAAAGGGGCCCTTTTTCAATTTTGCATTGGGGTTCAATTTTTTTGTTACGCCTCTGATAAAACGAACTCTTTACTTTTTATATTTTTTTCGGGTACCACCGGGAATCGAACTCGCAACTCTTGGCTGGTAGTCAAGTATCTTATCAAGTAGATCACGGTAGTCTCCATTTTACTTTCACCAGATGCCAGATAATATTGTAGTAAACCAGCGGTACTTTCCTGACACGTAAAACAAAGTTTTTAAAATGTATTAAACATCGTAAATGTATCAGAAATACTTTAAATTGTGACTGTTATTAATTTTAAATGCTCATAAACGTCGACAATCATTCTATAATATTTGAGTGTAGAAATTAAGTTAAACGTAATAAAACTGTCTTAAGTTTTTCTGTAACCAGAGGCATTTTGGCGCCAGGGGAATCGATTCAAAAACGCCTCCCCCCCCCCCAACACGAAATGGGACAAATTGTGCCAATTAATTTTCTCCATCAAATTCAATTGAAAATTTCACATGTGTATTTGTATACATCGTGATGCGTGATCGATGTATGTTCTAATACAAACATTATTCGTGTCACAGTTTTAACTAAAGCAGTGGCGTAGTTGGAAGCTATTTAATAAATCTATTTTTCTTTTTTTTCTAAAATGAATTTTGACGCCGTTTAGATATTGCACATGGGGCCAGTGCTCCGGTCGCACCACTCTTGTCTCAGATATGTCTGTAATACCCATACTTAACGTATAGGTATTACTTAAAAAGTCTGAAATATTGTACATTCACATAACGAAAATCAATTAAGTATATCTGGAAGAATAAAAAAAATGCCAAAAAACTGTAAAGGCTGTATCCATATAACTTACCTTATAAATACTTTATGGTTTATTTAAGAAATTAATGTTCTATTTCAAAATTAAATATTGTATTGCATTAAGCTTTTATTGGATATAACACAACCTTGCAAGTTTATTGCTATGGCAATCTTTTCCTAATAACCAAAAAAAAACGTTAACAGAAAGAGAACTATAGAGAAAACTGAATTGGAATCCTTTTTTTTAAACTGGTTTTTAACATAAATCAAACTGTAACCCTTGGAATGAAATACAGATGTCTTACCAACTAGGCCACAGAGGCGGACAATCTTGACTTTTTCATCTGAGGTATTGTGGAAACAAAAAAGTACAGAATTTGAATGAGGATTTATAACAGGATAAAAAATATTAAATATGGGTATGAATATATTTTGTTTCCCTTTACAATGCAATAAATAAACTGAAATTTAAAACATAATTCTCAAATAACATTTATTTAACAACTAATAATAATAAACATGTTTCAACAAAAGAAAGAAAACGTGCAATGTTGATGATTTTTCTGAAATAAAAAATATGAATATAAAACAATGAAAATACATGAAAAAAATCAATAAAAACATCATCATCATCATCAAATATACGCCCTGACCACTGCTCTAGCATATTCTCCCAATATTGTGATGGCACAGGGTAATATTTCTCCCATTATATGCTTCCATTGTTTCCCCTTCATTGCAATTATTTACATGTGGGCAAAATTCTCTTGAACATTTATTGCAATATCTATGTTCCCATCTGATAATATACCTCAAAGCTAAAATGTCGCAGTTAGGTTGAATTCCCACTTATCCGTAGTCATACCATAAGCTGCTCAATAGCTGTCTTTGGGTCAAGCGTTGGCTGAGCTACACATGCCATTGCTTGCATTTAAAATAATTCCCTGTGACACATTGATTGCTAGGTTGCCCACCCGCACCTATCTTGGCTCTTAGTTGGTTATTCTCAAGTTCAAATGTGATACATTTTGGAAATTGACCTAATAATTCAAAATCATCTAGTTACTAGTATCATCGGTCATGGGAAGCAAAACAAACCATTAAAATTTAATATATTCCAAATCATATGTTAGGATGGGGCATAAATGCATTATCTT
Source organism: Odontocerum albicorne (assembly GCA_949825065.1). Lineage (NCBI taxonomy): Eukaryota > Metazoa > Arthropoda > Insecta > Trichoptera > Odontoceridae > Odontocerum > Odontocerum albicorne. Next base: position 39,468,713 of record OX463849.1, read on the forward strand.
TAACAAAGGGTTTTTATACAGTCAAGTAATGACAAAAAGCTTTTGCTTTGAACCAGTCAAGTTCATGATCCTCATGTTGTCCCTATCCAGTGTGATCAAATTTTAGTATTGTGAATGTTTTTTATTTTGTTTTTTCAGAATATTTGAAATGTTCAGTGGAAAATGTTACAGCAAGGCTCGCTTAGATGGGATGACAGCTGTTATTACAGGATGTAATACCGGGATAGGCAAGGAGACTGTCCTGGATTTTTATAGGAGGGGTATGTATAGATGTGATAATATTACAACTTCTGTTTCTTAAAATATGGTGGTGATGTGTACTCCTATAGAGGAAATAATTGGCAAAACTTACAATTTTTTAGCGATTTTGAATTTCGATCCTGGAAACATACAGCCTGACACATTCCCAGCAAAACCATTGTTGTACAGATATCCCTCATTATATGTGATCTCACTATAACGTAATGTAAATAATTGACAATAAAAATATTTTTTTTTTACCATTTTTAAGTAACTTTTTTTTAAACCTGTCCCTATCTCACCCAGATTAAAATCAATTTGCTTCATGCATTTTTTTATCAATGGGAATTTTACTATAGCCCATTAATCGTGTAAAGGGAGGGACATCTGTATTGTTAATTATGTACTCTGTTTTTTCTAGGCTAGCTTACCAGCTTCATATTCTTCATGCTCTTACCAGCTTCATATTAAAAAAAAGGCTTATAATAAACCTATGTATACGGCTAAGGTATTGCCTTCATAGCGAGTATTTGTCTACATGAGTATTTTAAGGAAACCTAAATTCTGAATACCTCCCAGCATGACTCAAATAAGTTTGAAAAATTTAAAAAACAATATTTATTGAACATTTAATGACAATAATAATATAATAAACAGCAACATAAAACATATTCAGAATAGTAGGCCCTCTTATGTGTTACACCAGTCAGGAAAGTCATTATGATCTGATTGTGATAGTCATTACACTCAACAAGGGCGATCCAAGGTTCTGGTTTTGACCTTTATTTAAACCTGACAATCATTTGCATAATGGTGGATCACACTACCTGCGGGGCAGTAATAATTAACGGAAGCCAGTTTATTTTTCAAATGCATTTATTTATTGAAATTATTTTCATTGATTATATTGTTATGAACAGTAATGATTAACAGAAACCAGTTTATTTTTCAAATACATTTATTTATTGTAGTTATTTGCCATAATTATGCTGTCAAATGTTCACCATGCATCACCTATTATAACAATTATTCTATCATGAATAATTCATGATGAAATTATTTTCCCATTATGAATTGTGTAATGTTGATTCTTTGACATTACTCATCACAGGATACAACTTGAACATGTCTGCTGGGATCATTTTTAATTTCAAATATTATTTAACTGATGATGATGATTAGATGATGCAGTTGGCTGTTAATTGCTAAAAATGTCTTGTAGTTTGATTTTATATACTAGCCCCATGTCATCAACAAGGATAAGGATTTTGGATATCTTGTTGAACATCTTTGACAGTATTACTAGTATTAATGAACTGGTGGATAGGGATTTTTATATTCATTCTTTTTAATGTAACAGTTTTGATCCCAGATTCAAAATGGTACTTATTATATTTATTCTACTACATTTCCCATTGTATACAAAACAACCTGGCAAGCTTGTAAAAATATCAAATTTGAATAATTCTTTTGGGTACCATAGAGAATTCAACATTATTATGGAGTAGATGATACATCGGATAAGCATCCTACCAACTCCTCCCATGGTGATATGATGATACACAATTTAAAGATTAATATTATGTCAATAGACTAAAAGTAACATTTTTAGCAAAATTGTATTTAGATTTTATTATTTATGATGAATACAAATAAATTCAAAGAAAAAAAATCTTCAATTGCATTTCTACAAATGTTCTTATTCATTTTATTAAGCCAATTAATTTTTTTAGGGTTGCCAATTTGAAAATCATTATTTGGAAAACCCATTTAATTTTAAGCAGATTTCACAAAATTACAATCACTACATTTTATTAATTTTTTTCACGTTTCAATTTCTCTAAAAAGTATTTTAACTCAATATTATTCGTACAACTAGTTTTCTCAGTCTGAAGTTAAGTTTTCAATGCTTGATAACAATAATGAATACTTGCCTAATTAACTAATTAATAAAATATTTGTTTTTATCAATTAATACTTATTGGTTTCTTATCAACTTGACAAGAATTGTTGAAATATTTTTGTAACTAATGAATTTTAATCAATAAAAAAAATGTTAATCAACTATCAAATTGATCTGATTGTTTTAAAAATATTTTAAATTAGATTCCATCTTTAGGGTATGTATACATTTTTGAGGACTTTAAGATGATGTTATTAGCCCTTAAACAGAAGTATATAATAAATGGCATATAAACTCATAATTATGGGATTAAGAAGTGGGATAATGAATCATAAAAAGTTATAAATTCTCTATGAAACTTGTTCTGTAGTTCAAGAGTATACTATATATTATTTATGAAAATTTTCCCAACAAATCCAAATTTTATTTCTCTACTGCCATTTCAAAACCAAAGCTACTCCATATACGAGTACAGTATCATTATTGCTTTTTTTCAAACTGTTAATTTGAGAACGCTTTTTGAATTTGAGCATTTCAAAATAAAAGAATCATATATACACTCTATCACGCTGTTTCCTTGAGTAGACAGAGGGGACAGAGTGCTAAATTTTCCTATTACAACACACATCATTCACCTCTTCTACATTCATACACTTTCTCATACAACTTCTATGATTTCTCTGTTTTTTTGTATTTCCATTTTTCAAAATACCTTTCCCTTGATTTAACCATAAATTCCTTAGCCTTCCTCTACTACGCCTTCCCCTCACATTTGCACTGTATATTAGTTTTTTTTTTCAGTATTTTTTCATTTATTCATTCTACATGCCCAATCCATCTCAGTGTTCTTCTTTATCTATCATTCCTCCCTAATCACTGATTCATTTTCTATCGTACATTTTTACCCCATGTATTATTCTACTCAGTGCACGCATTTCTACAACATTTCTTTGACTGCTTTCAGTATTTTTCCAGTCCAAATTTCACTTGCATACATCAAAGTTTTTACTAGAGTACTATTGTGGACTATCATCTTAGTAGATTTTGATACTGTCATGTTTGAGTATAAATGTTTTAATGTCCCGTGAGCTTTATTTCCTATACTAAAGGAATCATTTTATCTAAATATTAAAAAATTTACAGAAAAAAAAAAAATCAAACGATCAAATTTAAGAAGATTTGTCCATGTTATTTTTCTATAAAAAAATAGAAATATGTTTTTTTATGTTAAATAAATTTACTAGACCACTATTTTCCTACAGGTGCCCACATTGTGATGGCATGTCGGGACACAAACAAAGCTGAGGCTGCTTTGAAAGTTGTCCAAAGGACATGCATGGGTGAAAAAAATCTTGGATCCATAGTTATCACAAAATTGGATCTCAATTCACTCACTTCCGTTAGAGAATGTACAAAACACATTCTGGAAACGGAACCCCAAATAAACCTGCTTGTGAACAATGCAGGTGTTATGATGTGTCCTGAAGGAAAGACAGAAGATGGATTTGAGATACAAATTGGAACAAATCATTTGGGACATTTCCTCTTTACACTTTTGCTACTTCCAAGGATAATTAACTCGAAATCTGCAAGAATTGTGAATGTTTCTTCAATAGTGCATGAATGTAAGTATCAATTTATAGAAAAAATATCCACTTTTATTGAATGAAGAGTACAATGTGAAAATAAGAGGACGCAAAACAATGTTTTCTGAGTTTCAGTATTGTGGACAAATATATGAAATTTGTGATAAAGGTATGAGACAACTTCGCCACAACAAGCCTTGCCTAGTAAAATGGTTCTAATTATCCACAAAATGGAGGGTTTAAGTATTATTATGCACTTGTACTTTATGGCTCACCTTTCCAAACAATGTAAATTTTAAATGATATATTCTGGATATGAAAAATTAAAAAAGAAAACAAGTTTAGATTAACACATTTTGTTCATATTTTTAATCATGCCGCATAAGAAATATATTCATTATTTTTTAATATATAATATAATATTTAACTATACAAGCCTTGACGTTTTCCTTCTGCACTTTTCAAATATTCTATTGCTCTTGAGTGAAAAGCAACTTATATTTTGAGTTAAAAATAAAATAAATAAATATTTATAAAAACAAGCGAATACAAATAACCAATGAAAATTTAATATGGAAAACATAATGACTTATGTAGCACTACTATGTGCAATTAAATTATAACACAATACATTTACATGAAAGGTCATATTTGTATTGATCTTTGAGATTTGATTAATAGATTTATTAAGCTAAGCATTTCAACATTCCTGATCTCCTGGTTTCACTTCAGATCTCATTTTAGTTATTAACTACCTTGCATAAAATCTATCAGCACTCTTGAGATTTAAATATACCATATATCAGTGGTTTTAAACATTTTCGTTTCACAATGCTCTAAGTGCACAGAGATTTTTTCATGATGCCATACCAATTAGAAGTATGAGTGAGTGAAAACATACCAATTAGAAGTATGAGTGAGCTTGTTGATCACTACAGTTTCTTAAATCTTGGCATGGAAAACTTGATGCATTTCATTTTCTATTTCACATTGACTTTTGAGCCTTTAATTGCAATTACCACCGAAAACCTATCTTTGCAGAGATAAGCTGTCCCAAATGGAACCAGGATTTGCTAAACTATGACATTCAGCAAAGAATATTCATCCTTGACTGTTTTAAAATTCAATCAGAGTCACACTGACAAGTTTTATTTTTAAATTTACTAAGTTTGCCTGCAATTATTAAAATTTTAGGGTATCTGGAATTATTAAAATATTAATGATACTTGTAGCAACCCAAGTATCCAAGGCTTTCATTTCAAAAACCTCTGCTCTTTATTTTAAAACAGTGCTATTTGATCATTCTTATCATGTATGCATAAATTGTACTTTCAGTTTTTGATGTACAATAGTTTCTATTTGAATTTTTAGTCTATAGTTCGGAAATTCTAGGATGAGTCCTGTGACAGCTCACAAATTTGCCCCGATACAACCTTATGTAATGTATTTACCTAAATAACTTGCTATTTATTAGAATTGAGGCTAATATTAAAAATGATAAAATAATTAAAATTACTGAACATCGTTACAAGGTTGTATTGGGGCAAATTTGTGAGCTGTCACAAGACTCATCCTACATTTTCTGAACTATAGTATATTTTATTCATTTTTGCATGTGTCAAGTTTTATTGTAAAAGATTATCTTTTTTAGATGCATCTATTAATTTGGATGATTTAAATTTTGAGAACAGGACGTACAGTCCTCTTAGTGCATATGGCCAAAGTAAACTGGCAAATGTTTTATTTACAAAAGAATTAGCTAAGAAATTGCAAGTAAGTATGATTAAAATTATTTTAAGCAATAATTAACAGTTATTATAAACAATATAAAAATAACCAACATTTGATGGAGGATAAATACTCAAAAGAAATAGTAAATTAGATTTTTTTTATTCAAAAAAACTTATTTTCTTATTGACTAGTTATTATTTATATTGGGTGTACAAATAAGTCACCGCCGTTTGACAAAAGTTAGCGCCACCAGTAAGTTATGGTTAAAATTGTCAGATGTAAAATGTCATTATCGTAAGGTTGGACATCTGTCAACAACATGACCTTGAAATATTAGTGAATTTTTATCAGTATAACATATTTTTTTGTGTTCGAAAATGTCAAGTTTTGAGCCGAATAAGCGTCATTTGCGGGAACTTTTGATTTACTTCTTCAATTTGAAGAAATCTGCAGCTGAGGCGCATCGATTGCTTGTAGAAGCATATGGTGAGGCTGCCTTAAGTGAGAGAAGTTGTCGTGAGTGGTTTCAAAAGTTTAAGAACGGTGAATTTGACATCGAAGACAAAGAACGTAGCGGAAGGCCGAAAGTGTACGAAGACGCGGAATTGGAAGTATTATTGGATCAAGATTCGTGCCAAACGCAAGAAGAACTTGCACTTACATTAGGAGTGACTCAACAAGCAATTTCACATGGGTTGAAATCATTGGGAATGATTCAAAAACAAAGAAATTGGGATTCATATGAACTGACACGGAGAAACTTTGAATGCCAATTTTCCACATGTGAAATGCTGCTTGCCAGGCATAAACGAAAGGGTTTTCTGCACCATATAGTCACTGGTGATGAAAAATGCATCCATTATGATAATCCAAAAAGGAAGAAATCATGGGGATCCCCTGGTCATGCTTCAACATCTACGGCTAAGCCAAATATTCATGGAAAAAAACTCTAGTTGTGTATTTGGTGGGATCAGCTTGGTGTCGTGTATTATGAGTTGCTCAAACCGAATGAAACCATTGCTGGGGCTGTCTACCGAACATAATTGATGAGATTGAGTCGAGCACTCGAGGAAAAGCGCGCCCACTACTACGCCAGACACGACAAAATTATTCTCCTGCATGATAATGCTAGTCCACATGTTGCGGCACCGGTCAAAACCTATTTGGAAACACTCAATTGAGAAGTTTTACCCCACCCGCTGTATTCACCAGACATTGCTCCTTCTGATTACCACTTGTTTTGATCGATGACGCATGGCCTGTCTGAGCAGCACTTCACATCATATGAAGATACCAAAAATTGAGTCGATTCGTGGATAGCCTCAAAAGATGATGATGATGACTGACGCGGTATTCGTATGCTGACAGAAAGATGGGGAAAAGTAGTGGCAAGCGATGGGTACTACTTCGAATAAAACATGAGGTTCCGTTCTTTCACAATAAATGCCCATTTTTTTATAAAAAACGGCGGAAACTTATTTGTACACCTAATATTATTCAGTTAAGAGTCTTGACAAGTGCGCATGGTTGAAAATAAATTTCATTCTATGCATTTCAGGTTTTTTGTTGGTTAAAATAATTCATTAACTTAAATAAAATGAACCTTATTACTATAAGAAATTTAAAATGAAATTTTTTGAAGAATACCAATTTACAAAATACCTTTATGAAGAGGGATTGTGGGAAATATCGAAATATTATGGTGAGGATGAAAAATAATTGCGATTCCTTCACTATACGGAAACAGCAGTGGACATGTAAAATTAAATAGAGAACTTTATGAGGGGTTAAACATTACTAAATGTGTAAAGTAAAGCAAGGATGTGTGATGTCACCTTGATAGTTCAATTTTTATATTGATTCATGTATGTACAATTTAAAAGATAATGGGATAGGGATTTTTATACCTGAATATGTGTTTGTAATAAATCTATGTGAACTTAATATGTAGATAATATGGTTGTGCTTCCTAAAAATGAAGATGATTTAAGGGATGTGATAAATGAGCTCTATGAGAGATATGGCAAGTGAAATATTTAAAAATGAATGCAGTGATATCAAAGAGTATGGTTACAGAAAGAGGTTGTAAAAAGTATTTGTGATTTATTGAGGTAGATGAGTTCTGTTATCTGGGTGGTATGTTTATGTGTGATAGGCAAGCTGTAAGGGCATTAAAGAAGGGTAGCGACAGTGAACAAGATAAACAGAGCTTTTCTTATATCAAAAGAATCAAATCGACAATAATTTTGTATTGATGACCTTTACGTATGGGAGTGAAGCTTGAACTCGGCATAAGAAGGATCAAAGTAAAAATAATGCTGTGGAGATTCGTGCACTAAGAAAAACAATTGGAGTGGAAATGTTTAAAAGAAGGTGAAACAAGAACATTAGGAATGAATACAAGGATAAAATTATGTTTTAAGTCAAATGAAGAATGAAGTGTTAAGATGGTTTGGATGCATCTTCTTCTCCATGGCTCCATCCCAACTCATTGTCTGCGAAGACTGTTGGGGTCAGCTCTCCTCGTCTTCAGGTTGTATGCTCTTCTGTCCCGGACTACGTCCCCCAGGCTGTGCCTCTGCATCAGGTTATATTTTTGGCACCACCCATGAATTCTTTGGTCTTCCTCTGGTTGTTATTCGAGGCAGATCCATGAAGATTGCCTGGTTCATAATGTGATCGGGTGCTCTGCGTCCAACGTGCTCATGTGCCAACATCCAACGTGGTTTGGATGGATGAAGAGAACGAAAAAATGAATAAGCAAATATACAAGTGAGAGTGCATGGTGTGTGCATATATGAATAATAGAACATTGTGCATGAAGAGATATATAAATGTGAAGGAAGTGAAAATTGTGCATTTGGATATAAAAGAGTGGAGATCTGTTCTTTTTGCCTACCCCGCATGGGGCACTGCGTGATGATATGTATGTATGTGTTAATTTTTTATTTTCTCTTTTTATTACATTTGAATTATAAATCTCAGCAGTTTATTTGAACTTATTATATTAATTACTTACTTATTCAACTAAAAATTAAAATATGCTCATTTGTTAAATATAAAATACTAGTATTATAGTTCGGAAATTCTAGGATGAGTCCTGTGACAGCTCACAAATTTGTCCCAATACAACCTTATGTAATATATTTACCTAAATAACTTGCTATTTATTAGAATTGAGGCTTATATTAAAGTTGATAAAATAATTAAAATTACTGAACATCGTTACAAGGTTGTATCGGGGCAAATTTGTGAGCTGTCACAGGACTCATCCTACAATTTCCGAACTATAGTTAAATAAATTTAAAGAGTTATTTTGTTTGCTTATATTTTTTAATCCTTAACACAAGTTGATGAATTAAACTAGTCTAAACAATCAAAAGTTATGTAAATATTTTTTTAGGCTTTTGCTGGCATGTATTTTGATGCAGTTAATTTAAATGTTGTAAATTTAAAATCACTTAGGTTGAAAACGATTTTTTATTAAATATTAAGATACCCATTTTTTATGGATTAATTTTGATATTAAGTTGTGATCATTTCTTGAAGATGATAATGTAATAAAAATATATTTCAGGCCCGTAATATTGAAGGAGTTAATGTGTATTCTCTACATCCTGGTGTGGTAAATACAGAACTTGGAAGACATTTTGACACAACTGTTTTTCCTGGGGCTCGTCTTCTTTTCAAGTTAGCCAGGATATTTGTGAAGACACCAGAACTGGGCGCCCAAACCACAATTTATTGTTCTGTTGATGAGAAATGTGCAGATGAAACAGGCTTGTATTACAGGTTGGTATTTGATCTCATGTAAAGTAAAATACTGAATATGCTTCTTTGTGAAATCAACATACAAATTCAGCAAAAATCGTCTTTTTAGATATATAAATTTAGGTGTCTTAATTTTTGCTATTCTATTCAGTTACATTTATAAAAGCAAAAATGAAATGCAGGTATTTTGTTCCAGGAGTTAATTATTACCAAATTAGAATGGTTAATTTTAACTTAATGGATGAGGTAGTGAATGTTTACAATATGTTCTTTTAATAAAAATTGTGTTTCAGAGATTATTTTTCATTTGACACTGATCCATAATAATCGAGGGGCTAATTTGACCTACTATTGGTTCAGATTGTTGAATTTATTTGACAGATTACGCCAAAAGTAAATTTTATTTGAAAGTTATTTATTCATATTTAAGAAGATCTATACCATTTAGCGAAAAAATATCAGCTGAAACACGTAATAAATATTCCAGAAATTTTATAGGCTTGTTCATATATTTTTTCTTTTTAATCTTTACAATGAAATAAACGAAGCACTCACCTGCCTAACAAGGCATATGCCCATTCAAACACAGGTAGATTTCACAAAACAAATTATATATACTTACCATATTTTGTAATATTTTTAATCTGTCAACAATAGTCCTTTTATTATTTTAATTTATTTTTATAGAAACAAAGATAGAGCAGCCATAAATATAAAACATCCCATCATGATCAATTACCCAAAAAAGAGCACTAACCTCTCGAGTAGTAAGATATTTAAAAAAATTTAAAACATAGTTTGTTCAACATGTAACTTGCCGATGTTGGTAAAACATGTAACTAGTCAATAAATGATTTAATTGTGTGGTATCATAAATAGATGTCATTGGTACTCCAAATCCTGACATAATCTGGGAATATTCGAAAAATAATCACTGCACCCCAACCGCGGGGCCATACACTATCTGACTCAGTATTTAATGGCCCACGGTTGGGGCGGTACGCACGGAGAGGTTAAAATTAGAAACATCAATTTTACAAAGACTCATTTGTAGATACAAAATAGCACTGATCAATTAAAAATAATAAGAAAATCAACTGCATATGATATTTCTCCATTGCAAGATTGTAGTTGCTAATTTGTGTATATATAGGAATAAGCTTTATATATAGAAATAACCAGCACATTTTACAGATATCGGGAAATACCCGACAGTCAAAACTTCTATTTATTAAATGTTCCAAAGGGATTGAGATTTTATGTTTTAAAGACTTGAGTATAATTATTTTGGTTGTTATTTCACCCATACCTGGTGCTGTATTTGATTATAACACTTTTTGCAGAATCTGCTCAAAAAATTGCACAAGCGTGCTAGCAAACATTAAGACAAGTAAAATCTAGACTAATAAATAAATGTGTAGATGATTTTCATTCATATAATTAAAGTCTGAATATTATTTTTGGGTTCCAATCTCTTTTTCAGACAAGAGATTGGAACCCAAGATTCTTATATATTGAATGAAAATGTCATTATCTTTTTCATTTTATTCTAGTGATTGTGCCCCCAAAAAACCAAGTAACAATGCTTGCAACCGAGAAACAGCGACCAAGTTATGGGACCTTTCCTGCAAATTAGTGGGACTGGAAAATTGGGATCCATTTACCTCTGAAGACAAATAATATTTTTTTTTAAATATTAAGGTTATACTCGTATATGATTTTTGAGGAATTTTATTATATCTGCTGTTTTTATTTAACAAAAAAGTTTTTGTAAAAACGTCAGTTGAGATATAAGTGTATTTTTTTATATATATATTTTTTTTTTTATATTTTAATTTTAATTAATAATGATATCTTAAAACATAATATCTAACTAACAATCAAGTTCTTGAAAATTTTCATTTAAAGATTCTTAAATGTAAATATAATTAAGCTAGGAATGAAGTATGTTGAGTATTTAGTTTTCAACAATAAACTGTAATCTTTGGTAATAAATAAAAAAACATTATTAAGATAGCTACTATAAAGTTATATTTATTAAATAATAAAGAATTCTTTTGAAAATGGTAATTTGTGTAATTCACTTTCAGGACATTATTGTTGAATAATCTTCCTTTTTGGCATAGATAAATAATGGATTGCAAATTTCTTAATTTTAACTTTTTTTTTTTCCTACAATATGTGATTGTCAGCCATTCCAGTATGATTGTCAGCTATTCTGTGAATGGAAGATGATTCTACTTGTATTGGTTTACTGTTTGCAAGCTGTCGAATATCAGCAAGCACACAGTATTGACAGATCAAACCGAAGGTAAGAAGATGAAAATTCCAAGATGATTGGCAGGTATAGGTAATCTGTTGCAGCAGTGTTATTTTACAGTATTTTTTGCATTGCTTAAGAGCACAGAAAAATATAAATTCAGATGCGAAACAGTCGAAGAGTAAAACCACTCCCAAAGATAATCCATCAGGAATTGAATCTTAATTTGACTTATTCTTTAAATATTGATAATTGTAAACCTTTTTATAATAATCTTAAATGTTCATTCTTCTATACATGCCAAATATTTATGATTTTCCTTATTCTTATTCTTGAATTATTATTCCCAGTTCCTAACTATTTAATTTCTCTTTTTATCCTGTTTAGTTCCTTAATTTGCTAAAACTCTTAACTCCTTCCAGAAGGCATCCACAATTCTTTCTAGGGTACTAATTCCAAGAGTGAACCTGTCAGATAACTTCTTTTAGTAAGAATTGATTGACAGGAAAATAAAAATTCGAATACATTTTTATGTGTTGAGTATTTTTCAAATTAACATCACTATTCACGGCACCATCTGGTGGACCACATATGAATCTCAACGGTGGGCCACAGTACTTTATCTAATGCTCATATATATATATATATATATATATAATTTAGGAGGATTTTTTTCACATTAATTTGATGTAAAAATGACAGCTGCACCTGATAAAAGTATGGAAAACGGGATCTTATATGTTGTGTATGATGCTTTTGTTGAGATCTGAATATGATATCGATTTTGGGTACTCAATATATCCATGAGTTGGTGCTGAAAGGAGTTTACTTGGTGAAAAGGTATCTAAAATACGGTGGTAGGCACCTTTATTCAAACTCAAGATTTTTCCACAATTTTTATTTAAGATTATGTTTAATTCGATCACTTTTTAAAATGCCTTGGTTGATGATTTATAACTGATTTGGCTAGCAGCCAAATTGTTACAACTTGTGGCAGAGAACATATCCAGGATCCAAGGATCTCCTAAAGCCTGTCTTAAAAAAAACCCAACTCCTAAATGTTAACAATTATAAACAATATGTTAAACATTGTGTGATAAATTTATTGGTTTACTATTGTACACATTGTCTAAGTTTTTATTTCTTTCATTGTGAATGTTCCCATTTTATTGTTAATTTAAAAACACCATAGGGATATTGAAAAAAGTAAAAAAATAAAAACGCTTGTTTCTATCTTTTTTCAATTCATTATTTTTTTTCCTTTTTTATAAACTCTTCTAGTTTTCTTATTGTTATATTGAATTGCAATTTAAAGCCAATTATCCTTTATTTCTGACATTTTATGTCGGCCATTATCGCATGACAGAACGGGTTATTTTTCTCGTGGGCAATGATTAATTTGCAGCTTAATTTAATAATCACCGGCCATTGATTTTTTTCCATGTTACCTATATGATGGTTTTGTCCTGTTGTCTAAGGATAGGAACTGGTGAACAAAATAATTTGTTACATTATTATCCCACCTACCCGATAGCGTATAAAGTTATCAATAAAATTTTAGCACGCCTTGGACGACCTGCCACAGTGGCTGAATTTTTATGACTCTGTGGAGTGGCACATGATCTGAATCTAAGAATCTTCCTGAGTTGGTCTTAAGAAACCCAGATTTAACAGAAAAATAATCTGGTACTTAAATATTTTTACTGTACTGTAGTTTATGTTTCTACAAAGAGATGAAAGCTTTGCTCAGACTTGAATAACATTGCAGTAAATTATTCAGATAGTTTAAAAGTATCAGTTTAAGTGAGAGTTGTTCGGTTTGTTTCGACTTCGGAAGGACCAATGAGAGTGAAGAAACCAATTTGGGAAAGTGTTTTTAGGATGGGAAACCAAAAAAAATTCTCTTACGATTTGTACGTCACTGTGGGTAAACTTTTCGTACCCCTCGGTGTTCACCTCTTGTGATACGGACTTCTTCGTGTAAATACTTCAAAAGTAGGCAAACTATGTACCAGTAATAAATTTGATTAAAAGTCCTCAGGATATGGTCCTTCAAACAACTTTGGTTGCTTTCTGGCATAAAGGGTAGCCATCTTAACCACATGGATCATGAAATCGTGACACTAAGAATGACAGGAATCTGCGCCTGGAAATGAAACTATCTTCAATTAGAAACCTTATAGTCTGCTGTGTATCTCAAGCGGAAACTTTATCCACCAGATACAATGGTCAAAACTTTAGCTGGCATCAATCTTGAGTGATCTTGCGCTCGTAAGTTGACATTCTTATATAAAACCGCTTGAATTTTTTTGTTTTCCCTGTCTTGTAATTTTATTTAAATATATAATAATTAAATGGTGTAATTCATAGTTCATTTTATTTTATTGTTAATGATATTGGCATAAAAATATTTTCTATAAAAGTTGTAAACTTTCTAGCACGAATTACGTATCTCAATACTTGACATTGGCGTATACTCCGTATAACTTATTGAATATTAGCCGTGAGGAGTATACGCCAGTGTCAAGTGATGGCCTTTGTAAATAGTAGGTCACAGCCATTATTCAAGAAGAGGAAGAAGTTATTCAGGAAGAGGAATCTGTCAATAGTCCATACATAGAAGTTCATGGCCATTATTCAGAGAGAGAAGGAATCTGTAGTTCACGGCCATTATTCAAAGAGAGAGAGAGAGAAGGAATCTGTCAAAAAGGTGTCAGTAGTGACGGAGATAATAAATAGTAAAGTGTGTTATCAGAAATACTTGGTGATATCTCTGAGAGAGACAAGTAAAATTAACCGGCATTTTAAATCCTGCACATCATGAACTTTTTTGGTATGTGTTATTTTAATTTTTTTTTTAAAGTAGATTTTGCACAAAGTCCAAGCCATTTTCAGTGAATTTATTAAATAATATAGTTTATAGTAAAAAAATAATAAAACCAGGTATAATATATAAAAAAAAAGTATGGATTTATTACAAATGATATATTTATTAACATGTTAAATTATTATTTACAAAAATTCTTCTTTTTCATCTTATTTTAGGCCTGTTGGCCTGTTATGGTCCTGCATCACTGTTTGCCTCTAGTGACGTCGACTGCCAGGTGTCTTTCCATCTTTTGGGAGATCGTCCTGGAGGTCTGCTTGCTTGGGGGATACTGTCCCTGGCCATTCTTACGGCTCTTGGTTCCGCCATTCTGGATACGTGTTCGTTCCAGAACCTTCTCTCTGTCGTCTCAATCTGACAATATCTTCAACTTCGCACGTCCTTCGGATTTCTGTGTTTCGCACTCTTATCACGAAGGGTTTTGCCAGCGAACTCCTGAGTACCTTTATTTCGCTGGTTCGAAAGAGATTTTTGGTTCTGACAGTGTCAGCTCTGGACTCTATGCTGTATGTCATTATGGGGCGGACACAGGTCTTGTATATCATTACCTTGCTTTGGATGTTCAATGCTTGTTTTTCCAGATAGTGTTCTTTAAACATCCGGCAATAGCTGCGGCCATTTGTGATTGTTCAAGCACTTCACCATAGAGGTCATTATTGCACATTATGCTAGCACCCAAATATTTAAATTTTGTTACTTGTTCAATTGGTGTGTCGTTGATCGCCTCACTGCATCCAACTTGCTCTCTGGCTAGAGTTATGCATTTAGTCTTGCTGATTGAGATAGACATGTTGTATTTTATGGAAGCAGTGTGGAATCGATGTAGCATTTGTTGCAGGTCTTCCTCTGATTCTTCTATGATGGTGGCATCGTCAGCATAGCATATGATGTATAGCATATTGTCACCCATATTGTATCCCAGGTTAAGGTCGGCAACTTCTTCTATAATTTTATCCATAACCAAGTTAAATAGAAATGGGCTTAAACTATATCCTTGTCTTACTCCGGTTGGTGTTGGAATATCATTAGAGAGTTCTCCGCCTACGCGAATTCTTGTGGAGCTATTTAGGTTGATGTCTCTAATGGTTTTGGCGATGGAGAGTGACACGTTCCTTTCGAGCAAAATGCTTATTACATCTTCTAGCTAGAGTCTATCAAAGGCCTTGGTCAGATCAATAAAAGCAAGGTAAGCAGTCTTGTTGTATTCCAAAGACTTTTTTTTAATTTGCCACAGTATGAATATAGCATCTTTAGTAGATCTGTTTCTTCGGAATCCTTGTTGTTCATCTCTATTTTCAATTTGCTGTTCTAATTTTACTCTTAGGATGTTGGTGAAGAGCTTGAGAAATGTGCTTAAAAGAGATATTCCTCTATAGTTACCAGGATCAGATTTTTGTCCTTTTTTGAAGATGGCAATCGTTATACCGGCCCTCCATTCATCTGGTATTGTTGTAGTTTACAGGATCAAGTAGTAAAGTTTGTGGAAACTTTTCGCTAGTTCTTCTTATGAGTTTGTTTGGTATATTATCACTTCCAGGAGCTTTTCTATTTTTGAGTCTTTTCATTCCTTGTCTAATTTCACATTACATTACAGAAATTAACATCTAAAATTAGTTAATGTGTGAAATTTTTTGAAACAATCTCCAGAATGAAAGCCGGGCTTTCTCTCGCAAATATCGCAACAAAATGACGTTCGCCTTCTTTTCCCTGGAATATCACGTTCCGAGCATACTATACAGTCTTTGTATTTATCGTGATCGTATATAAAATGGGGAGTTCCATCTAATCGTTGTTCACCATCGGTTGTCGTAAGACGCCCAGGTTTTGACTTTTCGGCAAATATCGCAACCAAATGGTTTTCTAATATTATCTTTCATTAAAATCTAATCTTTATTGAAAAATGTTTTAGATTATAAAAAGTTGTTGACATAATGTTATAAAAATCTTCAAGGTGAAATCAATATTATTTTTATCTTTGAGGAAATAATTCAACAAGCCTTATTATCTCGCTTATTATTTATTTTGTCTAAAAACGTTCTTAATTTTAGTTTTTTAGGACAATACAATATAAAATAGCACAGTAGTCAAATAACATTGTCAAACTTGCAAATGTAACACAATTGCCATGTCATTTTTTCTCTTACTTCTATATTTTAGGATGTGTATACTGCATGGTTAAAAAAATGTAATTATTAAAATTATTTTTAACAAAAATATTTGACTTTTAACAAAATAATTAAGAAATAATATAAAAGAGAGGGATATAATTTTTATGCTCATTTCTAATGTAAAATACCTTAATGTGGCTCTGAGAATTTCAATTTTTAAACTTACTGTATCAAATTCTAAATTTAGATTAAATGAACTTATATTCATAAAATAAATTCACAAAATAGATTTGTAACATTATTAGAATTGCTAATCTGTGTATGTTACACACATTAACAGTAGTCTCCTCTTATACACATGGAATATGTTCTAAAACCCTCAGTGAATGTCTGAAACCACAAATATTGTAGTTGCCTGATGCGTGAAACTACATATATATTTGTTCCCTATATATGCATTTCCTATACATTTTTTCCTATCCTGATAAAGTTTAATTTAAACATTAATTACAGTAATAGATTAACAACATTAATTTATAATTAAATAGAAAAACTACAATAATGTGCTCTAATAAAAGTTTTGTGATTGTGGCTTCTCCTCCTCTCTCAAAATATCTTATTGCACTGTAATCAACCTTTTTTGTGGTGATGTGATAGATGAAGGGAGGGAAATGATGTAGGCATTTTGACGTAGCTAACTTTCGATATTATTGACGACACATTGGAATTTTCCATTTAAGATTTTCGAACCGCGGATAAGTGTGGATTACTTATTGTATGTAAATATATCAACATTAAAGGTTCTAATTTGGTTCGTATAGTCTAAAACCATTGCAAATTAACAAAATGTTACCATAATCACGTCTATAAGTTTTGGGAAACAAATTTTTTATCAATTTGTTCACAAAATACGAATATACCATAAAGGGAACGAATAGTGTTTTTTATTTCACTTATATGAATTTTTAGTTTTATTGCTGCCACTTTTTTTTATTCTGATAAAGCATGTGATAAGTATGTTATCAGAAAGAGGAACAAAAATATGAAAACATGAATGTTGTGAAATCCAAAAATTGATTAGTGTCATAGGAATAGTAAATACGATATATGGGTGAATAATGAAAGGTATAGAGGATAGAGGAGTTCCGATATTTGGAAAGAAGTTCTCAGATGATGGAAAAATGTCGATTATGACAACCAATCTTCAATGTTAACATGATTGGGACTTGTGGTAGAGGAATACCTGAATGTATGGTTGGACCAAAGAAGGAAAGGTAAGGAGTAAAAAAAACTGAAGGATCTGTATGTGAAGATATATGAATGTAGAGGAGATGATGAAAGCCTATTGTAACACAAAAATTTAGTCCTCTGTCCTGATACCTGATAGGGAAATGGTATGATGGTATGTATGTATTAAAAAAAAACTTATAATAAAATGCAAAATATACCTATTAAAAGTATGCAAAGATTTTATGGTGACAATATGGTTTAACATATCAATTAACAATTCCCGGGACTAACCAACAGATGGCGCCTCTAATAACAAATCCATACCATTCTCAGTTAGTACCAACCTTTAGAAGTTACGTGTCAAACTTTCATGACATTCCGACATTGTGTCATTGAGTTACAGTGGTTTTAGTGACGCTACTTTTGCTATTTTCAAAACAATGGAAAAAACCAAATTTCGTGTGTTGATAAAACATTGCTTTTTAATTGGAAAAAATACAGTTCAAACTCAACGATGGCTTGAAAAGTGTTATCCGGGCTCTGCTCCGTCGAAAACAACCATTTGTCGGTGGTATGCTGATTTCAAACGCGGTCGTACAGACATAAATGATGCTGAACGCTCTGGTCGTCCAAATGAGGCTGTTACAACATAAAACATTAAAAAGACCCTCAAAATCGTAATGGAAAATCGCAAAGTAAAGTTGCGTGAGATAGCTGACATCCTGAAGATATCATTTGGTAGTGTTTACATTATTTTGCATGAATATTTGGTCATGAAAAAGCTTTTTTCGAAATGGGTGCTGTGTTTGCTCACAATGGAACAGAAACACCAAGGCATCGATGATTCAGAGGGCTGTTTGGCACTGTTTACACGAAATAAACAGGAGGTTTGCATCGGTATGTGACAATGGATGAAACTTGGATCACAATGGATATATATTAATATACTCCGGAATCAAATCGGCAATCAGCTGAGTGGAGAGCAGCTGGTGAAAGTCGTCCGAAGCGACCAAAAACTCAATAGCAAGCCGGGAAGGTTATGGCCTCCGTATTTTGGGATGCGCATGGTATAATATTCATCGATCAAGGTGATCGATGAATATTAAAGAAAAGGGAAAAACCATCAATAGCGAATATTACATAGCGTTATTAGAGGCAAAAATTGCAAACAAATGGCCCCATATGAAGAAGAAAAAAGTTCTCTTTCATCAGGACAATGCACCGTGTCACAAGTCGATGGTAATGATGGCCAAATTGGATGAGTTGAACTTCGAATTGCTTCCGCACCCACCGTATTCTCCAGATTTGGCCCCCAGCGACTATTGGCTGTTCGCATACTTCAAAAAGATACTCCAGGGAAAGAGATTTGGCTCCAATGAAGAAGCGATTGCCGAAACTAACGCCTATTTTGAAACCAAAGATAAATTGTTCTACATGGCTGGCATAGAAAAGTTAGGAAAGCATTGGAATGAATGTATCGCTCTTGAAGGAGACTATGTTGATGAATAAAGAAGAATTTTTGCAAACAAATGTTGTTTTAGTAGTTAGTCCAGGGAATTATTGATCGATGTATCTTCTTTTTACTCCCATTTTTTCAATTTCTTGGGATAATTCAAATACACCATTGCTTGGTTATAACGCGAGTTTGTGAGGAATTAATCTGAGTTGCTTTATTAAAACAGCTGCATTATAACCGACGGTTACAATTATTCTCCTACTCAGTGATTCTCTAATGAATTCTTTGAGAACAAGAAAGACCCACAGTATGTGGATATCCAAATATCTGGTTTTACAGATAGCGTTATATTCTGCGAGTGATATTTTGTTTGTAGATTAAAACTTACTATCGGAATAAAAATTTTATCTCAATTTTAACATTGTTTACTTTATTGATATAAAAAAATAACTAGGCCTTAGAATGATCTAAAGCTATCAAATGGCACCAGAAAAATTATCAAATGCGTATATTTCAATAATTTTATCTTGGAGTTTCATTTAAATTTATTTGTTAACAAATAAATTTGAGATCTGTAAATATGTCATGTTTCATTAATTGGTTGAATGATTTTTGCTGAAAATTGGACACTAGTGTTCAGTCTTCTGCAAAAATCACTGAGCCATTGAGTGGCCTCAGTGTCAAATTTAACGGTTTTGTATTCTCGTTAATGAATAACATCTATAACATGCAACATTGACACTTTAGACCAGTAGCACTTTGAATTGGAAAATTGTATTTTTATATTGGGAGTACAAATTAGTTCGGTCCGTTTCCAAAAGATGGCTCTGGCTGTTATGAATGGTTCATAGTGACAGCTGATTTTGGCGGTTTCAGAGAGTTTATATCGCTTTGAGTTTCATGCAAAAACTTTGTTTTGTACAGTGTTGAAAATGTCGAATTTTGTGTTAACCGAACTAATTTGTACACCCAATAGTATCCACGTTATTTAAGAGAATTTTGTGTTAACCGAACTAATTTGTACACCCAATAGTATCCACGTTATTTAAGAGAATTTTGTGTTAACCGAACTAATTTGTACACCCAATAGTATCCACGTTATTTAAGAGAATTTTGTGTTAACCGAACTAATTTGTACACCCAATAGTATCCACGTTATTTAAGAGAATTTTGTGTTAACCGAACTAATTTGTACACCCAATAGTATCCACGTTATTTAAGAGAATTTTGTGTTAACCGAACTAATTTGTACACCCAATAGTATCCACGTTATTTAAGAGAATTTTCGGATTATTATTTCAGATAGCGTAAAAAACATGTTATTCGGTGGGAAATGTTACAGCAAGGCCCGATTGGTTGGCAAAACAGCAGTTATCACAGGATGCAATACTGGTATTGGGAAAGAAACTGTTTTGGACTTCTACAAGAGAGGTAAGTTTTTTTCATATTATAGTCTAATCTTTATGGGCCGTGTTTGGTCTTCTTGACTTTAGCTATTGGAACAGTACAACTGTCTGGTTGGGATATTTGCAATTTTTGCATAACCATGACTAACGCTCACTACCGATACCTTATCAATCCTCAATTATGTTAGTCAATTAGTCTGGTTTTCACTTAGGGCCATAAAAGCATCTTTTTGGTTGGTTGGAAGAGATTGCCACATGGCAATAAGCTCGCCAGGTTAAATAAAAAAAAAATTTAAAAAATTATGTCCATCAATATTCATTTTAAAAAGTGGTAGTATTCTCCTTTCAATAAAAGACATGGATAGGCAATATTTTGGTATTTAAATTCCACCATTTTACTCCAGTTGGTGTAGTTTTTCGGTTTTTAAGATATAAGGATACCGTCAAATTAAGATAATTCTGCAATTATTCCAAAATCTTGATTGATTTCAGCTTATTTAGCATTCGGGTCTTCATGCTCCATATATCAACATATATAATATTTAACAATGTGTTGCCATAGTCTTCATGGTCCATATATCAACATATCATATATAATAATTTACCATGTGTTGCCATAGTTTAAGATTCCGTAGGTTGCTGCAGTTTATTGTGTAATTAGTGTGTAAAATTATTATAAAATAAATACATTTTATCTTTAATAATTTATTGGGTAAAATGGACATCTAAGTAACCTTTATTGCTGTAAAAGATCAATATTTTTCGATTTCTTATTTCACTAATTACATTAATCTACACTACTCTTATTTGTAGAGTGGTAGAAATGCGTTGTTTGCGAAGAATATCTGGTATTCTAATGTATAACAAAGTAAGCATGGACGCATTAGGAATAACTGTTTGTTAGAATTAGGCGATATAAATATAATTTAGCAGGGAATCATGTGATTGTTTTGTCATATCGAGGGAATGAATTCAAAAGACTTACAAAACAAATATATATGTCTGTTCAACCTGGCAGGGTTAATCTCCCAACCAACCAGAAATATATTAAATGGACTTGAGTGAAAACCAGAGTAGAATCCTTTCAAAAAAATTTTGCTCCCCAATAGGAATTAAACCCACAATTTCTTGTTTCGAATACAGGTATCTTACCAACTAGACCACGGAGTTCATCTAAGGTAAGAAGCATGAGAAACAGAAGAGCATGTATGAGAATGGGATGAAAAAGAGCATTCTGAGATATTTTGTACACTTCACACAATCTCTTTCAACCAACCAGAATTTCAACCAACACAATCTGTATCGGACGTATGCATCACCCAAAACATATGATGTATTTTTTTTCTTGTTATTTGATATTTTGAAGATGTTTTGCTTGATGTACGTGCTGTGTCACGACCGTAATGAAATGTTCCTTATGCGCGGCCTTCATGTGAGCTAGTACCAAAAGTCAGCCGGCCCATGCATGCGAAAACGTGCGAGAATTGTGATATCTCGCAAGTCATGACGGCATGCACGGGCGAAAACAGGCGATTACGATGAGCGATTGGCGTGCCGAAATCTCCGATTATTGAGCGGCAGCCATCCACCTATTCGACAGTCTTTGTATGGTGCAGTATACAATCTCTTCCAACCAACCAGATGTTAAAAAGATCTTAAATGAAAATCAGACTGGAATCATTTTTAAAAAGTCTGGTTTCCAACACCAATCAAACTCGCAATGGAAGACAGGTTCTTACCAACTAAACCAAGGAAAGCATGAGAGACAGAAGAGCATGTATGAGTGTAGATGAGGCAAAGACTCTTTATCTGAATAGAAAGATGTGGAGATCTGTTTTTTCCGCCTACCCCAAAAGGGTTATGATGTTATTGAATGTATGTGCTCGTATGAATGTAAAACACTTCTCCTAAATTACAAAGAAAATTAATTTTGATTCAAACTGTAATATATATATAGTACATGCTTAAATGCATATTTTGAAAATGTGTGTTGTCTTTTCTTTTTAAAGGTGCCCATGTTGTTATGGCTTGCCGAGATACAAAAAAAGCAGAGGCTGCAATGGAAGATGTACAAAATAGTTGCAAAGGATTGGAGGGATTAGGAACGATTGTCATCACCAAATTAGACCTTAACTCCTTGGTTTCTGTAAGGGAGTGTGCCCAATATATTCTGAAGACTGAACCCAAGATTAATCTTTTGATAAATAATGCTGGTGTTATGACGTGTCCTGCGGGAAAAACTGAGGATGGATTTGAAACACAGTTTGGAACCAATCATTTGGCACATTTTCTTTTTACTCTACTTCTTTTGCCAAAAATTATTAATTCTAAACCTGCTAGGATTGTTAATGTATCATCAAAAGCCCACTACCGTAAGTTTTTTATTAAGTGTAAATTTTCCATTTTGTATATCAGGTCTGTAAATATGAAACCAGATTTTTTTTATAGAAAATACACATTTATTGTATGAAAATGGTAAAAAATATTTTATTCAAAGTATTGCCCATCGCTAGCTACACATTTTTCCCATCTCTCTGGCAATTTGTGGATGCCGTGCCAAAAAAACTGATGCTCTTCTGAGGCAAACCAATCATCGAGCCATTTTCGTAAGAAGTGAAGCGCTGCTCAGCAAGTGCGTGTCCCATCGATGCAAATAAGTAGTAATCGGATGGAGCCAAGTCTGGTGAGTAAGCCAGTATTTGCCAACTCAACGCCTCAATCGTTTCCTTGACCGGTTTTGCTGTGTGCGATGGTGCATTATGCATCGTAGTTTTCAGGCACAAAAACAGACATGTTCAACGCTATGAAAACATATGTAGTCGTATTAAACTTGTATTGTTGTGAGTTAAAAGTCTTTGACAAATGTAAACACAAGAAAAAGGCGCCAATGACGCGGTTTGAAAGTCACTACATTGACAACTAGAGCCATCTATGAGCAAATTCTGGTTTCATATTTACAGACCTGATAGTATACCTGTGGGTGCTTATTCATTAAAAGTGAGGGATCAATTTGATTTGGCGACATAACTTAGTGGTTAGCATCCTTGATTAGCACCCAGGTCCTGGACTGGTTTTACTTTTAGATCTTTTTTACTTTAAACAATGTTGTGCTGGTACTGAGTAGCTGACTAACATAAATTCCTGGAATGCTCTTAGCACAGGTGTGTATAATTGTGTAATTGCATAATTGTTATGCGCAAGTGCATAATTTTATAGCGATTTTTTTTGTTTCATTTATATATCTACATATAAAAAAAATATGGACTTATAAAGTGCTATTTCTTTACACATGTCATTTCAGGAGTCCTCTAATAGTTTATGTTTAGCAGGCACTAAGCATTGTTACAGCAATTGAATTATTTGAAATAATAAACATTTAACAAAAACCAGTGCGTAAGTGAAGGTCTTTAATATTGTCATGTTGGCACTTTAAGATGAACTGGAAGTAAACCTAAAGTTTGATTAACAAAAACATTGTTGTCTCCCAGTAAATATATTTTGAACAGACCATAGGAATTCATAAATCAGAAAGAGTTGGAATATTCGTGTTGGCATGAATATTCCAACTTTTTCGTGTTGGCATGAATATTTCAACTCTTTCGTTTCTTAATCGGTATAAACTAAATGTACATTTTTGTAATGTGGGTATGTTATGAAAAATGACTTTTTCTGTATCTAAAATGACTAATTTCTATAAAAAAAATTAGGTGGTACAATGGATTTTGACGACATTAATTATGAAAAAAAGCAATACAGCGCAATGGGAGCTTACCATCAAAGTAAATTGGCTAATGTCTTGTTTACCAAGGAATTAGCAAGGAAACTACAGGTAAGTTTTATCTTTTTGTTTTGTCTGTTGCTAAGTTGCTGCCTAACTTAAACTATAGAAGTCATAAATAAAAATAAAAGGTATGAATATTGCATCATGTTTAATGGGGGTCATATGTATAATGAAAGTTGCAATGTCTTTGAAACACCAGTCATTATTTAAGTCAACTCAATAAGGCATCAATTTAAACTAGTGGGAAACAACCATGAAAATCTTCAAAAATATGTAAAACTAGCAATGTTGAATCGCTCATTTCAAAAACATCAGTGTCCGTCATGATAAACCAAATAAATCCAAAATTTTGAAATTCAATTAAATCACCCTTTTTGTTACATTAAGAATATAAGAATATAATGCTCTCATCTTAGACCAAGACTACGAATGTATCCATCATAACATCGTGGCTGGTATAAAATGGGCGTTCGGTTTGTCGACTCCATAGTAAAGAATAAAATAGTACAGCTCTTAGCCAGCTATCTGGCAGTGTCCTCAAAACGTGAAGAGAAAATATTGTTTCATCATAATTTTGAATGCTTTCAGGAAAAAAATATCAAAGGTGTGAATGTGTATTCCCTCCATCCCGGAGTAGTTACCACAGAGCTCGCAAGACACATGGACAATGTTTATTTCTCTGGATTTACCTGGATTTTGGGATGGTTCTCATTCTTCATGAAGTCCCCTGAACTTGGTGCTCAAACAACAGTTTACTGTGCTGTCGATGAGAAATGTGCTAATGAAACAGGACTCTATTACAGGTACATAACATGCCATTGATATGAAGTTGAAAGTTATTTTATTGGGTAACAGGTATCCCTCGCTTTATGTGGTTAATTGGTTTTAGAAAAATGTGTCGCTTGAAAAACACATAAATTGAATTGATTTTAATTTAGGTGAGATATGGATTGCTTCCAAATAAAACAAAAGTAATCTAAAGATGATAGAAAAAAACAATCATTTTTATTTTCGATTAGAAGGCCTACATGGCTTAATCCTTTCAATTTGGATAATGAATCAACTGAGTCTGGTGGATCTGGCTCATCTTTCTCCTGCTGTCTTGAAGGGTCTGGATCGGTAGGTAGACAATTTTCAGTTTTTTTTTTAAATTGTCAGTGAGACTTTACTGCGACTTAGTAATGTATGCTACATGTGAATCATCTACACTGCTCATGCAACTTTATTGCTAACAAGAGGATTATGAAATTCAAATCGGCTTTTTAAAATTATTTTTCTATTAGGGGTAAAAATTAGTTCGGTCCGTTTACAAAAGATGGGTCTGGCTGTTATGAATGGTTCATAGTGACAGCCGATTTTGGCGGTTTCAGAGAGGTTAGATATCTGCCAATAATATTCAGTTTATATCGTTTTGAGTTTCATGCAAAAACCTTGTTTTGTACAGTGTTGAAAATGTCGAATTTTGTGTTAACCAAGCAGCATTTGCGGGAGGTTTTAATTTTCTGCTTTAATTGAAAGAAAAGTGCAGCTGAAGCCCATCGAATGCTTGTCGAAGTTTATGGTGATACTGCTCCAACTGATAAATCATGTAGGGAATGGTTTCGACGTTTCAAGGATGGAGATTTCAGCGTCGAAGACAAGCCTCGCTCTGGACAGCCAAAAAAATTCGAGGACAAAGAATTAGAGGCATTACTCGAAGAAGATCAGAGTCAAACGTAAGAGTCGCTTGCAGAATCATTGGGAGTGACTCAACAAGCCGTTTTCGTACGATTGAGAGCCATGGGAATGATTCAAAAACAAGGAAATTGGGTGCCTTATGAACTGAAACCGAGAGACGTTGAAAGGTGATTTTTCACTTTGCGAGCAGCTGATTCAAAGGCAACAAAGAAAAGGTTTTTTGCATCGGATTGTAACTGGAGATGAGAAGTGGATATTCTACGACAACCCCAAGAAGAAAAAATACTACGCTAAGCCCGGTCAATCGTTGCCATCGACCCCAACATCAACACCAAAACCGAACATACATGGTTCGAAGATCATGCTCTGTATCTGGTGGGACCAAAGGGGAATTGTTTACTATGAGGTGCTGAAACCTGGCGATTCCATTACGGGCGATCGGTATCGGCTACAATTAATTCGTTTGAGCCGTGCATTGCGAGAAAAACGGCCGGAATACGAGCAAAGACATGATAAAGTTATTCTTCTTCATGACAACGCTCGGCCTGATGTCGCAAAAGTCGTAAAAAAATATTTGGAAACGCTCAAATGGGATGTTTAACCGCACCCGCCGTATTCCCCGGACATTGCTCCTTCTGATTACTGGTTGTTCCGAAGGATGCAGCACGATTTGGCAGGTCACCGGTTCACTTATTTCGTAGAAACTGAAAATTGGCTCCAAACTTGGATCGCCTCAAAAGACGAGTCATTTTTTAGAGATGGAATTCGAAAATTGCCTGAGAGATGGGAAAAAGTAGTAGCCAGCGATGGACAATACTTTAATTGATCTGTTCATTCATTTTGTTTAGAAATAAATGCATTTTTGAACACAAAAAAACGGATCTAACTAATTTGTACACCCAATATATTTTGCATAAAGCAAGAATAGCAAACCTTTTTTAGAAAATTTCGGTACAAACGGGAGTCGAACCCGCAACCCTCGAGCTAGAAGACAGGCATCTTACCAACTAGGCTACAGAGGTAAAAAATTCAAGATATTTTTTTCATGAATCGTCATATATGCATAATATAGTGAAAATCTTTGGTTTCAAAGTGAATAAAGAAAATACTAGAGAGAGAATATTTAACTGTATTGAGGTACACATTTCAAAATGTTCATTGTCGCTCACAATTCCTACATGAAAAATGCCACCTGTTTTATGGAACGCTTTTTTAAATCAAGTAAGTACAGTGAAATCTATAATTTTTTAAGGAACTAGTAGAACTAAATGATAAATGTGGGAAAACAGATGCGGAATATATGAAAAATAAATATATCTATCCTCTTCAATGCTTATTTTATCACAGGTCTTATCAACGTCCTATATGCTGATTTTTTACTGTTTTCATTATTGTAAAATTAAATATTGCTATGCGGATATTTTTTATCATTATAAGGAGATTCACAGTCAGTCTGATTCGGAAAACATGAAGTAACCAGGCTGTGGACTTACCTAGATGGAAGCATTTTATTTGATGTTTTAATATTGCCCAAAGGCAATATGCTTATTTGGCTCCCATTACATACAATGGCGTGCCGACTTCAATAAAAGTAAAGGTAGGAAAACCATTTAGACAGTCGATCGGAGCGTGGTTGTTATTGCGACAGGATTTTGAGTACTTGGGCTTTCAGGATGAATGACGAGTAGAAAGGATTTATGTGAGCTCGTGAGTGTGGGTCTCTTCTTGTTGTTTTAATTTTGGATGTTTTTGTATTTGTGTTTCTGTGTGTTTTTCTTTTTTTCTTCTTTTTTTTTTTTGTTTTGAATTTGTTTTGATTTTTATTCTTATGATTGTGTGCGGTATATTGTGGGATGAATATTTTTGGTCTTTCTGGAGTGATAATGTGTGAGGAGTTGAGTTTCGCAAGATGTTTCCAGTTGTAGTTGAGTGTCACTGTTTGTCAGGTTGATGAGAGCGTGCAACGGGGTTTTTTTGTGTTATCAAAAATCGGAAAGAAGTATCGATTTATTTTTTCATGCTAAATATCCTCAGTGAGATACAGGCAAAAGCCTAGTTTACTGGGGATACGACAAATGAAAGGCAACAAACCCAGATCCATTAAAATTATATGTCCAAATCAAATTATCTGTTGTTTTTTCTCAAATTGTGTATATTTCTTGTCATGTGTAATAATAATAATAAATAAATAAATATATTTTTTTAGGTAAAGGCAATTCACCCTGATAAGAGTGCTTTGTGATCTTTAAATTTTGTAAATTAATAAAAATAACATTACATGTATTTGAATTTTTTTTTTTTAGTGACTGTGCTGCAATAACTCCAAGTGCAGATGCTCTGGATCCTAACAATGCTCAAAAGCTATGGGACATATCATGTAAAATGGTTGGCTTAAACAATTATGATCCATTCACAACTTCACAATGAAGTTCAAGTTGTTAAAATATTATTGAATATTTTTAGTTAATAAGGTGAATGAACAAAAAATTATTACGATGAAAAATTAAAAAGTCTATTTTGATTTATAAATTATGAACTAATCATAGAATGTATTCCCTTGTAAATTTCTTCCCTTTGTTAAAAATGCATTGTTTCAGCACTGAACAAATTATAAAATATGCAAAAATATTCATTATCGGTTTTATGTATTTGTTTGAAAGGGGAACTAAATTTTACATAATATAAGAATGAAATTATACATTTATAAAGCAAACATTTTATATTTCACATTTAAAAATAACGTGCTTTACATAGCTTTAAAACTTTTTCGGTTCAAATATAAATTTTTTATATTATTTAATTTATTATTTTTTATGTATATTATTACAAGGTGATATCGAAAAGTTCATGAACTAAGGCTGAAAAATTATTTAAATTTGGCCGCCATCCCCTTCGAAATACTCCCCTTGAGAATGTACAGTGATCCTAGCATGCCTCAAAGGTATCACGGAAGTCCTTTTGCTGAAGGGCGTCCAATACTGCCTGCAACTCTGTTTGGATTTCATCTATGATTTTGAAGCGGTGTCCCCTCAGATTAAATTTCATTTCTGGGAACAAGTTAAAGTCACTCGAGGAGGAGTCATCTGGAGTATAGAGGGTTTGAGATGACTGTTGTATTATTATTAAGGGGCTCACAATTTTGGTAGGGTCACGGAGATGCGTGTTTTGCTGGAAAACATGTGTCTGTTAAATACCGTGTAATGCCACAGTTGCATTCCATCAGCAACACTACCAATAGTCCTACTCCTCAGCGTCCACGAGTGGCCTCTGGCCCCGCGAGCCCTGGGCAATGTGGTCACTAGCACAAATAACATCAGTGCCATAGCAGATGAGGAGAGGATGAATGGCGAGTGTCCGGCGCCATAAAACCGGGCCCCCCCAGCTAAGGGTAGGTAACCCCGAAAGAAAAATCCCTGGAGAAGGCAACGGGAAACCACTCCAGTATATTCCCAGGATATCACTATGAAGAGAAAACAAACAGCCACGGCCCCGAGTCCCGGGCGACCCTTCGATGGGTCAGGGGTGCTAAGAATCTCCCGGCTCAACATAGTGAAAGACATGATAAAGATCGGAACTTGGAATGTGAGAAGTTTATATGCTGCTGGTAAAATAGACAATGTTGCACAGGAGATGAACAGAATGAAGATTAATATCCTTGGTATTAGCGAACTCAGATGGACTAGAGCAGGTGTGCATCAGCACAACAAGGGTAACCTATATTATTCAGGAAGTGATATATCTGACAAAAACCACCGGAATGGGGTTGGCATATTTGTATCAATGGACTATATTAGATTTGTTAAAAAGTTTATACCTGTATCGGATAGAATCATTATCCTACAATTAGAAGCAAGACCTTTCAATGTAAATATCATACAAGTATACGCACCAACAGCTGACTCTAAATATGATGATGAAGTTGAGAGACTTTATGAAAGCATTGCACAAATTCTGAAATCAACCAAGAGTGATGACATCAATATTATAATTGGAGACTTTAATGCGAAAATAGGACAAGGTCGCCGTTCGCATTTAGTTGGAGATTATGGTCTAGGAGATTCCAATAAAAGAGGCGACAGAATGTTTGAGTTCTGTGAAGAACACAATATGGTTGTTGTCAACACATGGTACAAACTTCCTAAACGTAGACTTTACACATGGAGATCCCCACAGGACAATCCAACTATCCCCAACCCTATCAGAAACCAAATAGACTATGCATTGATTGGAGAACGTTTCAGAAATAGTATTAAACGTGCCACAACATACCCTGGTGCTGATATAGGATCGGATCACAATCCACTTGTTATTGACATCAGATTGAAGTTGAAGGTACTTGCAAGGAAAACCAAAAGAACGGGACTGAACACAGAGAAACTGAAAGATCCACTTACCAAAGATACAATGTCATCCGAGCTGAATTATAAATTGCAACAACTTAACAATGTCAACAGTGGTACAGTTGAAGAACAATGGAAAATTTTTAAAAACACAATACAGGATATAAGTAAGAAGCATTTGAAATCTGAAAAACTGACTCGTAAGAAGCAATGGATGACAGACCACATATTAAACTTAATGGAACAGCGTAGGGTAGTTAGTACCAAAAATCGCAATAGTGATGAATACAGGAACCTCCAAAGGATTATAAAACGTGAGATCAGGAATGCCAAGGAAGAGTGGATAAAAAAACAATGCGAAGAGTTAGAACAGTATGACCAGATGCATGATGCATTTAATCTGCATAGGAAACTAAAAGAACTGTCCGGTCTTAATAGTAAACCGAGACCATCATGCCTTACAGATGACTCAAACAATCTAATTTTGGATGATTCAATCATTCAAAAGAAGTGGGAAGATTATATTCAGAATCTCTTTAAAGACTCTCGCATTGACATTGAAATGCCACAGTGTGATCAAGGTCCTACTATATTAAAATCGGAATTATTACATGCTATTAAAAATTCAAAGACCAGAAAGGCAGGTGGACCTGACGAAATCTCCATGGAGGTTATCAAGCTGATTAATGAAAATAATGTTGACTGCTTACTCAAACTATTTAACAATATATATGACACAGGGATTATCCCCCAAGATTGGTTAACATCATTATTTATTACTATACCCAAAAAACCAAACCCAAGAAAATGTAATGACTATCGTCTTATAAGCCTTATGAGTCATATACTTAAACTATTTCTGAAGATTATACATGCAAGAATAAGACTGAAATGCGAGCAAGACCTGGATGATACCCAGTTTGGGTTCAGAAATGGCTTCGGTACCCGCGAAGCGTTGACTACAATAAATGTTTTACTCCAGAAATGCCATGATCAAAGAAAAAATGTTTATAGTTGCTTTATTGATTATGAAAAAGCATTTGACAGAGTCAAACACACAGAGTTGATAAAATTGCTTCAAAGATGTAATGTAGATGATAAGGATGTGAGAGTGATTAAAAATCTGTACCGGGACCAAAACGCTGTTATCAGACTTGAAAATGGAACCACTTCACAAAGTATTCCCATTCAGCGTGGAGTTAGACAAGGATGTGTACTCTCACCTACTTTGTTCAACATGTACTCTGACTTTGTCTTCAAGCAGGCGCTGACTGATATAGATATCGGCGTCAAGGTCAACGGTGTAGTCATCAATAACATTAGATATGCTGATGACACGGTTCTACTGGCAGATGGTATAGAAGACCTTCAACAGCTTTTGGATAGGATCAGTTCCACCGGTGAGCATTATGGTTTGAACATTAATGTCAGCAAAACTAAGCTGATGATTTTCAGTCGAGAAAGTCATCCAAATGCAAATCTTCGGCTGGGTGGTGTCAATATTGAAAGGGTAAAGCAGTTTAAGTACTTGGGCAGCATCATCACTGAGAATCTGGACCCCGATATAGAAATTAAATGTAGAATAGAAGCAGCTCGTGCAGCTTTTAATAAAATGAAAAATCTTCTCTGCAACGATAATATAAATTTGAAGCTCAGACAAAGAATGATCAAGTGTTATGTGTGGTCAGTTTTGCTTTATGGTGTCGAGGCATGGACCCTCAAAGTTAATATCATTAACCGCTTGGAGGCTTTTGAAATGTGGATCCACCGAAGGATGCTAAGAATATCCTGGACTGACATGATTAGCAACGTTGAAGTATTGCGTAGAGCAAATACACAGAGAGAATTGTTCACAACAATCAAGCTCCGTAAGACTTCATATTTTGGCCACATAATGAGAGGTGAAAAGTATGCAATCCTACAACTTGTCATAAAGGGGAAGATTGAGGGTCGTAGAGGAGTTGGAAGAAGGCAGCACTCCTGGCTTCGAACATTAGAGAATGGACCGGGATGAGAGGTGTGGAGGAGCTGTTCCGTGCTGCCCAGGACAGACAAGGTTTCTCCCAAGTGATCGTCAACGTCGGGGGGACCCGGCAGGACACATGAAGAAGAAGAAGTTGTATTATTTTCTCTCAAAAACTTGACGCAGGCAAATTGCTTGAATTTGTCAGCCATCGTAAACACATGTTGGCAGTACGAATCCAAGTGGCAAACTGACTCAGCAAACTTGGGTGCAATGGGTGATCTTCAAACTTGGGTGATCTTCAGTCTTCTGCACGTACAGGTCGAATATTACAACCACAGTTTGTACAGTCTGGAAACTTTTCTATATCACATTGTATAATAACGTCATAGTTACACATTTGTAATTTCACTGAGATTTTAGTATATATAGAGTGGCCCATGAAAGGCTGAAGGATATACATTGCTGTACTGCGCACACTGCCATCGTCACCCTGGCAGTGTGCGTAGTAGCCCCATCCTATTGTAACCATACCTCCTGATTATCTTCAACCGCTGGGCGTAAATTTTTTTTAAGCATTGTCCTATACAGGGCCCCATTGATTCTTTCTTCCTGACCTTCCTCATTTTCAAAGAAATAGGGTCCGATAACTCTTTCAACCATAACATCGCACTAAACAGTGCATTTTCGAGGATGCAATTGATGCTGATGTAATTCCCTGGGATTCCCAGTACCCCAAAATCTGCAGTTTTGTTTGTTGATGTACCCGTTTAAATGAAATTGAGCCTCATCACTCATTATCAAGTTGTTCAAAAAGTTATTATCTCTGGCTAGGTGTTGAAATCGAATGGCGTACTGCAGGCACTGCTGAGTATCTTGGGGTAGTAAAGCTCTATAACCTGTAAAAAAGAAAATGAAAAAGATTGAAAATGAACAAGTTATGACTTTTTCAAACCCTTCAGTCTTTCAGTGGCCACCCTATACAAGTAATATTATAATTATATATATAAATAGGCAGAATATATACTGTTAATATCTGTATCAAGTTTAATTATCACGTTCGTAAGGAAAAAGCAAAGGATATGCACAGAAAAAATAAAGAAAACAAATTACCAACAAAATAGTACTTCTAGGTTTATGGTAGAAACTTGCCCATATCAGGGATGTTTTCTGTTTGGGTGAACAGAAAAGATACTAAAAATTCTACTATATCATGCATCTCTTATCTCCTCTTCACTCATGCACCATTTCACACAGCTCTATTCTTTCATTCCTTTGTTTTAAAATCTGATTTACATAATCCAACCATATGTTCTTTCTCTCTCAACATTTTTCTCCACATTAGAGGTTGGCAATCATCATGGCTATTTGAACTTTGTCTGCAGCTGCTCTGAACAATGTCTTTGTGCTACAGTGGAACCATTTTCTTAGGTTCTTCAGCCAGGAATTTCTTCTTCCTACACTTAGTTTTTTCTGTATCATACTCTGCTATATAACTTGGATGATTTCATATTTGTTTGCTCTCATGAAATGCCCAAAGTATTCCAATCTCCTCCTCTCAATACAAGTGAGTACCTCTGCATTTTTTTATGCGTCTGAGGACCTCTTCGTTGCGCACTTTTTCAACCCACGAAATCTTTAATATTCCCTTGTAGTACCACATATCAAATACTTCTATTCGTTTTTTGGTGGCTTGGGTGAGTGTCCCAAGTTTCTACACCATAAAGAAGTACTAAAAAGATGTAACATTGTACAATGTGCATTCTTAATTTGAGGTTGAAGTCTATTTCAGAGAATATTTTTCATTTTGAAGAAACAGTTCTGTGCCATCTCAATCCTGGTTCTGATTTTCTGGGAATGATCTCATTGGTCATTAAACCAGCATCCCAGATATTTCTATTTGTATACTCTTTCAATGCACCCGGATTTTACTTGTCATATATCAATGTTGTTTTTTACTTGTCATCAATTCATGTTATCCAAAGTTAACTTATTTTGTTCCCATCTTTTCATTCTCTCTTCCGTATTATGAATAATTTTGGAAGATTTTTTGTAAAATGTTGTGCTTAATATATTGGGTTGTCTGGAAAGTAATTTCGTATTTATAGGTCAAATTCAAACACAGCATTGCACTTAATGCTTGTTGATGGTAGTATTCAATATTTTCAGTATTTCAGTAATCTCTCGTGTCGTAGAATGCTGGGTTTTCTCGATTAAAGCTGACTGTCATCAGTGGTAATTGGCTTTCCAGAGCAGATACCATCTTCAAGTGTCATATCACCAGTACGGTATTTTCAAACCACATTTAATGCACAGTATCGCTTATGGCACCTTCCCCATACACTGTAAAGAACTTTGGTTTTTTTCGCATTTTTTCCTTTGAATTATTAAAAAAGCAATAAGTACTGAAAAAAAAACTTGTTTTGTTTCATCTTTGAAATAATGCCAATAATAACCGCTTACCGGACAACCAACCTATTATATCTTTTAGTGCCCCATTTATTTTGTAAAACACCTTTCAATACTCTTAACACTTGTTCTTCTTTTTCCCATTTTTTCCACTGCCATTTAGGAAATCCTAATTTCCATTTTCAGTATTTAGTTATATTTGTTAATTTCATTTTTTCGCTTCTTTCGAACAATCAATCACTTGCATATATTTTTTCTTATACATATTTAACAATTATAATTC
This sequence comes from Odontocerum albicorne, assembly GCA_949825065.1. Classification (NCBI taxonomy): domain Eukaryota; kingdom Metazoa; phylum Arthropoda; class Insecta; order Trichoptera; family Odontoceridae; genus Odontocerum; species Odontocerum albicorne. Next base: position 39,503,744 of record OX463849.1, read on the forward strand.
CTGCCAATGATAGTATTTTGAAAAATACTATACAAGTATTTTATGTTAGACCAGTATTAGATTATTATTTAACTCAGTATTTTATAAAACATTCCAGCGAATTATATAAAATTGTTCTTCAAAAGCATTTTTTCTTTCTAAAATATTTCTTTAATTAGATTTTATTGCTTTAATTAAATAAGTTTCGTATAATTCGGTATTTTAAATTACTTATAATTGATTTATTAAGTTTCTTAGTATTATTTCAACCAGTGCAATATTTAAAAATATTTTAACTTACGAGTACCATATGTAACATTAAAATTCAGGACCAGTGTTGTTAAAGTTACTCAAAAAAATCAAAACTAGATTGATACGTATCCTTTAAGTTCAAGTACCAAACTACTTAAGTAGCTAAGAATAAAGTAGCTATACTCTCAACATCACTGCTGAGAAGTTATATGACTGACGAGTCACAAAACTAGATTGATACGTATCCTTTAAGTTCAAGTACCAAACTACTTAAGCAGCTAAGAATAAAGTAGCTATACTCTTAACATCACTGCTGAGAAGTTATATGACTGACGAGTCACAAAACTAGATTGATACGTATCCTTTAAGTTCAAGTACCAAACTACTTAAGCAGCTAAGAATAAAGTAGCTATACTCTTAACATCACTGTTGAGAAGTTATATGACTGACAAGTCACAAAATTAGATTGATACGTATCCTTTAAGTTCAAGTACCAAACTACTTAAGCAGCTAAAAATAAAGTAGCTATACTCTTAACATCACTGCTGAGAAGTTATATGACTGACGAGTCACAAAACTAGATTGATACGTATCCTTTAAGTTCAAGTACCAAACTACTTAAGCAGCTAAGAATAAAGTAGCTATACTCTTAACATCACTGCTGAGAAGTTATATGACTGACGAGTCACAAAACTAGATTGATACGTATCCTTTAAGTTCCAGTACCAAACTACTTAAGCAGCTAAGAATAAAGTAGCTATACTCTTAACATCACTGCTGAGAAGTTATATGACTGACGAGTCACAAAACTAGATTGATACGTATCCTTTAAGTTCAAGTACCAAACTACTTAAGCAGCTAAGAATAAAGTAGCTATACTCTTAACATCACTGCTGAGAAGTTATATGACTGACGAGTCACAAAACTAGATTGATACGTATCCTTTAAGTTCAAGTACCAAACTACTTAAGCAGCTAAGAATAAAGTAGCTATACTCTTAACATCACTGCTGAGAAGTTATATGACTGACGAGTCACAAAACTAGATTGATACGTATCCTTTAAGTTCCAGTACCAAACTACTTAAGCAGCTAAGAATAAAGTAGCTATACTCTTAACATCACTGCTGAGAAGTTATATGACTGACGAGTCACAAAACTAGATTGATACGTATCCTTTAAGTTCAAGTACCAAACTACTTAAGCAGCTAAGAATAAAGTAGCTATACTCTTAACATCACTGCTGAGAAGTTATATGACTAACGAGTCACAAAACATGTATAAATTCTAAATCCTTGCCAAATTTACATACTAATCTAAGGTTTTTATCTTTTATATCCAAAAATAATAAATGTCTATTTACACATTTGATTATATGTATTATATAATTTTTATACATTTAATAAAAAAATCACACTCAACTCTTGTTTTTATTTCTTAAAAAAATATTATTATAATTTTTTATATGGCACGGAGCCTCGGACATTCAAGGTATTCAATAGACAAATAATTGATGCCTTTGAGATGTATGTTGCAGATGGCTCTTGTATATTCCATGGGCTGTCAGAAGAATCAATTGAATGATTATTGAAAAGCTCAGGGGTGAGATGCGTCTCTTTATGAACGGTGTTTACAATGTGAACATCTGGGGCAGAGCTAGAGACCCTGCTATACAAAGTAGAACTGGCCGCAGGGGTGTGGAGAGGTAGCGTGGCGTGGGGAATCAGTGAGGCCGAGACTGCAAACACATGTATCACCAAGCTGACTGGAGTAGGGGATTCGAATGAACGAACTATCTCTCTTGATCTGTGTAAATAAGTTGAAGTTTCGATGAACTTTTCCAGATCTGTGAAAATATGTTGAAGTTTCGATGTGCTTTTTTTTATACGAGTATATTGGAATGGATTAATTAATACGTGGCATATTTTTGTTATTATTTTCTTAGGTTATTTTTTCTTTGTTTATGTAAGTTAACCCATCGATCAATAAGTCCCGGGACTAACCAACAGATGGCGCCTCTAATAACAAATCCGTACCATTATCAGTTAGTACCAACCTTTAGAAGTTATGTGTCAAAATTTCATGATATTCCGACATTGTGTCATTGACTTACAGCGGTTTTAGTGATGCTACTTTTGCTATTTTCAAAACAATGGAAAAAAAAACAAATTTCGTGTGTTGATGAAACATTGCTTTTTAATGGGAAAAAATACCGTTCAAACTCAGCGATGGCTTGAAAAGTATTATCCAGGTTCTTTTCCGTCGAAAACAACCATTTGTCGGTGATATGCTGATTTCAAACGCGGTTGTACAGACACAAATGATGCTGAACACTCTGATCGTCCAAATGAAGCTGTTACACAAGAAAACATTAAAAAAAACCCTCAAAATCGTGATGGAAAATCGCAAAGTAAAGTTGCGTGAGATAACTGACATCCTGAAGATATCATTTGGTAGTGTTTACACTATTTTGCATGAACATTTGGTCATGAAAAAGCTTTTTTCGAAATGGGTGCCGCGTTTGCTCAAAATGGAACAGAAACAACAACGCATCAATGAAGGTAACGATGACCAAATTGCATGAGTTAAACTTCGAATTGCTTCCGCACCCACCGCATTCTCCAGATTTGGCCCCCAGCGACTATTGGCTGTTCGCAGACCTCAAAAAGATGCTCCAGGGAAAGAGATGTGGCTCTAATGAAGAAGTGATTGCCAAAACTAACGCCTATTTTGAAACTAAAGATAAATCGTTCTACACGGCTGGCATAAAAAAGTTAGGAAAGAATGAATGTATCACTCTTGAAGGAGACTATGTTGATGAATAAAGAAGAATGTTGGCAAACAAATGTTGTTTTAGTAGTTAGTCCTGGGACTTATTGATCGATGTGCTAGTTAGGACCTTTGATTACATGATCTCAAGTTTGTATTTTATATGTGGTAGGTTGTATGTATGTGCATACAGTGTTTTGATATTTTTTTGTATAGATGAATGTAAGTTTTTATAATTTTTTTAACAAGTTGTATTTATATTCATGCGCACTCAAAATCCTAATTTCAATATTACTCTAGTAACCTTTTTTAATGGTCAATAAAAGACTATTGTAATAAAAAATAAATTTAAAAAATAGTGTGTTGTGTCTGTTATCTAGCCTTGTTGCTTTATTGTTTATGAGGTCGCGGATGTGTGATAAGAGCGTATATGTATGTTCGTAGATGTCGGCAAGTATGTTCATCTTCTCATATGAGGTGGTAATGTGAGTAGAAGTGCGGAGTGGTGGTATGTTTTCAGGTTGCTTCTGAAGCCCCCTAGCGATTTCCCAGAGTGTCTGCCCCTGGCTTTATGTTAGCTAGTAACCCATAAGGTGTATTCGTGCTGTTTTTTTTCTTTTTTAAACTTTTTCCCCTATGTGTTGAGTGCAATTTTGTCTGCAGAATGATATGATGTTCGATATGTTTTGTATTCTATTTTTGATCTGTATGAGTGTGATATTTTTGAGTTGTATGTATGTGTCATGATCATATTTGATGATATGGGTGAGAGTGTTCACTGTGTCATCGATGGCTTCCGGGGTACCAAATGTGAACGATGTTAAGTATAGTTGGGTGTTAATATGTGTTTTGTAACAGGTCCAGTCGGCAACTTGGAAGTCATACGAGTATATCGTTTTGGGGGGTCAGGCATGAGTGCGTTTAGCACCTCCATCCGACTCACCCCTGGGTAGACCTTTATGATCACCAAGTCCAGAACAAATGTGTTTTACTCACTTGCACAGTGAGTGGGGTTGTACATTGTGTCGATTCTATGAATTTGAAGAGTTTTTTCATTTGGATTTCTGTATGCCGGGTTCCACATGGAGTGCCTCGCATTGAAATCGCCGGCCAGGATGACCTGCTTCCCCATCACAAAAGCCGCTATTAGATCCCGAGCATCTTAGCGGATTTGCAGTACGCTACCATCGGATTTCCATCAGTCTCGAGCTTGATGGCGGTTGCCTCCAGAGCGAACCAGTCAGGATTCGATTAGAGTGTATAGGATAAACTCCGCCTCCGTACCTAGATGAATGCCCTTTATCGAATGACGGAGCTGGTCTCAAGCCCGGAAAAGGAGGAGGGACTCCTTTCCTAATTTCCTTCCCCTCCCTGTAAATTTACAGCCCCCCACCACCACCTTCAATCCTCTACTTGCTCATTTTATTTTTGTCCCATCCCTATTCATAATGGTACCCAACATGCCGCTGTGCTCCGATCGTCTCACCTCAGTGTGCCATCGGATCCAGTACAGCAGTGTGGCCGGTGAGTTTGCTGGTGTACAACGGTTCACTCCATAGCACAGCTTCGCTTTTCAACCTAAACGCACTCAAACAAACTCCATAGCACAGCTTCCCTTTCCAACCTAAACGCAAAAAGCCTCACATCGATAAGAATGTCGGCGGTGGGGGCAGGCCTGGCAGACTGGAAGCCCTTAGTCGGCGATGAAATAAGAAACCGCTGGAAGGAATATTACACTGACCTGCTAAATCAAAGTCGCCCAATAGATCTGCAGGTGCTCGATGAGATTGTACAGCCCATGCCTGGATCTTGATGAAGAGCCAAGCCTTGCCGAGGTCAGAACGGCAATTTAACATCTGAAAAACCGTAAAGCAACAGGTACGGATGGGGTCCCCTCTGAAGTATTAAAATGTGGCGGAGAACCTGTGACTGTCGCTTTTCATAACCTGATGCTTCATATTTGGCAATCAAGAACCATCCCTGATGCCTTCTGTGAATCACGGATTGTAAATATACAATCACGGATTGTAAAATTCGTACCTATAAGCAAAGAAGATTAATTAACTTTAAAGTATTACCCATATTTTTTTAGAATAAGCCTATTATTCTTGCGGTCTCGGTGGTCAGACCCCTTCTTCTACTCTAGAGGCGTGAATTTCGGGCGTTTTTTAGACTAAATGAAAAAAAAAACAAAAAATATTTTTCCCATACATTTTTTATAGTTTATTTATTGATGATTTGAGAATGTACAAAAAAAAATTGAAAATTCAAGATGTTATATCTTGTAAAAAAAGGGGGGTGAGCTGGTCGACGTGATTGGAACTCTTTCTTAAATCCGAAACAAAAATCATACACAGTTTCTTGATAAAAAATAATGTCGTTATAGTTGGTATCAAAAAAACATCGTAAAATGGTGAAAAACATTTCAATTTTTTTTATCCTTTTTTATTTTTTTTTAAATAGTAAAAAAAATAGTTTTGAATTTTTCAAGGTAGGGACGATATAAAAACTTTTATCAAAGTTTTATACCATATTTGAAGGCAATCGGTTAAATAGAACTTAAGATTTTATGTCGACCAGGTTGCAAAAAATAGTTTCGAGAAAAACGCGTTTAAAGTTTTGAGATTATTGTCTGGGTCATTCCGGTGTGGCTCTCTAGTTGATGATTTGCTCGGAGTGTCGGTCCGATTTTCTGACACCTTACTCCTTCATCGGGCGTGTAAACGGACTTGGGAAATTTATTTTTTGGGTTGTTTGGTGGGGGTGTTATAAAAGTTTTTATAGAGAGGAGGGATAGAATTTGGTACATACATTAAAGTTATAGATACATATAGGTTACATAATAATATACTTATATTTTTATATGTCACGAGCGTTGATAAATATGAATACAGAGAGAGAAAGGATAGTGATGTATACATAAACATAGATATTTGAATAATTATAAATATATTACGAAGATGGGGGTGGGGGAGAACGCTGTGACTTAAGAATAAATAGTTGTACATAGAATAATTATGGGAGTAAAAATAAAAGTACCTTATTATATATGTGCACTGGACATAATTCGTCGCCTACCGTTTCGGATAGGGGGTCGGGGGGTGGTTCGAAGCATTTGTTTCGGCCTGGGGTGGATGAGATTTACGTTCACGTCGTAGTCCGTGAGTGAGCTGATTAGGGGGTTCGGGTGACTTGAGAGAGAGTTGTAGAACCTCTCGGCCAGAGAGATCGTGTATTCTCGGATGGTGGGGAGATCTAAGTCTTCGTGAAGCCGTTTGTTGCTGACAAAGTAGGGCGCATCCATAATGGTGCGCATTGCCTTGTTTTGCAACACCTGGAGTTTACGCATGTGGGTTTCGGCCGCATGGCCCCAGACCGGGATGGCGTACGTCATCTGAGGACGTATGATGGCCTTGTTTAACTTGATACGAGGGGACATCCTACTGTGTCTGCCCATGAGTGGTGTGAGGGCTTTCAGAGTGCCGTACGCCCTCCCGGTGATGTTGGTGGTGTGCTTTTTCCAGGACAGCTTCGCGTCGAGAGTGACGCCGAGGTATTTCACCTCGTCGCACCACGGAACGCTCTGGCCGAAAAGTTTGAGTGGTCGGATGAAGTCCAGACGTCTTCTAGAAAAACGGACTGCTGCACTCTTGGAAGGGTTTGTCTTAACCTTCCAATTTCTACACCAGCGTTCCAGCCTTGGAATGAAATTTTGATGCGAGAGTGGGAATCGCAAGAGTGTTTAGAGGACGAAAGAAAAGCCGTATCGTCCGCGTACTATATTGTGCGGTGATAGATCGGCTGGTCTGGAGAGAGGGCATATCGCTGGTATATATGCTGTAGAGAGTGGGGGAGAGAAGGGCTCCTTGCGGAACCCCCGCTTGTATGGGGCGGTGGGATGAGTTTATACCGCTTACCTTGACGGAGAAGATGCGGTCGCTTAGAAATGATGCTATGATCTGCACGAGGTGGAGAGAGATTCCGGCCTTGTGTAGTTTGAAGAGCAGTCCATTGTGCCAAACCGTGTCGAAGGCTTTCGCCACGTCCAGCGAGAGGAGGGTGGTTTGCTGTTTTCTATTGTTACCAGTCACTATGTGTTCTACGACGCGAAGAAGTTGATGAGAGGTCGAGTGTCGCGGTTGAAAACCGTGTTGCGTGTCTGGAATTATGTTAAGCGAGGTTATCTCGCTTGATAGGCGATCGAGGATAAGTCGTTCGAGCACTTTACCTAGGGTAGGCAGTAAGCTGATCGGGCGGTGATTTTCGGGGAGTGTTAGTTTTTTACCCGGTTTCGGAAAAATTATAACGTCTGCGCATTTGAGAGCGGAAGGGAAGAATCTATGCCTGTAACAGGCATTAAAGATTGAAGTTATGGCGCAGACGGCTTTATTTGGGAGTTTCTTTAGGGTGAAGTTATTTATTGAATCTGGACCGGGAGCTCTCTTATTGTGGAGGTTGTGGATGATTTTGTGGATTTCTTGCGGGGTGAAGAAATCCGAAGTCGGAGGGGGTCGTGAGGCGACAATTTGTTTGACCTTTTTGTCGACTGAGGCGGAGAGCGTCGGGTTGTTGAGGTCAGAGTTTGGGGTGAATGTGAGGGCGAGTGAGCCGGCAAATATTTCAGCGCGATCGCGCGCCGAAATCCATCCGGTGTGGCGTAATTGCTGCCTCATTTATAGCTATAACTTCAAAAATATTGAGAATTTTAAAACTTCCTTTTGAGAACACATTTTTAAAGGTCTAAACTTTAAGAATATGCAAAAAACCGATTTTTTTTTCAAATTTCTAGAGTATAATACCCCCCCCTTAAGTAAATTTTTTTTTCTTTAAATTGGTCAAAAACGTGCAAGCTTTTTAAATGTAATCGGAAAATAGAATGATCAAGATTCCTAAACGTGTGCAAATATAAGCTGGATTATTTTCACATGAGGACTAAACCTCCAAGTGTACATAAACGTTCTAAAATTAATGATCAAATTTCACCATTAAGTTCGTCATTCTTTTTACACATTAAACTAAAATTTATAAATTAATGAATTATAATAAAAACAAGATACACCCCTGAAGTTGACGGTTCCATAACAACTTTTTAAATTTCTATTGAAGAACGAAAAATATTTTGAAATTAAATGATGCGTTTACGCACTGGAAACAAACGTGTAAACAAGCAAAAAAACAAACGTCGACTGAGCACGTGCGGAAAGTGAACGGTTGGGTCTATCCTTTCTACCTACTTGTCATGCATGCTACATCTATTGAAGTACGTCACGCGAAACAAAGCAACTTGGTATTGTTAATTTTAGTTTTTTCACTTAAATCACAGTTCAGTGACCAGGAGAGCATTTAAAAAATCGATATATAAAATCAGTAATAATTATACTATAGTACAACTTTGATCACCTCACCATACTAATATACGAGTATTTGTGTGTATGAGCTGATTAGTAGAAATATATGTATATGTGGGAGTGTAAATGTGAAATTCACTTAAGTATTTTTTTATACTTTGCACCTAGTAAAGTGGTGGAGTTATTCCATCTGAAAACAAAAAATAAAACGAAATATTATTGGGAAAAAATCTGACCTGGGGTAAGTAAATAATATTTGCTATTTTATTTTATTAACTCTTATATAATATTATGAAAAAAGTACAATATTTTTTTGGCATACCATAGAAAATTAAGTTACGAGGAAAGCAACTATTTTATGAAATCGATCATTTTGTTTCATTTTATAAATTCAAAATGACTTTGAAAATGGCGGGATTGTTATAAAGTTTACGCAAGGGATAGAGATGTCACTAATCGAACAAAAATAATATATTTTTCAAATGATTCGTCAAATCATTAGTACAATTAGGAGAAATTTCATATTTGAATTATATGGTTGTAACATACGTGTATGTTCGTCCCGTTTCCCCTTTGACCTTCTTCTAAAAACCGACGATACGCTTATTCGCGTATCGTCGGTTTTTCGAACTGTTACCAACTTCACGCATACAAATAATACATAATTTGAAATGTAACATTTCAACAGTAATTAAAGTAAAATGTTGCTGTCAATGAGCTATTGTGTTTTCTGTGAATTTTTAATTTATCAGAAAATATTGAACTTTTTCGTCATATCATGCTATTTAACTTCGAAAAGGAAAAAAACGAATCACAAATTTGTGAAAAATATATACTGTATACGGAGCAAATGCTGAAGATAATTCAACGTGCAGAAAGTGTTTACGGATATTTACAGAGGAGAATCTTATCAATGATGTATCTCGCGCCGAACGGCCTATCACTACATACGTGGATAAAATCACTGTCATGATTGACGACGACTGCAATTAGCTGACACATAAGATTGGTTAGGTACTAAACATTACTGCCAATACTGTTTCGTGACATTCACTTGGGATTATCAACAAACTTAATACTTGGGTGGCACTTCAATAGAGCAGAACAAATAATGTACTGGTTTTCTGTTTGTGACTCGCTATTAAATACAGCAAAAATACCTTTTTTCTCAAACAAGCTCATCACTTGCGATGAAAAAATGAGTATTTACAACAATATTAATCGAAAAGACCATGGCCCAAGCGAGATGAACCAGTACCGACGACTGGAAAGGCTGGAAGGCCCCCAAAGGTCAATCTGTATATCTGGTGGAATTTGAAATACATCGTATACTCTTGCCAAAACTATTTGGATCGTGTTTTCGGTTAAAAGTTCCAGGAATATTATAAGAGAAAAATCCTTCAGCTAATATACATTTAAAAGGTCATCAATTAAAATGACATTGATAATTTTTTTTTCTGAATTCTGAATGTTTATTACAACACAATATTTCACATGTAAAATATCTTTTTATTGATTTTTGTTGTGAAATATCCTAAATATTTTGTAATTAAAGAACAATAAACATTTTAATCAATTGATTTCCAAAAGAAAAAGAAAAATAAGTTATTTCGGTTAATAGTTCGATTAATAACATCATTATTTCAGGTAGAACCTGATTGTAAATTGTGACATTATTTTTCGCTACGCTAGTAGATTATTATGAAGGTAAAAAAATGTTGAGCGAGGTTTAGAAAGTATTGTAGTATTGGGAGCCGGACGTCAATAGACTCGTCAGTTGGTGTTAACGAACAACTCGGAAAATGTCGTGTTATTGAATTAAAAGTAATTTATTTCAAAAAATTAAATAAAAAATGAGTCTCAGGTACAACGAAGAGGACCACACTTGGGACTCTGGCGGTAGTTTTGGACAACAGTCCAGATGTAAACAATGTGTTAGCGCTAAATATAAAACTATGGCGATTATCGTAGGCTCGTTAGGCCTCGCCATATGTGTTTGTCTGTTAGGCTTCTTAGTATTTTCCGAGTCTCCAAATTTACCATCCGAGAGTGTCAAGACATTAAAGTTGACGAGTATTGTAAGTAAAATTTTACCTTTTGACATCTGTCATTACTGTCAAATTTCGCATTTCAGCACTGCCAAATTTTGCATTTCAGTAATGCAAGTAAAAAACGAGTGATGAGCCAAAAACATTATTTTTATAGTTATAAGAATTATTTAGGCTTATCAATTTATAATAAATTACGTATTTTGTAGTTGCCTTGCTAATTATAAGGCGAGTTTATTTTATTTTTCACGAATAAAGAAAGTTTTCTTGTTTCGCACGATTAATTTTGAATGAAATCGTTTTTGTCGTATTTTTTATAGAAATATCTATTATTTTATTTTCTACGCAATACGCTTCGGGAATGATTTCTTTTTCTATAGCCATGTTTAAATTGAACTCGTTTTCTAATTTATTTTATTCTTTTTATATTATTCAGTCAATTAGTTGTGTTCACACAAATTGTATTTTCTCCTAGCTCTTATTTCGAATGTGATTTAATACTACCCTGTATCAATATTTAAGGACCAAGTTGGTATTCTTTGGTCTTTGATCTCAGATAATTATTTTTCTACTGCTTGCATTCAGTGTTCAGGTCTCTGCACTATATAGAAAAATAGAGAAAACGATGGATTGGATCACTCAGTTCTTGAATGCTCGACTATCAATTCAAATATCTTCTTCTAGTCTTAATAATGATACCATCCAGTAAAGAGAAATAGACATTATCACTATATAAACAACCATCTACGACAAGAACAAAATGATTTGCAAACTCCAGTGAGAAAGTAAACCGGCTGCACCAATTGTCATACCCGCCATTCATGTATTGAATCATATAAATCAAATACCAATATAAAAGACTACATCATTAAAATCACACAGTCTAAGAGCTTCATTGATATTTCATAACTTATATATTTTCTAATTTATTGATGGTTTATAATACTCCTGTATTGTAATTTGTTTTATCAAACACTGTTTATTCCACTTTATGTAACGGTACAACCCTACCGGTTTCAAGGTTTTCACCTCATGATCAGGGAGCACAAACAAGACTATAGGGTTATACCATTACATAAAGTGGAATAAACAGTGTTTGATAAAACAAATTACAATGTCTTTGAACCTCCACAATGTTAATGCCTTAACTATAAATAATATACTCCTGTATTATATCCTGGACTCATTCCTAGATCTTCATGAATACAATAATATCATAAAATACAATATTTTTTACACTATACATTTTACACCACAAAATTCAGGTTTTATATACATATATATTTATTAATACAATCTAAATCAGTAAATCATCTGCTATAATAAAGGCCTCTTTTCCATCTGTTTAATTTGTTGGGAAATTTAAAAAAGCATTTTTTTAAAATAGTTTTTATCAAAATAAATTCAGACTTGTATAGAGTTGTTGGTTGGATGAGGGGGGTTTTGGAACTACACGAAAGGGTATTTTCAGACTTATACAGAGTTGTTCGTTGGATGAGGGGATTTTTGGAACTATAGGAAAGGGTATTTTCAGACTTGTACAGAGTTGTTGGTTGGATGAGGGGGGTTTTGGAACTACACGAAAGGGTATTTTCAGACTTATACAGAGTTGTTCGTTGGATTAGGGGATTTTTGGAACTATACGAAAGGGTATTTTCAGACTTGTACAGAGTTGTTCGTTGGATGAGGGGAGTTTTGGAACTATAGGAAAGGGTATTTTCAGACTTGTAGAGAGTTGTTCGTTGGATGAGGGGGTTATGGAACTATACGAAAGGGTATTTTCAGACTTGTAGAGAGTTGTTGGTTGGATGAGGGGGCTTTTGGAACTATACGAAAGGGTATTTTCAGACTTATACAGAGTTGTTCGTTGGATGAAGGGGGTTTTGGAACTAACATATATGAAAGGGTATTTTCAGACTTGTAGAGAGTTGTTCGTTGGATGAGGAGGGTTATGGAACTATACGAAAGGGTATTTTCAGACTTGTAGAGAGTTGTTGGTTGGATGAGGGGGGTTTTGGAACTATACGAAAGGTAATTTGCTTTCGTATAACTTTGTTACTTGAGCGAAAATAATAAAATCATAAAAAATAGAATCTATAAATGAATGGTTACAATTTTTGTACGTATACTTTTTTGTTCAATTGTTTAACATCATAATCATCACGCCATGTCCCTATTGGTGTAGGCAGAGAGAACAGATCTCCCCTTCATCCTATTATGGCACACACCTTTCACTTCTGCAATACAACTTATCGTGCTTACTCTCTTTTAGAATTTGATTTGTATACAGGGAACTCGCGGTTCGTCATTACACGTGTTGGTAACATTACCGCTCAAACAGAGGCAATACTCACACACATACTCAGAGCATGATACCTTATGAAGTATTTTACACCAAACTTTTTTTGTGGACCACCAGAAATTCAACTATAAATCCACAAATAGAAGTCAAGCATCTTACCAACTAGGCCACATATTGCCACGTTGTATTGTGGTATACAGAAATTCAATACAATAATGTGTGAATTTTCAATTTATATTTTTTTCATGAAGCGGTATGAATTTGATGCCAATATCTATCAAATGTATATTGTTAGAAAATTTAAACTGCATAAATACAGTAACATTGCATTTTTTTGGGTTTTATCGGGACTCGAACCCGAAATCCCCGGATGGAAGTCAAACGTCTTACTAACTAGGCCACGGAGGTTGTCAATCATATTTTTTACTTAAAGTAAATGTTTTTCTGCAAAAATGTTGGTAATATGAATTTATTTACTCAAGACAATTGTACTGATTAAGTTAACACGTTCACTGCGTATAAAATACTTAATGTCATACAGAGATGCTGAAAATTAGCGAATTTTTGAAAACCCATAACTTTGTTATAAATCAAATTCTACTTTCTATTGAAACATCATATACAAGTGTATTCCTTCGTGTCTTCAAAACACATGAAACCGGCGACGAATCCTTATCGGGAGACGTTTATGAGTGCACTAAACATTCAAGGCTCCCGTGTCCATACAAAATATTTGTATGGACATGGGAGCCGTGTTCGATGCAGTGAACGTGTTAATGAAGTTATTAAAATGTTGGTAATATGAATTTATTTACTGAAGACAATTGTAATGATTAAGTTAATGAACTTATTAAAATTTTGTTTGCAATGCTTGAAAAAGTAACCACATTGAAATATGCAATCAAATTTTATTCCAGTATTTTTTTGCTCTACGTAGAAATAACATATATTGGAAAATATGATAAAATTTAAATACAATAAAATGCACAATTTCAATTCACGGGAGATTGTGCAATACACATTGAAATTGAATGAGCCTTATCTCGTTCATGATGTAATTTATTATCACTGTTAATAAAACTCCTATAAAAACACTTTATACTTAAATTAGGGATGTAGTAATATTATTAAAAAGAAATAAGTATTAATTTCACATATTGCATTATATATTTTATTTATTATGAGTCAATATTTTTTATCTAGCTTAATTGGCACTCAATAAAACTGACGTATTGAATGATTTGCGTTTCAAATGAGAGTAACCGAGCTTTGGAATTTTTATTTGAAAATATATGTTATAACGTGGAAGAAACAAAACAAGATCTATCTTTTGATATCTGACCAGGTTAAAAAAATTGAGAGGAATGAAATTGCTTAAAATTTAACTAACCAGTTTATTATTAGCCGAGATTGTCATAGGTATAATATATATATATATTTATACACCTCTGATATACATTTCAATACCAAGTTTAGTTAAACTGAATGCTGCGCAGGCAAGGCTGTGCAGGAGAACAGGTGACTGAAGGAACACAAATCAATGATGGAATTCAAGCCCATCAACTAGGATACTGCCTTAACGTTAGAAACCAACTGCCTGTAAAAATAAAAGGCAAAACTCAAACTCCGGTCATGAAAAGTACAAGATAGAAAAGTGATAACTTGGGACAATATTCTCAACACCAATTTTAAAATCTTTTACATATGGCGTAATTTGTAATAGATTTTGACTTTGACAGATATTAACAGGATATAAAAATGAACTGGGAGAGGTATCACATATGAGAAAGGTCGATGTATGCTTTTTAAAGGAAATGAAGTAGAACTATTCTAAGTTTAAGGATATCAGCCCAACTTTTAGCTCCTTTACCACGGAATGGGGTGTTCAGCATCAAGAAAATCATGGCATCCGTGTTTTGGGACTGTCAAGGCATAATTTTAATTAAATATATGCCTCAAGGGGAGACCATCAACTCTGCAAGATACTGTGAGACCCTAAAAAAATTGCGGATGGCGATTCAGAATAAGAGGAGAGGCATGCTGACAAAGGAAGTCTGCCTGTTGCACGACAATGCCAGACGGAACTGCTCGCCTCGTTTAAATGGGATGTCCTGAACCATCCCGCGCATTCCCCTGACCTAGCACCTTCAGATTACTATCTCTTTACCTCCCTGAAGCTGCACATGGGTGGAAAAAGGTTTTCAACCGACGAGGAGGTAAAGGAGGAGGTGGAGAAGTGGACGGAGGGGTTGGCGGGAAACTACTTCGAGGAAGGCATCAAAAAGTTGATACCCCGCTTCACCACCTGCATTGAGAGGAATGGTGACTATGTCGAAAAATAGCTTACATATGTACTATAGTAACCACATAATTTTTTTGTTTAAATAAAAAAAATTGTAACCTACAAAAATTCAGTACACTTACTTTCTGGATATGCCTCGTATATGAGGAGATAATTAATTGCTTGTATGTTAATGATATTTGAGAATGATGTAAATTATATTGTTGTTATCTAATCAGTATGACAGCATAAAACAGTCGGTCACAGATAACAAATAATTTAAGTTTAGATTTAAACAACTGTTTAGATTTAAACAATTATACATATTATTCTGATAAAAAAAGTTTTCATATTTTTTATATAAAGTACAATATTTTTCATAAAATTCTTGTATGATTTTTCATATCTATCACACCGTTTCCATGGCAGAGTAGGCAGACAGACAGAGCACCAGAAATTCCTATCTCGCCACACACCTTTCACATCCTCTATATCCATCCATACACTTCATACAATTATGGTTGATAACCGGTGATGAAAAGTGGATTAGATATGAGAACATTGTGAGAAAAAGAGCATACTGTGAGCCTGGACAACCTTCCCCCTCCACCTCGAAACCGAGCTTGAGTCTCAATAAGAGAATGCTGTGTATATGATAGGACGTCAAAGGACCAATATACTATGAGCTTCTCAAACCCAAAGAAAGGCTCGATTCGGAAATGTATTGTCGGCAAATGCACGATTTGAACGAAGCACTCAAAGAAAAGAGACCGGCGCTAGTCAATAGAAAGCAAATCATACTGCACCACAACAACGCCAGACCACATGCTGCTTTGGCAACTCGTCAGAAAATTGCAGAACTAGGCTGGGAAATTCTTTCACATCCACCATACTCTCCGAACCTAGCACCATCCGATTATCATCTGTTTTTCTCGCTGCAAAATTTTTTGGAGGAAAAAAAAAAAAATGAAGCAGATGTCAGCCAAGCACTGTTTGAGTTTTTCGCCTCCAAAGATGAGTTATTATATAGAAATGGAATTCACAAATTACCATCACGCTGGAAAGAGGTCATTAGTAATGATTGAAATTATATTGTATTGAAAATTAATTATTTTCTTTTAATTAAAAAACGGACAGAACTTTCTGGTAGACCTAATATTTGTATTTACAATAATTTTTTTAAATATGCCCAAACATTTCAACAATTATAATAAAGTTCAACCTGAAAACACTCAATGCTTTATAATTTTTGAAGAAAGTAATGAAGCTATCAAAATAAATTTAACGAATGATAACTTTTTGTTACCTATACACGGAATTTGTATGTATAAGTCATAAAATTATACAATACACGATTTGATCATAAAATTATACTACATATGTGAATTGAGTCGTAAAATTTAATATTGCATAGTACACAAAATTTGCATTCTAAATTATAATATTATCTTTACTTAATAAGAATATCCCTTGTAATTTATTTTTATCAAACACTGTTTATTCAACTGTTTTGTAACGGTATAACCCTACCGGTTTCAAGGCTTTCACCTCATCTTCAGGGGAGCATAAACAAGACCCTCTGAAGATGAGGTGAAAACCTTGAAGTCCCCTGAAGATGAGGTGAAAGCCTTGAAGTCTCTTGAAGATGAGGTGAAAGCCTTGAAACCGGTAGGGTTATACCGTTACAAAAAAGTGGAATAAACAGTGTTTGACAAAAATAAATTACAATGTCTTTTAACCTCCACAACGTTAATGCCTTAACTATAAACAACACAGAATATTCCTTTATTATAATATGAGGATTGTTTCTCATTAATTTTAAGTAGATAACTTGTCTTGTTCTTGGACCTTATAATCATTTATTCATATATTTGACTTTTGCTATTATTTTTAAAAGTCGGCACAATGATCTACGCTAAATATTTGTGGTAAGCAAGAGAGCAACCCAGGTTTGTTGTTAGTGAATTAGCTTCTAGACTGGTTTTATTCTATTTCATCAGAATTATTGTTTTTAAGGAGCTTAGATGTAATTTTACACTAAATTCTTGGAGTGCTATTTAGCCACCAAAATTTGCCCTTTTTAAATCCAGCATACAAAAGACTGCTTTGGATTGACCTTCTGAACGTTTAGAATCTTGGATGTTCTGCCATTTAAACTTTGGGTTGATTTGTTTGCTTTCTGAAACTTGTATACAATAATTCATCTAAAAACATCATCGCTAAAGAATATAAAATTTCCTTTAACACAGTGGTGAAAATGCCTATAAGCATTCATATCAAATTTTGCTGTGTGCTCAAAACTCCCATCACCGTTCTATTTTGAACTTTTTTAAATTAATTATAAAAAAAAGTGAGCCCCGATTAACCTAACGGTATTAACGGATTAACCTAACGGTGTGTAAGGGTATTTGACTATGAATTATACTTGCTGTAACTTTTTATTATTATTTTAATAATTTTAAATATGGACAAATTTAGAAAATGATGCAGCAGTTAATGTGTTAAGTTAAAATAAATAACAGTAAAATCGAATTATGTTAATATATATTGTTTACACAATTGTTATTTAATCATATAAATTGATTATATTTTTCAGTTATTTAGACACGGTGCCAGAACTCCGACATCAACTTATAATAGTGACCCGTACAAAAATTATCCTTGGCCAGGCGGTCTGGGGTCTCTTACAAATGTAAGTACTAATTTCTAAATAAGTATTGTGGGCACATTGTTCTGATTTCTTGTTTATTGTTGTTGGCTCACTGAAAACTTATTGCTCAAAAGGTGATTCTAATCTTTGAATATAAGTATTGGGTGTTAACGACCAGTGGAAAAATCAAATGTCGAATGTTGATTTTTGTTGTTTTCACTCAAAACATGTGGAACCCAAGCGCTGAACTTCTGGACTTTTCCCAATGATTTAAGATGACGGTATACAGTCATGTGACTACAATTCATCTGCTCAGCTAATTATATGGTGGTTTGAAGTGGATATTCATGAAAAATATGGTTTAATAAATATTGAATCATTCAAAGTTTATATTATTTTTTTGGGAAAATATGCCTTAATAAATATTGAATCATTCCAAGTTTATATTATTTTTTTGGGTCAACATGTATTTTCAAACCATGCAATGTCTCGATCTGCTAAAATGTACTAAGAAGGATATATGATGTGTCAATGTATAACAGAATAAGAAATGTAATTATTAAGGATGGATTTGGGCTGAAAACTGATATGATAAATATGGTGGAAAAAAGCATATTGAGATGGTTTGGACATGTTTAACTTATTGTTGACAAAAGGCTTACCAAACAAATTTACAATGCAAGCATAAGTGTGACTAGTGGTAATGACTAAGAAAAGTATGATTGAACTAATGGAATGAAATTGTAAAAGAAGAAAATGTAAGGAGTAAGAGAAACAGAAGGAGCTGCATGTGAAGATGTACGGATGTGGAGGAAGACAAGAAAGTATGTCATGATAGGACAATTTGACATTCTTCATCCTCTGCTTACCTCAACAGGGAAATGGCATAATGGTATGTATGTAATTTTCTAATTCCAAGTGATTTTTTTTAGGTAGGCAAAACACAACTTTACGATCTGGGAAAGAAATTGCGAAAACAATACAATGGATTCCTACCAGAAGAATACTTGGATAGTGATGTATACATAGTGAGCAGCGATATCCCGAGGACGCTATCCAGTGCATCTACGCTTCTAGCCGGACTGTATCCCCCTATTCCTAGTCAGCAATGGAATTCCAATCTAGCGTGGCAACCAATTCCAGTTCATAGTATTCCAAGAAATATTGACATGGTAATTTATTTATAATACAAGTATTCATGCAAAAACTTAATTTCACAATATTGCGTTATTGATTGTATTTACATATTCATGTGAACACTTGATTCCACAATATTGTGTTATTTATTGTACTTCCATATTCATTCAAATTCTCGATTTCACAATATTGTGTTATTTGTTGTACTTACGTATTCATGCAAACACTCGATTCCATAATATTGTGTTATTTGTTGTACTTACATATTCATTCAAATTGTCGATTCCACAATATTGTGTTATTTGTTACACTCAAGTTCTCGATTCTACAATATTGTGTTATTTGTTGTACTTACATATTCATGCAAACAATCGATTCCACAATATTGTGTTATTTGTTGTACTTACATATTCATGCAAACAATCGATTCCACAATATTGTGTTATTTTTTGTACTTACATATTCATGCAAACAATCGATTCCACAATATTGTATTATTTGTTGTACTTACATATTCATGCAAACAATCGATTCCACAATATTGTGTTATTTGTTGTACTTACATATTCATTCAAATTGTCGATTCCACAATATTGTGTTATTTGTTATACTCAAGTTCTCGATTCCACAATATTGTGTTCTTTGTTGTACTTACATATTCATTCAAATTGTGGATTCCACAATATTGTGTTATTTGTTATACTCAAGTTCTCGATTCCACAATATTGTGTTATTTGTTGTACTTACATATTCATGCAAACAATCGATTCCATAATATTGTGTTATTTATTGTACTTACATATTTATTCAAACAATCGATTCCACAGTATTGTGTTATATATTGTACTTATATATTTATACAAACATTAGATTCGGCGATATTGTGTTTTTTATTACACTTACATATTCATGCAAGTACATAATTCACAATATTGTGTTTGTAATCAAATTACAATTTCTTATAAACAACAGTTTGATAAATGAAAAAAAAAGGTCTAAAAGAAGTAATATAGAATTTACTTAATAAATTGATTTTATGTTATTTGTAATATATTATTTTTTAATCTGCTAAGATGATAGTCCATAGCAGTATTTTCGTACCATCTTTGATGTATGGGAATAAAACATGGATGTGAAAAAAAACTGAAAAAAGCAAATAAATTCTATAGAAATGGGTGCACTGAGAAGAATACGTGAAGTGACAATGTAAGACAGAATACGGAATGATGTGATTAACATGAAAAAGAGTACTCTGAGATGGTTTGGGGGGTGTAGAACGAATAAATATAAGATATACAGTGCAAATGTAAGGTGTAAGGCATGGTAGAGCAAAACTATGGGACATAGGATTATATCAGGTGAATAATATTATATTTTGAAAAAAGGAAATGTAAAATTCAGAGAAATCACTGCAGTTGTACGAGAAGATGAATTGGTGTGATAGTATGAATTTGCTTTTTTCTATAAGGTAGTTAGCAAATTCAGAATAATTATTGTTATAAAAAAAATGGTTTTTTCTTACGAGTACTCTCAGTTTAAATATTTTAATGTAATTTCTATGTATATTACAATATAGCTTATTATACTAGTTTTGTTGTATATAGTACATCCTGTAAAACTTGTGTCACGGGACAATTTCTTCCAGCCAACCAGAAATATCTTAACTAGAGTGGAACTGCTTTTTTTGATATAACTGGGAATCAGACCAAACCCTCAAGCTGGAAGCCATCACACCAACTATATTCCATGCCATAAATTGTTATCAAATTTGGAAAAAAGTAAGGAGTAAGATATATGATATAGAAGGAACTATATGAGAAGATATGGAAGAGGCAAAGGAAGTATTTTATGATAAGAAAGTTTGACAATCTGTCCTATCTGCCTATCCCAACAGAGATGTGACAGTGTATATGTAAATGTGTGGGTGGGTAGATATAGAATAATTTGGCTGCAATCAATTGATGTTTTGAAATATGAAAAATAATTGATAAAAATATTTATATATTTTTAGCTTCTGGGCATGAAGAAGAGTTGCAAAGTAGCTGATGATCATTATGTGAATGCCAGAAAACTTCCAGCAGTCAAGGACAAATATCTGAATCTTTTTAACAATTTGACTTTTTACTGCAATCAGTCGATGCAAGATGTACTCCCGGTAGAATTATTGTACAGCACACTGATGATTCAAAAAGAACACGGACTAAAGCTTCCGGAATGGACAAAAGAATTCTTTCCTATCAAAATGAGAGAGCCTACTTGTTCTAGTTTTGAAGTGTTTACTTATGATACTCTTCTGAAGCGTTTACGTGCAGGTAATCAAATGTTTTAATGTTACTGAAGAGAGATATATTGGCATAAGTCTTTCTGCCATAATTGGATTAGATGGTCAGTCTGGTAGTGTTCATTTGGTAGCAATAATCGTACGCCAGATGTGTGCGAATATTGTTACCTCTTCATGTGTGTTAGCACTGCGAGCTCTGTGGTACTCCAGTGGTTTCTAACCCGAAGACGCAATTAATGGAGCCAAATACAATTATGTTTTCTAGCCATGCTCTTCAATATGTCTGCATCATCAATTTGGATATGTTGAAGGGTATTTAGCGTGTGTCCTAGTAGGACGTGCTGATGATGATGTTGCTGACATCTCTGTATTCGCTTTAGTCGAATTCTGTGTTCCTTTTCGTTCGGGGTCATCAATTTAGCAGGATGCTTTACTGATACGTCGTGATGATTTTGATTTGTTTTGTATTTAAAATAAAATACGTCGATTCAGGAATGCGAAAAAGTGAGAGTGAATAATCGATAAATAGTAAACAGCGATGAATGGTCAAGTGAATAATAATAAGTGCCCTTTATTTGGCGATAAGTAGGTATATATACAATTTCAGAACGGAGCGCGTGAATGCGTCCGCGGTATATCTTGATCTCACTCCTGTGCGTTTCGAGGTGGTCGCAGACGTTGCCAATGATATAGTGGGTAGAGTATTTATTGCCGAAACGGTGAGACACGCGATGCGCTCTCTTTCTACCGTGGAATGCGATGTAAATATTATTTGCGTGTAAACAGTATTGACGTTCTGGTATGTGATCTTTGTACTTATTCAAAGGTTGATTCATTGGTCGTTGACCGTGCATGTTGACAATATTTACGACGACGGTATTCCCTACAGGTACCAAACAAATGTGGTTACCAGATTTCCAAAACATATCAGGATTTTATAATAACAAAAATATGATATCAAAACATCATATTGGGATTTTATAGTAAGAAAAAGAACAGTAACTTATTAACCATCTTATATTTAGGTTTTTTTTTCTATGTGTACACCTAAAATACGCAGGTTTTTTTAATTACATTTTTTAAAGTGAATTTAGTAAGAGTAGATTTCACAAAAGCATGTAAATTTAAAAAAAAAAACAGTAATCATACTACTTAGGGGTCATCAAAACATGGTTTTGCAGAAAAAAAATCCAAAAAAAAAATATTTCAGAACACTTTGGTATGATAAATTTTAAAGAATGACGACCTCCGTGGCCTGGTGGTAAGACACTTGTCTGCCGATCCGGAGGTTGCGGGTTTGATCCCCGCTGGAACCCAGATTTTAAAATAATAGGATTCCAGTCTGGTTAACACTAAGGGCCTATAAAAACATATTTCTGGTTGGTTGGAAGAGATTGCCATATGGCAATAAACTCGCCAGGTTAATAAAAAAAAACAATGACCTAGTGTACAATCTTGATAATAACAAATTTTTTAATCCATATAAAAGATTTCTCACTCAGTAAAATACCTACTCGTATAATCAAACCACACCTAATAAAAACAAATCTAGCGATACAAAATAATACTTAAGAAAAATAAAATATGTTCTACAAACAATCAATAAAAGAATATTTATAAATAAAACTAAGTAATTTGGATAATTTTAATAAAAATATGGCAAATTGCCAGCGAAATAAAAATACAGAAAAATGCGGGAAAAACTTACGAGACACAAAGGCTAATGTATCAATCAACAATTCCTGGGACTAACCAACAGATGGCGCCTCTAATAACAAATCCATACCATTCTTAGTTAGTACCAACCTTAAAAAGTTAAGTGTCAAATTTTCGTGACATTCCGACATTGTGTCATTGGGTTAGAGTGGTTTTAGTGACGCTACTTTTGCTATATTCAAAACAATGAAAAAAAACAAATTTCGTGTGTTGATAAAACATTGCTTTTTAATGGGAAAAAATACCATTCAAGCTCAGCGATGGCTTGAAAAGTGTTATCTGGGCTCTGCTCCGTCGAAAACAACCATTTGTCGGTGATATGCTGATTTCAAACGTGGTCGTACAGACACAAATGATGCTGAATACTCTGGTCGTCCAAATGAGGCTGTTACACCAAAAAACATTAAAAAACCCTCAAAATCGTGATGGAAAATCGCAAAGTAATGGTGCGTGAGATAGCTGACATCTTGAAGATATAATTTGGTAGTGTTTACACTATTTTGCATGAACATTTGGTCATGAAAAAGCTTTTTTCGAAATGGGTGCCGCGTTTGCTCACAATGGAACAGAAACAACAACGCATCGATGATTCAGAACGCTGTTTGGCACTGTTTACGCGAAATAAACAGGAGTTTTTGCATCGGTAACGGCCTCCGTATTTTAGGATTCGCATGGTATAATATTCATAGATCCCCTTGAAAAGGAAAAAACCATCAATAGCGAATATTACATAGCGTAATTGGAGCGTTTGAAGGCAGAAATTGCAAAAAAAAGGCCCCATATGAACAAGAAAAAAGTTCTCTTTCATCAGGACAATGCACCATGTCACAAGTCGATGGTAACGATGGCCAAATTGCATGAGTTGAACTTCGAATTGCTTCTGCACCCACCGTATACTCCAGATTTGGCCCCCAGCGACTATTGGCTGTTCACAAACCTCAAAAAGATGCTCCAGGGTAAGAGATTTGGCTCCAATGAAGAAGTGATTGCCGAAACTAACGCTTATTTAGAAACCAAAGATAAATCGTTCTACACGGCTGGCATAGAAAAGTTAGGAAAGCGTTGGAATAAATGTATCACTCTTGAAGGAGACTATGTTGATGAATAAAGAAGAATTTTGGCAAACAAATGTTGTTTTAGTAGTTAGTCCAGGGAATTATTGATCGATGTGTTATGTATTGTATTTCATATCTCTTATTGTATATAGTGCAATCTGGTAGATTTATTGCCATGTAGCAATCTTTAGAAATATGTTAAAATCAATATTGGGACCCTTTAATTAATTATCATTGAGAATCGAATCTAAAATCTTTTTCCTAGAAGAAAATCGTTCTAGCAACTAGACCACATTTTAACAAACTGGGTGACCCTCTAGCATGTAGGGGTAGAAACTTCACCACTTTTATTAAACCTGCATTCCAATGCAGATACATTAGTTATATGATATTTTATGAGATGTTCAAATTTTAAGGGACTTTAAAATGTATCCCTTCAAATAATACAATTTAGTATATTATATACGTAAAAATATTTCTCCTTTTTTTACTTTATGGTGTCTTGATCATAAATAAATAAAATACAAATGCACATTTTCAAATAAATTGATTCAATCGATTGCTAAAGTGATTTTGTTACTTAACTACACCAAAAGAGAACAATATGGCTTTCGAAATAATAGGTTAAAACTGGATCACAATTTATATTCAGTCAACCATTACATGACTGAAGAAATTCTTAATCAGATTTTTGTGTAATGTAATCCCTGTGAAACTATTGTCTTATATTTCAATCGTATAACTTTACAAATTATTTTTAATGGTTCTTATCATTGTAATCCTTCTTCTTTTTAATGGATAATTTGGACATATTGAAGAGCATGGCTGGGAGACAAAGTTGTATTAGGCCCTAGTACCTTTGAGCTTAAAACCACTGGAGTAGGCACCACAGAACTTGTGGTTTGTCATTGCAAGTATTGGCAAACTACCGTACGTGAGAAAGCAACAATACTTGCGTACTTACACATGTCTAAATATTGTTACCAGACGAACTCGTTTTACTAGACTGGGCCTTTTTTTTATTTATATTTTTGGTACTATTGGGAATCGAACGTGAAACCCCCTAGTGGAAAACAAGCATCTTCGTAACTAGGTCATGGAGGTTGTCATTATTGCAATAGTTAAAAATAAATATTGTTCAAAATAATAAAGAATAATTATTTGTCTGAGAACACATTTTAACTTTATATTTATTGTAACTGTCAAAAATGGTAAAAAAAGTTCTTTTTTCAATAAACGACGCACTTAAAATGTACTTTTCTTAAACATTTTAATTTTTTATTTAAATTCAGTTTTTGTGTGACTTTTTGAATTTTTTATTTCATGTATGAGTGTTTTAGTGTAATATTAGGAAAAAAAGATCATCATTATCTATGTGTCAATTGTGATATTTTTATTAGTGTAAGTATAAGCTCAATATTTTTATAACATACACTATTTTATCATGAAACAATGTGTGAGTCCTTTAATACATATATACCTATTAAAAAAAGGTTAAACCCATAATTTCACATACTTTTAGACATATTCTTTAAGTTATCTGCATTTAGCTTTCTTTTTTAACATCTTAACACATCGATCAATAAGTCTCGGGACTAACTACTAAAACAACATTTGTTTGTCAAAATTCTTCTTTACTCATCAACATAGTCTCCTTCAAGAGCGATACATTCATTCCAACGCTTTCCTAACTTTTCTATGCCAGCCGTGTAGAACGATTTATCTTTGGTTTCAAAATAGGCGTTAGTTTCGGCAATCACTTCTTCATTGGAGCCAAATCTCTTTCCCTGGAGCATCTTTTTGAGGTCTGTGAACAGCCAATAGTCGCTGGGGGCCAAATCTGGAGAATACGTTGGGTGCGGAAGCAATTCGAAGTTCAACTCATGCAATTTGGCCATCGTTACCGTCGACTTGTGACACGGTGCATTGTCCTGATGAAAGAGAACTTTTTTCTTCATATGGGGCTGTTTTCTTCAATTTATATTTAGTCAACCATTACATGACTGAAGAAATTGTTAATCAGATTTTTGTGTAATGTAATCCCTGTGAAACTATTGTCTTATATTTCAATCGTATAACTTGACAAATTATTTTTAATGGTTCTTATCATTGTAATCCTTCTTTTTAATGGGTAATTTGGACATATTGAAGAGCATGGCTGGGAGACAAAGTTGTATTAGGCCCTACAAAAAGTTGTATTAGGCCCTAAAAAGACAAAGTTGTACCTTTGGGCTTAAAACCACTGGAGTAGGCACCACAGAACTTGTGGTTTGTCATTGTTTTCTTCTTTTCTATAACCTTCCCGGTCGACTGTTGAGTTTTTGGTTGCTTCGGACGACTTTCACCGGCTGCTCTCCATTCAGCTGACTGCCGATTTGATTCCGGAGTAAAGTGGTGGATCCAAGTTTCATCCATTGTCACATACCGACGCAAAAACTCCTGTTTATTTCGCGTAAACAGTGCCAAACAGCGCTCTGAATCATCAGTGCGTTTCGAAAAAAGCTTTTTCATGACCAAATCTTCATGCAAAATAGTGTAAACACTACCAAATGATATCTTTAGGATGTCAGCTATCTCACGCAACTTTACTTGGCGATTTTCCATCATGATTTTGAGGGTTTTTTTTTATGTTTTCTGGTGTAACAGCCTCATTTGGATAACACTTTTCAAGCCATCGCTGAGTTTGAACGATATTTTTTCCCATTAAAAAGCAATGTTTTATCAACACACGATATTCGTTTTTTTTCCATTGTTTTGAAAATAGCAAAAGTAGCATCACTAAAACCACTGTAACTCAATGACACAATGTCGGAATGTCATGAAAGTTTGACATGTAACTTCTAAAGGCTAGTACTAACTGAGAATGATATGGATTTGTTATTAGAGGCGCCATCTGTTGGTTAGTCCCGGGACTTATTGATCTATGTGTTATCTAATACTTGCATTTATTATTGAAATATGTGATTTTTACTATCTTAACTTTCTTTTGTAATGTGGAGATAGTTTCGTGCAGTATGTTTTGTTGAAATATTTTGGCATTTCTCTAAAATTTCCTTTTATTTTTAGGTCCACTTTTATCTGAAATTTTGACAAATATGAAACAGAAACAAACAGGCATACTGAAACCAGATAGGAAGATGTTTCTATACTCTGGCCATGATGTGACAATTGTTTCCCTTTTAAGAACATTAGGTTTTGACCAAGAGTGCATTCTTCCTGATTATAGTGCCGCTTTGATCATAGAATTGCATTCTATACCTGAAACATTAGGCTCAGAAGTTAAGGTTAGTCTTATATCTACCAAGTATAACAGTATAAAATTATATTTGTGTTAATTGAGCTTTTATTTTTTTTAAATATTGTACGATTTCAATAGACTTCCTCTGGCATTCAAGAGGATTATTGAGTTCTCATTATTTGATAAATGTTTCATTGAAACATTAGTGCCCTTGGAGTGATTAAGTCACTAAATGAAACCAGAAAAGTAAATTAATTTAAGTTTGACTTAAACTTGAATCACTGCCCCCTTTTATCTAATGTGTACATCTTTAAAAAATTAAATATAATACTTGCATTTTATTTACTAAAATTGAATCCTGGATTACGTAAAATGAAATAGGGGCAGTTTTTTTATTTTGATTTATCTACTCCCAAAGCAAAACACGCCTTCTACAGTACTATATTTGGTCAAAACTGAAAATTTTGTTTTTCCCTTTAATATGAAGCAAATTGACTTTTATGATTTTTTTACTTTACAACTAAAGGAAATAAATAAAAACTCAGGCAAATAAGAAAAGCAAGCCCTACCCTAAGGTAAAAAATATGCTAATTATTATTAAAAAAATTATCAGCACAGAGCAATATTTTGTATAGTATGGTTTTAAACAGTGCGGTTTTTACTGTAATACACGCTCATAAATTTTAAAATATATTATTTTGATTTGCATTATATAGTGACAAATGTCAGTATCACCTGTTATCGTATCTTTAACAAGTGAACGTGCGTTAGCACGATGAATGAGTGAATATCGCTCCAGATTCTATTACATAATGGTATTCGATGTCATAAAGAGATGTATATCGAGAAAAGAAAAAAATAACTTTGCCAACTGCTTTGTTCACGCATTATTGGAAATAAAAAATATTATTTCACTTTTTGTTTTTACCGTTTGAACATTGTTTATTTACTATTAAAAACCTTTTTTTACTAATTTTACTAACCTAATTTTTAATATATTTTTATCTTTTTCAATTTTTATATGGGCAAGTTTGTGCAAGAGTTTTAAAGTAATCAATTTGAGTAAGCAAATGGCTTAATATTTTTGCAAATCGGTACATAATAGTATAATTGGAAGGCATTAAATTAAAACACATTGTAATAATACCCTGAAAAATATGGTTTAGCGTAGAAAAAGGTTTTTTGACATGCATTTATCATACTATGCAAGGTTATTTCTGTACTTTAAGAAAACAAATCAATACAAAGGAACCAATGCTGATAAAAACATGTATGAGATATAGTCCACTCATTTCAGGCTACAGATGAAATAAAATTATTAATATCTCAAAAAGGTAACGTAATAAATTGGGCATAATTTGTTTTGATTGACTAAAATTGGTTGAGATAATATTTATGCTCCAAGAAAGCTTAATAAGTATTACAAAAATTAAATATTTTTTGCAGTTGATATACTACAACAGTTCAGCACATGAACCACACCCTTTGAAAATACCCAACTGTGGGGATCCGTGCACTTTGGAGGAATTTGAGAACATCACTTTGCCTGTAATACCACAAGATTGGGAAGAAGAATGCAAGTTTACTGCGTCGCGATCATATGAAGTTTCAGATGATAATATAACACTAGATAATTATTGAGACTGTTCTCTCAAATGTTTTTAAAGAAAGACTTCAAAAGTAATATAGGATTTGCCAATCATATTTAAATAATTGAATCAATAAACGTAATGATGATGGATTAGATAATTTTAAAAGAATATACCTCACTTTGTGACCAAGTTTCAATTCAAGAATATCCAGACTTATTGCATTTTCACATGCAAGTCTGTTAAAGGTTTCGCCATCAGCATATCCCAGAACCTCCTGTTCACATAGCTAAGAGATATATTACATTAACTTCATAATTAAAGTACTCAGGCTTGTTGACTCTTTGCGTGATAGTCTATTAAACAGTCCAAGAGCTGTTTTATAAGGTGCAGGACAGACAGTCTTTGCCCAAGTGATAGCCGACGTCGGGGGGACTTGACGCGGCACGAGAAGAAGAAATCCGAAAGGAATTTACCAAAACTGTATAATATAGATACCGATAATTTTGTCTCTGATGTTTGACCAAATATCTAGATTATTATTACGAGTACATGTTTAATGACTGTTTTATGAAATCATGTATTATTATGTCTTGAAGAAAAACAAAAATATCAAAAATATGGAAAGTTTTTTTGTAAACATATCTGTATTATTCCTCAAAATAATTATTTTTCTGTGATTCCAAAATTTTCATAAATGTTGCCGTTATATTTTTTAACGTCTTGACATTTTTTTTTATATGTACATTAATAAGTATCACAATTTTATTTTTATGAAAACCTAATGAATTTATGTTGATCAATGATTTGTTTATTGTTTTTTACTTATATGACAAACATTTTATTTAATATATGATTTTTTTATAATCTGTATTTTAGAAGTATATTTTTAAGACTGGAAAAAATCTCATTAAACATTTCAATACTTACCAAATAGTCATTTTTTTTTTAAGAAAGGATGTTTCAAGCATGTTTTACTTGTGATGGAGTATGCTCCAGTCAACAGTGAAACTGATGAAAGCATGGAAGAACTTTAGAACTGTATAAGACAGATTTTAGAAAAAAAAATGACATGATTATATTGGCGGATGACTTGAATGCATGCGTTGGCATTACAAGGGATGGGTTTGAATCGGTGTTAGGAAAGATTGGTGATAGATGGACAAATGATAATGGGAATTGAATGCTAGAAATATGTTTGGACAAATCTGCTTATGTTAAATACGTTTTTCGACCTCAAAAGTAATCATGTTTATGTGGGAAAGAGAAATGAATGATTGTTAATTAAGTGGATTCTTCACTGCAAAAGAGCATTCTTGATATAAGTCTTTAGAGGAGCATGTATAGGCTCTGATCATTATTTAGTGGTGAGCAGAGTGAATGTGTAAGTATAGTATAGCTTGTGTGAATTATGTAGCTATGTGTAATGCTCAGCCGTCTACATTGCCATGAATCGATATATGCATAAGTCATACTTACCACTCTCAGATTTATAATTTTGTTTTTATGATTATAAATTACATCTACAAAAAATATTCTATTTGGCAGCCCGTTCTTACATTTAAATTCTCAATGCGGTCCTTCAGCCAAAATATTTGCCCAGGCTTGCTACAGAAGCATGTGTAAGTAGAAGCAAATAGGAATGGATGGAATTCCATAAAAGTGGATAAAATACTCTTTTTGCAGTAGATTACTGTATAAATAAATGTGATGAAAGTTTTTCAATTATACCTATAAGGATACAATTTACGGAATTTGCTCCGTTCATTTGGCCCTTTTGAGCTTGACGGGAGACTGAATAAAGAACTTTGATATATATAAGGTTTGTACGTTGGTATTAATTCATTTTATTTCTTTATAGTTTAAAAGTGCCTAGCACTATTATGCTCTTAATTAATGGTAGTGTAAACATGAGGCTTTTTTATACGAGTATATACACGTGAGCAGAAACAAATTGTTTTTTGCTTTTCAGCAGAGGTCTGGTCCCGTAAGCGTAATATGAGCAGAGCCCTGTAATATATTTTGATTCTTCTCTTCTTCATTGCGTGCTCAATTCTGAACATTATAGTCCTCTGCTATGTCTCAAACTCGGTGCACCACCTGTCTTCACCCCTCCGGTCCTGGACCATGCTGAATTCAGCGCTTAAAGAGGATTTTGTTAATTCCTTTATTTGATTTGTCCATCTCATAGGACACCTTCTTCTAGCTTGCCTTCTCTCAACTGTTCCCACGATCATCAGCTTCTCCGGACTTTCATAATTTCTTTTGGCAACATGCCCAAAGTATGTTGGAATTCTTTTTCTGCATGTTGTCGAAAGTCTTTTGGTAATTTTCAATTCTTGGATAAGAGACATTTGTGCGCTTTGCAGTCCATGAGATATGAAGCCTACTTCTCCAACACCAAATTTTGAAGGCATCTGTCATGTTTATTTCCTTCTTTTTCATCATCCATGCTTCTACGCCATGTAGTGCTATGGAGAAAACCAGACGGATTTTGGTATTTCTGAATATAGACCGGTTAATCCATATCTTTGTCAGAATTTTAATAGCTAATTTTGTCATTCCAATTCATCTTCGGATCTCTTTTTCACATCCTCCATTCCTTGGTAGACAAACTCATTGATCTTTTCACAATCCCTTTGTACCTAGGTAGACAAACTCATTGATCTTTTCACAATCCCTTTGCGAGACATTTTTATCAGAGTCTATAGTTCGGAAATTCTAGGATGAGTCCTGTGACAGCTCACAAATTTGCCCCAATACAACCTTATGTAATGTATTTACCTAAAAATAACTTGCTATTTATTAGAATTGAGGCTTATATTAAAGTTGATAAAATAATTAAAATTACTGAACATTGTTACAAGGTTGTATTGGGGCAGATTTGTGAGCTGTCACAGGACTCAGCCTACATTTTCTGAACTATAGAATCGATTCAGAATAAAGACTTTTGTTAATTTCTAGATCTAATTGGTGGCTCTCTATTTTAACTCTATAAAAGAGCTCAGCTATCATCTCATCTTCGTTATTAGCTATAAGCATTGTATCATTTTCAAATATTTTATTGAATTTTACAACCTTCATGATAAAACCATCTCCCCATCCGTCTGTTTTACTCATGATATACTCTCCATATATGTTGAATAAATCTGGTGACAGTACACAGCCTTGACGTACTCCTTTCTGCACCTTAAATGGTTCTGAGAGGAACTCGTATACTCTAACAGATACCGTATTTTGTACATATATGAATTAGACCTATTAGCTGCCTTGCCTCAGTACTCCCATCTCTTCCAGAACTTTTCATAGGCAATCAAAAGCCTTTTTGTAGTCTATTAAGCAAAGTATTACGGGAGTCTTAAATTCTAAGCTTTTCTCAATAATTTGTTGAATGTTCAAAGTTTGTTCCCATGTGCCTTTCACAAATCCGATTTGTTCTATTGGTATTTGCCAGTCTAGGTATTTAGTCTAGTTTTTATTATAAGATGTTTTTTAGCGTCTACATTTTGATGGATTAGAAATGAAAAAAATATGAAAGTTTTCGTGAAAATACTTTTATTTCAAGTTAATATTTTATCCAGTTTATAACCATAGACAACATTTTAAGAACTATCACTTAGAATACAGTTTGACCAAAATAAATTACATTAAAATGTGGCCTTATGGGTGACAGTGATACATCTTTTTTAAATGCAAAATATTATAAATTTGAATATAAGATGCGGTAATTGATACACATACATGTATAAAATTATCCTTCTCAACTCAAGGGATATTATTTCCATTTGGTAAAAAAAAATATTTATCACAAAGGAAAATACGTCTGCAACAAGAATGATTTTCCAAAATGTTTCCTTTGCTTTGTCATAAGGCTTTTAAAATTGCATTAAGTGTAAATAATGTTTTTTTTACATAATAGAGAGAGTATTTACAAACTGCCTTAATAATTCACCTTTTTTGCGCAGTAAAAATATTGTCATTTATTCAGCTTTTAACACTATACATGTTGCTACAGCGGAATTATCAAAATTCTCTAAGTAAAAAAGTGGTATTACGCAAAGAGATACACTTTGAAAAAATAAACAAGATTTTGGGTGTCATCTTTGTTTCGAGTCAAATGGTGATTTGGGGGATCATATCCCGCTTGTAAGGCATTTCTTTTTTGTTTACTTTTTTCAAGACACAGGTTGTTAGGCAAAATATTTTCCCTTTCGTTAAATGTTTTTATCTCAAAGAATGTATTTGGACGTAATATTTTTTACGATATAATCAATATTAGGAACATTACCCTTTTTTAATTTTAAATTTACCTTTGGATTTTTTAAAACAATATTAGAATTATAAAGAATTTAAAATGAGTACAAGAATAAGTTTATAAATGGTGGGTGAATTTCCTAACCGTAATCAATATTATAAGAAGAATTATTTGTTGAGAAGGTTAATAAAATACAAGAAATTTTAATATCACCACTTAAATAGAAAACCTAATCAACAATAACTACTTTGCAAAGAAATCTCAATGGAATTGTCGAACACATCTAGGATTTTTTTAAATCACACAATAATCTGTAAAATATTTATTATTTATCAGTCACAGCTCCATTTTTGTTTTAACTGTACAGTTAGTTATCTGAATCTGATGTAAATGAATATTTCCACATAACTAAAGATACTTATCAACAATTAGATAATATATCTACCATCAGTCCTTTCCATTGAGACACTGTGCGATCACAAAAAACATAAGCACATTACAATTCTATGTCAATATTGAAAAAGTATAAAAATAGCTCAATTTTACAATATATTTTATTGTTCCATTAACCAAAGCCAAGGATATAATTAGTGGTTAGTTGCGAATACCTAATGTGATTCTACTCCTACAACCACACTAATAAAGAAATCACCTAAGTCTTTGGTTTTTTACCATTTTCAGTTGGATGAAAAATGATTTATTTTTTACTTTCAAGCTAATTATGTCATCATATCTAAAGCAACTAAAGATAAAGTAATATTTAATATATATATTTATAACTTACTTTAAAAATAATATTCAAGAAAACCTCTTAAAGATATGTATTCAAAAAGAAAAATCTTGCCTTAAAAGTTAGAGTCATCTTGGCTCACCAACTATAATGACCTTAACTTGAATATATGTCAACTATACAAAGTTATGAACCATTGAATATTTGTTAGCGAGGAAACAGAAATAAGATTGGTAATACACATGTGAGAATTATTGTTAGCGAGAAAACAGAAATAAGATTGGTAATACACATGAGAATTATTGATATAGTTTATGAATATAAGGGGAACGCTATCATTTACAAAGTAAATATAATTAACTAATTGTGATTTTTTTTGTGTATTTCCTAAATATTCTTTTATTTATTAATACATACACGTGTTATAAGTAAGAAAACAAAAAATCATATAAATGTTCAAATACAGAGCTGAAGATGTAGCCATTTATATCAAAAAAATACTTTCTCTAATCGCATCTAAAAATCTATCGAGTACTATTGCTTTATCAGACTTGTTTTAGAATAAATATTTTATATTGATAAATCACCTTCTTCATATTTTTTTAAATAATGATCATCGGCCATATATGTTTCCAAATAAAGGCTCGTGTACGATCTGACGATCTGTACGATCTGTACGAACTGTACGATCAAAGAAATTAAAAATCTCGATAATCTTACAATAAGTTTAATTTATACTATGGACTAGGCCAAATCCCGAAAGTAAAGAAAATCAGAAGCGCTGTATTTATTTTTAACAAAAGTAAAAACTTGAAAAATAGGTAAAAATCACTCTTCCACAAATAATAAATAATAATTTGTAAACTTAAATATCTTTCAAAAGTTTCTTCCCCAGTTTGATAAAGCAAATATATAAATACGCTTTGACGACTAATATGAATGTAAGACTGGTGGTAAGACACTTGTCTGCCGATCCGAATGTTGCGGGTTCGATCCCCGCAGGAACCCAGATTTTTTAAAATAGGATTCCAGTCTGGTTAACACTTAGAGCCTATAAAAACATCTTTCTGGTTGGTTGGAAGAGATTGCCATATGGCAATAAACTCGCCAGATAAAAAAAAAAAAAAATTAATCGGGAAAAATATTTTGACACGCTCCACATTAAAAATATTTTTGTTTAAGTTTTGGTTTACAATTTAATTGTCACATTAAGTCTATCAAGATTTTATATACATGGAATGACATTAGCCATGGCCCGTAAGCATACAACATGATTGGAGGCAGGACAAGAATAAACTGTCCATTTGCAGTCTGATTCAATTACAATCGCGCTCACCTACTATTATAATAGTAACACACCATGCATTCTAACTGAATATGTTTGCTTGCGAATGAATGATAACAAAACATATTAGTCATGAACTGAGATTGTACCGTGCCGTGCCTGTGACATACTTTTAGATATACATGAAATACCCGGTGCGTGTAAAAAAGTAAGGCACTCATTCAATAACTATCATATTACAGAAAGTGATGGACAATGTCCCTTTTTAGTGTAGTGTATATTTTACTTATCATATCACTGTGTATAGTTTTTTGTTTGTATGTCTACCATATAACAATACAAATCGATGATTGCTAATCGATGACATGATGGCTCTTATTACAGATGAGAGGGCAGTTTATACTAATTTTAATTAAGGGACAATTAATTTCCGCCGATATATTTTAATACTAGCACATTTTCATTTACAGGTCACAGCCATGGATCTGTTTTTTTTTTATAAACGCATTTATCATCATAAAATGTGTCCCAAAAACAAAAAAAATGTTATTTCTGAAAATAATTGAAAGGGTTACTATTTTTGACATCTATGTACATCAAATCTATGGCATTTTGGTAAAGAGGTACAAGTCATCAATTACTTATTTGTCAGTTTGAAGTATATAAATTATTTATGTATTCAAAGTTTACCTTTAAAATTTACCTAAGGTCTGTATTTCAAGAATACAATTGTTGCAAAACTTCAAACTGGCAAATAAGTAATTGATCACTTGTACCTCTTTACCAAAACGCCATAGAAATGTACAAAAAAAAACATGAATTGCAATTATTTAAATGAATGATCGATATAGATTGATTAAAATCAATGATCGATTGATTCGAAATGATTTAAATCTATGAATTATATTGAGTTCTTTTAAATAAGGGATAATGGAGATGTGTAACTCCGGCAATTACACAATTGAGCTACTATAAGAGCAATGGGAACCAGATGTTGACCTCCCGGTTCTTAAGCGTCTCAAATATGCATTTCCTAGATATGAGCTATTAGGTGCTCCGTCTCATTCATTACAATCTGGGACAAACTGGAACATCCTGACTGATGTTGATGTCGTATGTGAGCAGCTGTTAATTCTGAAAGGTAATAACCACTTTGCATGCTAATCATTAGCATCTTCGCACTTTCAAGGATGGCAAAACACTGAGGGGGGATTTGAACTGAGTTTCTTTAATACAGCTTTAAAAAAAAAAAACATATTTTATTTATGAGTATATATAAATATGTGTACATTACTATTAAAGGGACAACATATAATATATTTAGGTCAATTAATTATAAAGACAAGTTTTGTACACTTCTAATAAAATAAGGAAATATATTAAAATTATATGATTTCTATCAACACTTTTGAAAATCTCAGTTGTTTAAAATCTTGCACATTTTATAAAGCATTTTTATGTGTTACCCTTAAGTTATTTAAATAATTTTTATCCAACTTCAATGTATAAAGTTAGTAATAAAATCTTTAACTCAAAATGAGTTACGATTGTATAAAGTGTGAGGAATTTTGAGTATTTTCGAGAATGGTTCAATTAAAGTACTGTAAGTTATATAAGTATCTATTCATTAGATAAACCAATGTCAAGACGTCCACTGATATATTTCAATAAATACTTGACAATAATCAGTAGATTCTTGGAGAGTTATCAATTCAAGTAAAATAGAATTTATTTTTACCTATTAAACATCTACCCACAGTAATAAAAAATATTCCATTTTATAGTATTAGTAATCTGATAAGTTATCAAAACCAGATTCTAACAATTCTGTTTTATTTTAGTCTATACAAAACTGAAAAATGTTTTATGAAAATACATTTAAAATACATTAAAAAAAATTGAGTGAAATAAAGGATTTTTTTAAAGAAAGCACTCTAATTTAATGTCAGTGTTACTGGATTTGGTTGATGGAGAGTGGGTAATTTCATTGATTTTTTTTTGAATGAATGTAACCTACACATACACACACACATACATATGATAATAAAAGCTAATATGACATAATAATGTCCAGTGACCCTGGTTAGTTGTTAAATTCACCTACATCCAGTGATATAGGATGTTAGTAATTTGGAGTTGATTTCAGCTGTGGTCAACTTTACAAAACATGGATTACTCTGTCATTAATAATTTATAATTGACATATTCAAATCTCGATTATTATTTACGATTCGAGAAAACAATGAATAAAAGCATTAAGTACCTATATATAACAAAGTAATAAAGAAAAATAAATATTTTTTATTAAATGTGTTCAGTGTTTTGTATAATATTGAACAAATTACAAATATTGAAAAGCAAGATCATGAATAATGTATTTTTTTTTATTTTTAAAGGTTTTTCTAAGAATTTTCAACAGTTTGAAAACAAACCCTTTTCAAATGCTTCTTTTTATAAAGAAAAATAAGTCTTTTGACATTTATTAATTATTCACAATCAACAATTATATCCAAAATCTTCTCGCTTAAAAAAATGTCTTTCATACTCGATAACATTTTTATGGTAATCAATAAAAAAATAATATTATATAATGTGATAAATTTTAGAGTAGAGATATTTTTTTAATCTTATTAAAATACTTTTGAAATGAAGCTTTTTGAAATATTGCAACTGCATATTATCACTGTGTAAAAATTATTGTAAATGCTTTTTAATACAAATTCTTAAAAATAATTTGCTTCCACAAATGCTTATTGATACATAACCATAAGCACCATGATTGTAAAGAATATCCATTTTAAAACAAGAGGCATGATTATGCAATATGGCAAAATCTCATCATTGTCCAATATAGTGAGAAACTCTACGATGGAGAACATATTATCAAGAAGAATCTAGTGCTTTTATATCAGTACCAAGTAAATTAATCATAAAATGCTTTCCTTAAGTATATATTTTGCGTTTAAAGCTAAATATTTTAGTGAACATAAAAGATTTTTTCAACAGTAATTAGTACGTTTTTGATACATAAAAATTTATTACATAGTTGGACTACAGTAAAAAATATTCTCATATTAAAATATGCAAACTTAACAAAATATATATAAATGCTGGAGTGAAAATGATAACTCGATTGCAAAAATTACCAAACATGAATAGTATGCGTAAAAGTAAAAAATATATTTCAATATTTGAAAATTTGTGTGAACTTGTTTTTACTCATTAAAACTGCACACTAACTAATAAAACAGGTGAAGATAACGCTATTGTGTTGGTTAAATTGGCGTAATGTTGACACGGTTTACTTAAAGAATGCCAAGAATTTGGTACTTTGTGCTAGCGAGTGTACAAATGAAATATAAAGGAATTCTTACTAATTCATTTTTCTCACATTCTTCTACCTTATTCCTTTTTGGATGGCGGAACGAGATGACCCGGCAGTTCTGTAGGAAGGTCGTGACCGTCAATTTTGACCGCAATGAGGTGCATGGCGAGAGCAAACTCGTCAGCGTCCAGCAAACCGTCTTTGTCTATATCTGACAACTTCCATATTTTACTGAGAACAGACTGCGGGAGTTTCGACTTGACCATTTCTGATTTGGCAGCTGTGAAAATAAATAAGTAATTATTAAAATAGTTCGGGAGTAAAAGTATACAGATAAATACGAAAAAAGAAGAAATTTAATATTAGAGATGAGATATGTATTAAACTTGGATAGATCATGTATGAAGAACACATAAAATCAAAGTTAAGTTAAAGACATGTATGTATTCAAATACTGAAAGCTACGGTGATCCATTTTTTCTTCTTGCACATTATAATCATTTGGTTTGGTATTAATGATAATTACAAAAGATTTTTTCAGGGTATAGGTAAGAAATGTGTATTGTCACTCGGAGTTTCTCCGATGTCTATTATCATATGCCGATATTTAGAAGCTTTTGATAGGTATATACAGGTTGAAGATATTATTTTACTCTCAAATCTTAAGCATTATATCACGCTTCTAGGTGAAAAGGTGTAACCCTCAATGAGTAAATTTAACAGGATGACCAAATAACTTCAATACTGTTAACATTAAAATCAGTTTGAAATACACATATCATATATATCTCAATTTATGATTTGAATCAACTTAGACAAAACATTAAAATTTTTAAAGTAAATTGAACTTTATTTTTATTGCCCTGTTAAATTAACTCAGTGAGGTTTGGTCCCTTTTGTTGGGAATGTATTATATTACATATACGAACATACATTTTTACTTTTTAAAATGTATGGAATGGAATAATTTGAAATTAAAAAAAAACATCTACAGGGTGTCCCGTATTGAGTGAATCATTTTTAGGGTGATAATAGATTGGGTCAAGACCTACCAGAATATCACAACTTGACCTCAGTAAAAACCTTACCGTTTTTAAGTTCTTCGGACTTTTGTAAAATTAGCGTAAAATACCTTTCACTTGAACTTTAGTCAGAATCAGAATCAAATTTTGGAAATCATTTTGTATGCGATAGATAAGGCTACTATTCAAAAGAATTTCCTGATAAAAAAAATTTTCGAAAATGGTGATTTGTACACAAGGCAGCAAAAAATCTGATGCAAGGTAGGGATTTTACGAAATTTTACAAAATTCCGAATAACTTAAAAACGGTAAGGTTTTTACTGAAGTCAAGTTGTTATATTCTGGTAGGTCTTGACCCAATCTATCATCACCCTAAATATGATTCACTCAATACGGGACACCCTTAAGATGTTTTTTTTAAATTTCAAATTATTCCAATCAGTTGATTTCACACATTTTTAAAAGTAAAAATGTATGTTCGTATATGTAATATAATACATTCCCAACAAAAGGGACCAAACCTCACTGAGTTAATTTAACAGGGCAATAAAAATAAAGTTCAATTTA
This sequence comes from Odontocerum albicorne, assembly GCA_949825065.1. NCBI lineage: Eukaryota > Metazoa > Arthropoda > Insecta > Trichoptera > Odontoceridae > Odontocerum > Odontocerum albicorne. The sequence continues at coordinate 39,543,571 of OX463849.1, forward strand.
CTTGAAAAATTTTCATGTTTTGTCTAAGTTGATTCAAATCATAAATTGAGATACTCGTATATATGATATGTGTATTTCAAACTGATTTTAATGTTAATTGTATTGAAGTTATTTGGTCATCCTGTCAAATTTACTCATTGAGGGTTACACCCTCTTGCCTAGAAGCATGATATATTGCTTAAGATATGGGAGGAAAATCATATCTTCAACCTATGCAATTCTATTATTTAATTTATTTTCATAACATTTTGACACTAAATGATTTTTCATCATATTTATAATGGTTTCCACGCTAACATTGACTTCCAAGAAATTACTACTATACACCATACTTTTTTCTGTAAAGAATCTTTGTATGGGTAATCCACAACGCAGTTGTCAATGAGACTAGATTTTTCCTCTCTTTCAGTAATTTTTTAGAGGGAGGAATAACTTTGGTAGTGCACTAACAACCCATCTGTTGTGAGACAGCCTGTGGATAACTCAAATTTAAATATTCACTAGTCATAAAAGTCAGAAAAAAAAATGTTTGAAACTCTGGTTTCTTTACTGTCATTTGTCCTTCTGAATGTTTTGTTATTATCTATTTATTCAAGTCCACATAAGGGTTATTTTAGTTTTTTTTTTAAGTAAACATGTCTGGGAAACGGGAAAATGTAAATAGGTTCATTATTGAATATTTAATATGCTTTGTTGGCAATTTTATATGAAGTAATGGTTGAGGTTGATTGTTTACTAAAAAGGTATAAAATAGTATTGCAAAAAAGAAATATTTCTATGATTGTTTGTGTCTTAATAACTTAATTAGACCAATTTCTCTTTCAGAAATTAAATATTTATTATTTATATACACAAATTTTATTACTTTAGAGAAAAAGGTTTAAAATATTTTTAAACCTTTTTCGCTTCGCTTTAAGAAGCGACTGAAAAAACTCTTAATTTCTAGTCAGTAAAATAACGTGTTTCATTCCTGATTTTTCTTTTCCTTTCCTCTCCACCATCCTTTCCTTTCCTTTTGATTGATGATATCTCACTTTATATGAAAAATAGTGTTCGGGTGATTGTCCGTCTTTGTGGGGTTTGTGGGCATGTTCTCACGTATATGTTTATGGATTTCGTGGGGATGGATAGTCATTTGAATGATTTATGCGACCACGTAACTTGCTTCATTTACTTTTGTCTGGTTGGTTGGAAGAGATTGCCGCCTGGCAATAAGCCCGCCAGATTGTATTACAATAAAAGTGTTAAATAAATAAATAAAATAAAAAAGTACTAACCAAATTATCAACATAGATTTATAACCACTGAACTGTAGGAAATTCCTGTAGGAAATATTAACAAGATTGATTGATGCAAATCATTATATTTGCGAGAGAGATGGTTGTAAGATTTAACCTTTTTTTACTGAGAACTGTGCCATAAAAAAATAATCAAGATCATCAATCAATCAAGATTCAAAATCCACAACATGGACTGACATTTAACTAAAAAAATTTAGCATTATTGAATTTAACAATGAAAACTGATAAAATATATCCTATGTTTATATTTACTAAAAAAAACAGATTACCAACCATTATTGTCAGCACTTGTTTATAAATGCTGTTAACCACCAATACTTATACATTAATAATATACGAAAATTAATTTTTTGTAATTTGTTTTATTAAACACTGTTTATTCCACTTTATGTAACGGTATAAACCTACCGGTTTCAAGGATTTCGCCTCATCATCAGGGAGCACAAACAAACAAGCCATTACATAAAGTGGAATGAACAGTGTTTGATAAAACAAATTACAATGTCTTTAAACCTCCACAATGTTAATGCCCTAACTATAAATAATATATATAATTAATTTTATTTTTGTGAAGAAACAGTGTTATATGACATTTTATGTATATTTTTATTATAGCACAAAAATACATGGAGAACTAAAATTTTCAAAATAGGTATTTTCTCACAGGCCTGTGTTTTAAATGGTATTTAAATTCATTCAAGTCAATAAGGAAAATGGCATATTTACAAAAAGATAAGAATTAAAAAAAATGCTTATATTAAATATTTTTACTCATTCTAAATTATTCTTTCTACATACCCTAAAAATCTTTTCACGAATTCTGATTGTAATATGTCGTACATATATACATCATATCATGATTCTCTTGGGATAGACAGAGAGGAAAAATCACAGTTTTTGTTTTGTTTCACATGCTCTTTTGTGTATTTTTTTGTTAACAAGGATTATAATATATTTAATATTCCAACTAATAACATTCCTTAATTTTTTTTGCATGAGCACAGATTATTAAATTTTCAATGAGGAATCTACTAACCAGCTCCTGTGATTTTGCCATCGACAGGTCCTAACGAGTAGAACATATCGTCATATTTAGGTTTGTCTTTGTTGACAATCCATTCAGGATCTCCATGTCCTGCGTCCACTCCTTCTCCTCTCTTGTATCCAAATGGTGAGACTTGATCTTCGACTCCTTCAAATGCACCTCCTGTAAAAAGTACTTAACATGTAATTGCTATCCATAATAACAGGTTACCAAGAAATTAATTTCATATTTCTCAGATAGATGTAATTTGGATTGCTAACTTTGTTCATTCCAAACGTGCTGAATGTATATTATTATGAAAATTTTGTTCATTCCAAAGTTGTTTGAGCATTATTTTTGGTGCCATTTTGTAGAGGAACAAAATAAGTTGTATTTTCAATGCTTCATGCTTTTTTACTATCGCAAAGGAAAAAATGCAACACAAACCAATAAAAGATATGTACAGTGCATGTCAACGATTCAGTAAGCAATCGTGTTTGTAAAATGTGGTTTAATATTTCTGTAATGGTAACACTCGAAGATGATGTCCGCTCTGGAAGGCCAATTACCACTGATGAAGATCAAATGAAGGCTTTGATCGAGAATAACCAGCGTTCTACGACACGGGATATTACTGAGATACTGAAAATATCGAAAACTGAATTTCAGAATAAGGTTACATTTTAATACAAAAATTTGTATCTGAATTTGACCTAAAAATACGAAATTACTTTCCAAACACGATCCAATAAAAAATTAATTATTTTTCTCCCTTTGATATTCTTATGATTGTAGTTCTAAAACACTACATTACATGAAAAACATCAAATAAATACGAATACAGTAATCCCTCAATCTACTTGAATTCACTTGAACGCAGTTTATTCTGTTTGAAATTTTAAATGCATAATAGTGACATCTATTAACTAATTATTTGGCTTTTAAATCAATATTTTTTTAAACAACTGTAAGAGCAACCACAGTAACAATAGAAGAGTGATTTTGAATAGATCAGTTCCTTTTTTTGTATAAATAAATAGTATAGCTTTCATCAAAATGTATGTTTTATTAGTCAGTAATCACTTATATAGACTTAATAAAAACTAAATTAAAGTTATTTTAGCAAGTAAAATATGTAGAGAACCATCTTTTTTTTACATAACACTCAATGCTTCCATTTACTATGTTTAAAATATCCTCCATAATGTACATTAACTTAGTTGTGACTGCTAACCTTTTAAAATAATATGTGGGTTTTTCTTAAGCAACACTATTGAATTTTTCATTTTATGTCAGAGGCAACATTATGTCACTGATGTCAATAGTTTAGAGAATAAATAGACTTGTAATTTATTATTGGCATCCTAGATGTTAACAATCTTTCAGACATAATTTCATCTAAATTTGTTTAATGACCCTTATGAGCTGCCTTTTATAGCTGCGTTTTTGCCTCTTCATATGCTGCACGTATTACCAACACATAAATGACGAACGGCAAGTCTGTGCCTACTTCAATGGTTCTAAACCCGAAGGCTCTCTTACCGAGTCTGAAGAAAATATTGTCTTCTGGTCACACTCTTCAAAATATCATCAATTTGGATATGTTGAAGAGAAGAACCGATACAAAAGAAGAAATATGGTAGACTGATTGTCATGTAACAATTTTTTCCAACTAATAACAATTGTTTTGGGTACGATAAGGAATTAAACTCCAAATCCATGGGTTAATTAATAGATAGACCTCTTACTAACTAGGACAGATACCATTCAATTTATTTAAGAAATTCCATCTTAATGTGAATAAATAGATAATATTATACATCGCAGTGGTCAAATTTTAAAATGAATAATAAAAAAATATTGCAGAGAAGTGAATGCAATGAGCATTCAGTTGCTTGAAAATCTAGAATGCAATCATCTCATTCAGCAGAATTCATGAAATGTGTGTAAATTGCAGGTAATTGCTTCAATTTCATGGTCAAATAAACATGTAGGTAGAACATTCACTCGCTATGACAAGTGCTTCTATAGAGATTTATCAATTGATTTAATTCTCTTTTATTTTTAATTTAAAAAATAATTGTTAAAAACCTTATTATAAAATTTTAAAATAATTTTCCATAACTGCAAAGGGAAATTTATTTCAAATGATTTCTGTGAACACAAAATATTTATATATAAATTATCTATTAATTGAGAAGAATCATACGATAAATTAATTTTATTTATTATTACACATGACAAGAAATATACACAATTTGAGAAAAAACAACAGGTAATTTGATTTGGACATATAATTTTAATGGATCTGGGTTTGTTGCCTTTCATTTGTCGTATCCCCAGTAAACTAGGCTTTTGCCTGTATCTCACTGAGGATATTTAGCATGAAAAAATAAATCGATACTTCTTTCCGATTTTTGATAACACAAAAAACCCCGTTGCACGCTCTCATCAACCTGACAAACAGTGACACTCAACTACAACTGGAAACATCTTGCGAAACTCAACTCCTCACACATTATCACTCCAGAAAGACCAAAAATATTCATCCCACAATATACCGCACACAATCATAAGAATAAAAATCAAAACAAATCCAAAACAAAAAAAAGAAGAAAAACACACAGAAACACAAATACAAAAACAACCAAAATTAAAACAACAAGAAGAGACCCACACTCACGAGCTCACATAAATCCTTTCCACTCGTCATTCATCCTGAAAGCCCAAGTACTCAAAATCCTGTCGCAATAACAACCACGCTCCGATCGACTGTCTAAATGGTTTTCCTACCTTTACTTTTATTGAAGTCGGCACGCCATTGTATGTAATGGGAGCCAAATAAGCATATTGCCTTTGGGCAAAAGAGGTTTTAACTCTAGGGATAATGATACAATATCTAGGATGGAAACCATATTGTTGAAACCTTTTATCAAGATTTTACCTACCAATTTAAATATTTATTTTATTAATAAGAATTATTCGATACCTTTGTAATATATCGAAATTAAACACTGTAAATCAGTATAAAATATATTTTCAAATGCATGAATAATAATGATACAATATTTATAATGGTTACTATCAAACTTGAATAATGTCATCTATAAGTTTTCACGATTCAAAATATTATTGAAAGATTTTGTAAAAGTTCTACATAAATTTTGGTCAGAATTGAATATTTATTTTATTAATCAGAATTATCTAATATCTCATTAATAATGTATAAATATTAAATACCAAGAGAGCATAAACAAATAAGTGACATCTGAGAAATGAGAGTTTATGACAGTTTCAATTTCGTTGCATTTAAGATATTATTTTGAGGTCTGTATCGATTATGGAATAAATAAATATTAGATATGTACAAAAATGTACAAATATTATTTGGGAAATTACATAATGACCTTTGGATCATACATAGCAGCCATAATTATAGGGTAAATTTCAGGAATAATTATTGACAAGTAGGTATTATCAAAAAGGCAGAGGAACTAGAGAACAGATATTGATTGATATTACTCGTACAACAAATCATTAAGAAATGCAGAGAATTTAATTTGTTTCTCAATATCTGTTTTGTTAATTTCAAAATGAATAAATAATGAAGATGGTGCTGGAAAACTGAGACAAAAGCATGAGAGAGAAGAGCGAGTGGAAATTTAATATCAAATCCACTGATGATACTCGTACAACACTGTTTACTACTTTGGAATTTATCAGTCTCACTTTCGGCCTTGCAATAGATCAATAACAAAAAAAGGTGATGATAATAGACCGTGCAAATGAGAATCAACCAGACATTTTACAGATTGGTAACTGTGAAGTTGGTGAAAAGTTACGTCCACCTGGAATTTCTCATTTCAAACCTGGGTAATTGTGGGTACAAAATTCAGAGGAACGCAATGATTATACATGAGAAACTTGAGTAAATATTGCGTGTCAAAAATGTCATTAGGAACACAAAAATGCGACTTATGAAGTCCCTGGTATTCCCTATCTTTTTGTACAATGCCAAGATATGGATTCTGAAATCGAGGGATTACCAGAATGTTGAAATTCTTGAGATGTGGTACTGGAGACGATTATTCAGAGTACCCGTTGGATAGCATGACAAACTAATGATTCAATACTATCGAAATTGAATATAATAGTCTATCATCGACTGCTCAGTAGCCTATCATCGACTGCTCAGTAGCCTATCATCGACTGCTCAGTAGCCTATCATCGACTGCTCAGTAGCCTATCATCGACTGTTCAGTAGCCTATCATTGACTGCTTAGTAGCCTATCATCGACTGCTCAGTTAAGAATTTTGGAATACTTCGGTTATGTTACCAGGGGTGAAGACTCAATGGAGACTCTTTGTGCAAGGAAGAATAGATCTAGTCAAAATGACACCACTCACTGCAAGAATGCTCTAGAGATGCTGGAACCGCACAAAGCGGAGACAAGTAATCAGAACAGAGCCGGAATGAACATAACTCATCATAGCCCCGACCATTCTGGCAAGAGTGAGATGATCAAGAAGATTAATCTCGGCTCTTACATGAGTATTAACGCTTGATCATTGGTCACATTTTTTTTTCGTGAGAATTGTCGATAAGACTGCTTTAACTAGATTCACAAATTTATTAATAAACTGCTGTGCAGTTTGGCAAATGCTAAATTAAATAAAATTATGTATTCAAACATTATTAAACCGTGCATATATTAGTATTTGTGCAAAAAAAGTGTAAATCTCTATTGATTTATTAATGAATGATAATCAAGGTAAATTAGTAAAAAATATTTTTCATAATAAATTTAAAAAAATATTATTAATTTAATTAAAAACAAAAATGTTCATGGTTGAAATATTACATAACGGAGAAATGCAAGTCACCTTTGTATAATTATTATTTATATTGCTCTCCTATTAAATCTGTTTTAAACTATTAAAAGTTTAAATAAACTTACTTCAAATACATTTTAACCCGTAATTAAGAATATTGAATTGAAATTGTACTAATGAGCATTTTAATACTTCAAAGCTGTGACCAAACTAGCTCCTGAATCTATGGCTATTGTTATTGATTATTTTAAGGGCATTGGAGGATTAACTGGAGTAAACTAAGAGTTTTATTTGCGAATATCTGCGGACGGATTAAGAACATCAAAAAAAAAATTGAATTCACACTCTTCTTAGCCTACGACCCTATGGACGAATACAAATGATTTAATGATAGTATGGTAATTTATCCAATCATTTAAATAGATACTTGCACAAATTCATTGTTACTTTCCTTATTTCTACGGTATCAAAGCACACAGTTGGATATCTGCTACTAAATTGACAAAACATTCATTCATCTCCTAGCCTTGAAACCATCCAGTACTCGTACCCGCCCACTTTGGAGTATAACTAAGCCCAATCATATCCAACTCTAGTCCATGCTTGAATATTACAAATTGAGGAAATCATTCTGGGTGATATTAGATTTTCAATTTATATACATTAAATAACGGACCGATTGATTGATTAGAGTAGTCAAGTATATCTAGATAAGGGTTATCGGGGATAATAGTATTATCTATAAACGGCAGATATTAAATTATGTAGAACATTCAATGTGCAAGCAAAATTAATACAAATTAACTTTATTCCATGAAACAATTAAAGTGTAGATTTCTTCAATACTTTTTAAGAGTGATACAGTCAAATATTATTACTTATCTTTCTGTAAGGATAAAGTTTAATTAAACGAATAATGTAATATTTGAACCAAAGGCAAATGAAGGTGAATTGTATATCATAGATTTTTATAGATTTTTTTTCTGTATGTGGTTAAAAGGATACAGAGACGTTCATAATGCCAAGGTTATTTATGGGTAGATTGATATTTGAAAGCATTGATTTACAGTCACAGTATATTGGAGTCCATGCTGGTTAACACAATCAACTCACAATGAAGTACTAAATGAATGGAAATCGGCTGGACGTTGCATTTGTGTATTGCCTTACACAAAAGCATATTAGCACTGGAATAAGCTACATGATTTGTAGTAGGTTTGTTAGCAATTTGGGGTCAAAGATTTATGAAGTTGCGAGGAATATACACGTATAGAAAGATATTTTTAGGTTGAAAGTATTCATATTAATTTAATATACTGTGTGAATCAGATATGGAGGAAATAATCTGGAAAAACCTGTTAATCTAACAACCAGTTCCTTGTGGGGTAGGCAGAGAGAAGGATCTCCACACATCTATTATTTGTGCTTCTTACTTTCCCTTATTTTATACTCCAATCAACTTGATCCAACCGCCTCAATTTTCCTCTACTCCATACATAATGCATTTCAAGATCTATATTTGTTTAGACATTATTTCTTTCAAAACAATCAAAATTTTTCTTTCTTTATTTTACTAACGACATACCCTTCTGCCAAGCATTAATTTCTGATTTCCTCATTCTTTCTCCTTTCTTACATAGACAAATTCACATTTTCACAAATGCATCTTGCTTAATGTATATATTTGATTTTGATCAAATAAATATATCAAGGTCGATATATATTTCATTGGTTCTATTTTTCATAATATTTTAAACATCTCTAAATGTAAAGTGTTGTAATAAGTACCAAGCAAAGCTTCACCCGAGATAAGGACTACATTTTTAATTGAACGTAAATTAGTTTTGTAAATAACGAATAGGGATTAAAAAGCCTAATATGTAATAGCATCAAATATAAAAAATACAACAATTCTAAGCACAGACAAACCTTTAATATGTAGATCTATAGTAGTTTGCTTTTCCTCAATGGGAATTTTGGCCATCAACATAGATATTTCATTAGATAATACAGAATCGACAACTTCAATAAGTCTTTCTTTTAAAGGATTAAACTTGGAAAAATTTTGATTCATTAGGTTTTCTTGCATCTTCCTAATGTCTGGGAAGTCTCCGGGTGAGATGTGATGCTCTTTTTGGATCTTATCGTAAATTTGGCCGAGATTTTTGATGAGCTCTCTTTTTTTGGAGTCTTTGCCAAAAACAGCCGGCATATCTTTTTTCAATTCCGATATAATATAAGCGTTAACTTTGGCTAATCTAGCTCTCTTGATAAGATCATTCAACTTTCGAAGTAGAGCGTTTCTCGGTAAACTTTGTAAATCCTTAAACAAGTCGTGTTCTTCATCTTCAAAAAGTTTTCTGTTCATATCAAAGCGCAGTGGCTGATCCCAAAAAGAACCAACATACACTCGAGCAACCTCTGGGGTCTGTAGAACTTTACCTAAAGACCACATTAAAGCTCCGTAAACTTTCATAAGTTGTTGATGATCAACCATATCTGACTTATTCAAAACTATTCGAATTTTATCTTCGTGTCCATGGAGAGCTTCAATAGACCTTCGGAATTCATCTGATATATCTAATTTATGAGCATCGAATAGGAGAATAATTCTATCAACTCTCTCGGCAAACCACTCTAAGACACCGGTAAAATCATAACCTCTATCGATTCGTTGCTTCTCTCCTGACAAAATACCAGGTGTGTCGATGATCGAGATTCCTTCAAGAACTGGTGAATTAAGAGTGGAGCATTGAAATCTATTCAAGAAAGCATTACCAAATTTGCTTAACGGTTTGAATTGCTTATTAGGATCCACAACCAAAGCGTTTCCAGGTATAATTCCTTCTTTCTGATCGTACATAACAGCGATAAATCTATCGGTTGTCGGTTCAGGTCCAATTCTGATGCCTGGGAAATCTCGTTCTAGGAGGTATTTGATAAACGTAGTTTTACCAGTCGAATACTGTCCAACGAGTAGGATCATAGGTTTCGCATCAAAATCTGGATCTTCTAGCTTGGGCGAATGGAAATCGTGAAACTGGTAGTGAGTCTCTAAAGGTAGTATTTTCGTTTTGTAAATTCTTTTAAGTCCTTCCACGACATTTTCAACATATTCTTCTTTATTGGTAGATTTCGACATCCAACTAAACATTTTGAAAAACTTAAATATAACTTAATGTCGGCGTATTGTATCGAACTATTCACCCACACTCAATCTTACTCTTCGGCACCAGACTTCACGTTAAACTACTAGGCTATGCAAAATAAAGACTATGGGTACCTAATCTTATCTAACACCAGATATTTCCAAACATTGAGGCATTATTTTTTTCGTTTTGTACAAAACTTAAAATAAAATAATAAAGCCTTCACTATAAATATTTTAACAAATGTTTACTAGAAAGCAAGATAATAATTGTATATATTGCGGTAATGAATATAAAAATATGCAATTTAGGTAATATACAAGGGAACAAAAATGTATATACTGATTTCTACTAAAAGTGATTTTAACATATTTAAATTCTCTACTAGTGTGAATAGCATACCCAAAGAGTTTGTTATATATTTACCTTGCATAGTTTGTAGTCTTGAAAGAGAAATAGAATCTGGTAGAAAAGAAATATTTTTCTTTATTTTCTTTATTAATTAAAATGAACTAAACTGACGATAAGTAGATTGAAAATAGATTATTGTGTGACTTAAATAAATAGTAGGTGAATAATTCATTGGACTTTATAAACATCAAACAGAAAGATGTAAAGATATGTAAAAAAAAATGTTTAATGAAATATATTTGCATTTATTTAAGGATTTTTTGACTAACTATTTTTCTTTGTAACGATTACTAATTGTGAGTTTTTTGCCATGCAGAAATTACATACCTATAAATGATAGAAAAAAATTAAAATAAACTATTAATTCTTACAATTTACTAAATAATGCACAAAGTATTCTGTGAGTTCTTGTAAGATAAAAAAAAAAATTATCATTTATTTTAGTTATGTTATTACTTTTCTTAAATTCGTGTATAATTTTACCATGGTAAATATCAATATTCTACCTTTTATCGAAAATCGCAAAACAACACTCACAACTCATTCCACAAATTAACACTAAAATAGCGTGCCCATGACTGTCAAACTAAAGAGTGGAAAGTGGTGCAATGTGTTATAAATAAAACTGAGAGAATGCCAAGTGTTGCCAGAGAACAACTTATGACAGAAAATAATAAGCTATTATGACATTCTTAAGAAATTATTTTATAAAAACGTTACTTATTGTTGCAGTGTTCAGATTTGATAATCAATATGAACATGTAGTTCGATTGTTTAAATTTGTAGTTCGTTTGTTAAAGTTGTAGTTCATTTGTTTAAATTTCAGGGCACTTGTTACTTCTGTTATAACATTTTATGAAAATTGCTATAAAGTTTGTTTTATTTTATTTAATTAGCTTTCAATTAACCTGTCCATTTTATACCCTCGAACTGATGTGTTTTTCAAGTATCCCTTCTTACATAGTGTGCATAATTTTCACACTAATTTAAATGAATTCTTCTTATTGTATGACTCATACTCTCTTTCTAAATTAATTTATTCGCAAATTACAAATTCTTTCCTAAAAAATTCTTAAATAATTTACCAAGATTATTTATACAAGGTCATTAATATAATTTTCTTTTACTTTGTTATTGGTATAAATTATCATTATAACGGATACATTGCCTTATTTACAAAATAATAACTTGTCTATATGTTTAAGTTGTTTGTATGATATATGTGTATGTTGTATTTAGACAAATTTGGAAATAATTACAGGTGATTTCGAAATAAAAATAACATTTATATAAAGGATATTTTTCTATATAGAATGAATACAGACAAAATCATAGGTATCCTTATACCACTGAAAACTAAATGAAAGAATGTTTTCATCAGGAGACTTTCTGTACAGATGTCTAGTGCAAGGACGCTGGTCTTCTACTTAGAGGTTTTAAGTTTGATTTTTGATAGTAAGAAAAATTGTCCAAGTTGGGCTCTTTTATGACCAAGCCTTTAACAAGCTTCTGTAAGTAGATTGCATTGTATATAATAAAATAGGCATTCTGTCAAATGTTTTAATCTTATCAGGTGTACAAATAAGCCACCGCCGTTTGACAAAAGTTGACACCACCAGTAAGTTATGGTTAAAATTGTCAGATGTAAAACGTCATTGTTGTAAGGTTGGACATCTGTCAACAACATAACCTTGAAATATTAGTGAATTTTTATCAGTATAATATATTCTTTTGTGTGCGAAAATGTCAAGTTTTGAGCCGAATAAGCGTCATTTGCGGGAACTTTTGATTTCCTTCTTCAATTTGAAGAAATCTGCAGCAGAGGCGTATCGATTGCTTGTAGAAGCATATGGTGAGGCTGCCTTAAGTGAGAGAAGTTGTCGTGAGTGGTTTCAAAAGTTTAAGAACGGTGAATTTGACATCGAAGATAAAGAACGTAGCGGAAGGCCGAAAGTGTACGAAGACGCGGAATTGGAAGTATTATTAGATTAAGATTTGTGCCAAATGTAAGAAGAACTTGCACTTACATTTGGAGTGACTCAACAAGCATATGAACTGACACCGAGAAACGTTGAACGTCAATTTTCTACATGTGAAATGCTGCTTGCCAGGCATAAACTAAAGGGTTTTCTGCACCGTATAGTCACTGGTGATGAAAAATGGATCCACTATGATAATCCAAAAAGGATGAAATCATGGGGACCCCCTGGCCATGCTTCAACATCTACGGCTAAGCCAAATATTCATGGAAAAACACTCTTGTTGTGTATTTGGTGGGATCAGCTTGGTGTCGTGTATTATGAGTTGCTCAAACCCGAAACCATTACTGGGGCTGCCTACCGAACACAATTGATGAGATTGAGTCGAGCACTCAAGGAAAAGCACGCCCACTACTACTCCAGACATGACAAAATTATTCTCCTGCATGATAATGCTCGTCCACATGTTGCGGCGCCGGTCAAAACCTGTTTGGAAACACTCAATTGGGAAGTTTTACCCCACCCGCCATATTCACCAGACATTGCTCTTTCTGATTTCCACTTGTTTTGATCGATGACGCATGGCCTGTCTGAGCAGCACTTTACATTATTTGAAGATACCAAAAATTGGGTCGATTCGTGGATAGCCTCAAAAGATGAAGCATTCTTCCGACGCGGTATCCGTATGCTGCCAGAAAGATAGGAAAAAGTAGTGGCAAGCGATGGGCAATACTTCGAATAAAACATGAGGTTCCGTTCTTTCACAATAAATGCCCAATTTTTGATAAAAAACGGCGGAAACTTATTTGTACACCTAATATATTATTTTATTTTAATATTTTCAAGTAAATACACGACAGATTTATTGATTTAAAGCCATTTCTTCTAATCAACCAGCTTCTTATATCTATCCATGAGCATGTCTATCTCATATTTATGTTCGTAACATTTAAGTTGTTAATAGTATAGCGAATGGGTATTAAAGGGGAAATTAAGCTATATTGAAGTGCTTTTAGCAAAATGAATATAACTTTCAAAGGTCATTCTGCTCAGTCTTGAGAGGAAAGTGTTCTATAAATGCATCTTGTATTTAATGATATTAAATGGAAGACAATGAATTAATTTAGTAAGGATATAAGTAGACGGAGTTATGCTTTGGGCTATGGAGAAAAACACAAATGGCGAAACCAGAAAAGATCGTAGAAATAACAGAGGTTGTTGAAATAATAGTTCAAGTGAAATTAGTGAAAATTAGTACTTAGTGTAATTGTAATTGGGCTATCATGTTGCAAGAATACAGGATTAATGATGAACAAATACTGTAATTCAATAATATCCCCTTAGCAACAGAAGACTAAAAATGGCTGATATTATTCCTAACGAATAAAGCTAACGCTAGAAGCAGACCCTCTTTGTGTAACAGCAGAAATCCATGCAAAGTGGATAAAAAAAAAAAGATGCCACAAATGTCCCTAGATTCCATAGTGAATATATCGATACATTCTAGGTAAAGACCAAAGCCATCATCATACAAATTGACAAGAGAGACAAAAAACAAAAACATACTTAAAGACTAAATTATTTGAAACAATAGTGTACTATACATTTTTTCCTATTAAAATTCCACAATAATGGTTACACCTTTATATCTGGTATGCATTAATATAAGTAATAAAATAAATAACATATTTATATTATATACTTAACAGAAAGCATAAGTAATTCATTGTTAAAATTAAACGTTTTGAAAAACTAAACATCAGTTTGAGGAACACTGGATCAGCTGAATTTAAAATAAATGTGTTGGGTGCAATATTTCTCACAAGTTCATCTTACATTTAATAAAATGATTAGGCACCATTAAGTCAATAGAGACACTCAAACATCGTCCAATGTACTTAACGCATCAGCAATCATTTGATAACTTATCAATAAACTATTGCTCACTTCTTCGCAGTTCAGAAAAAATCAAGATATTTTCAAGGATCTCATCAAGAAATTTTAATAAGGTTACTAGAGCACTTCACTAATTGGTTTGTATTACGTAAGATTTATTCAAGCATGGCTGGAATCATAGATATCATGAATGTCTTCTGAAAATGAGTTCACAGGGTGATCAATACTTGATTCAAAGAATTAATGAGGTTGCAATTCAATTCCCAGACCACTTCCGATTTTAAAAAAGGAATCATTTTACAGCAAAGTAAAAAAATTAATTGGTTATCGGTGGTTTAACGTGTTCCCCGCGGGGAGCACAAACGCCTGTGATCTGACGACAATCCAAGTTTCAAATCACAAATACTTAAAAAAAATGACACAAAACCGGAATAAAAATTGAACTAAAATTTAAAATAATCTTTATTCTAGCGACATCTCTGAAAACCTTGTCAAATAATATATTAGTTTATGAGATATTGTTGAATAAACAGAGCGCCTAATTTTTTTGGTTTCTCAATATTTCCAGCATTAACGACCTGTCGCGCGGATCGAGTCCTGCGATGAGTCTCTCTTACGTAAATAAACATTACTAAGTCTCTCTTACGTAAATAAACATTACTAGTGCTATATGCATTTGATTGGGTGAGTGTCATGAAGCATTGATTTGATCGTAGCATTCCTTTGTTTATTTTACGTAATTTTAAGTTTATCTCCTTTATTTAATGAGTCTCCTTAAGAGTAATGACTATTATTTATTATCAGAAAATTACTTAAGTGTCATGTTTACTTGGTGTTGTAATCAAATATCAGTGGTTCTAAACAAAATATGTGTTTAAACTTAGAAATTAAAAAGCGCTGAAATTGTGCCGCGCGCAGGATTCGTGGAATTTGATTTTTAACACGGTGAACAGGTTAAGGAAAGGAATGTTTATCTGCATTATCCAATACATATGTATTAAACTAAACATAACTATGTGGACAAAATAATTTTCAGAATGACCAAGTGAGCGAATAGGTGAGGAATCCTGGGAACAATCTCCCATAACAGATCTGCTGAGTGTGAAAATGGCATTCCTGACTGTTAGGTGCTTGGGGAAATATAAAGTGTCAAAAGTATGTACAAAGTACTTTGTCAAAAGAATGCTGATCTGCGGTCAATGGTGGGTACTATTAGATATCCCCAAGACATAGGAAATGTTTGACGGAGGTACTCTGACTTTTAATGGGACTCCCTCAGTTGGATATAGAGGTCCAGTGGTGCACTATGATTATTCTCAGTAAGGAACACCCTCAATGGTCTAGTTGGTAAGACACCTGTCTTTCAATCTGGGGGTTGCGGACTCAATTTCCGTTAGTACCAGATTTTTTAAAAAGGATTTGAGTCTATTTTTCACTTAAGGCTTTTTAACACCTTTTTGGTTTGTTGGAAGTTATTTCCACATGGTAATAAATCCACTAGGTTGTACTGTATACAACGAAAGTGTAATATAATACAAGGGTCTGCCTGCCTGCCTACAAGGATAGTTTGTTTATGGCTATAGGACCTTTAATGAAAAACTTTTTAGCTTAAATCTCCCTTTGCCCTATTGGAATTTTTGAAACCTGCCATCTGGATTAATCCGTTGATCACATTTTGTGGTACCGCCAGGCTTTAAGCTACTTTCATAGTGCATTTACTGTACTGTGAGTTATTTTTCTTTTCTCGTGATTTTGGACCTTAAATCCATTATCACTGCAATTCTTTCAAAGTCTGGTGTGTCGCCACTGGAGAACTATCTTTGGGCAGTTTTTCTTTATTACTATGTGACGTCTTTCTCAAAAAATACAGAATATTTCGATTTTTCAGTGTAGATTGATTGTTTTTGTCCTTCATAACAGTGTGGGTGGTGGTAGAATCCAACAGAATCTACTGATATATTTTTAAGACTGATAAAATAATATTGATTACCAAACTGTGTAAAACCTATGTTTTAAAATAATCTTTTTTAAAGAATCAATAAGTCAAATTGATTTTTTAATAATTTTTAATAAAACATGACCTTCATGAAATTTAATCCTTATATTAAAGGTTAAAATTTATGAATGTAAATAAGATTATTTTTGTGAAAAAAATATTGTTGGAATTAGTAGATGACTTATAAGTATTGTAAACACAGATTTAATTTCAAATGTGGAAATCAAAAATAAAATTCAATTTTATTTCCTGAATGTAAATGATAAATGAATACAGCATAAATTATGTTAACATATTATGATTTTGAGAAATATGTTACAACAATAAATTAATCAATAACTAAGTCTGTCTTGCTTATTATAAGTACTCGTATAATTTTCATCTTGGTAACAGTACTTAAATAATGATTTTCAATATTAATTTCTTAAAACTCTTTATTTTATTTCCAAGTTAGTAAGAGAATGTAAAATGATTATTTTTCTTAAGTTGGCACTGATTTATATCAATCAATTGAAATTTCATTGCCATAAAAAAAATTTGAATTAAGAAAAAGAGTATTCTCAAAGAAAATATTCAACAAAAGTAAGTTACCTTTGATAGTCGGCTCGTTCAACGTATGCATCTCC
The DNA here is from genome assembly GCA_949825065.1 of Odontocerum albicorne. NCBI lineage: Eukaryota > Metazoa > Arthropoda > Insecta > Trichoptera > Odontoceridae > Odontocerum > Odontocerum albicorne. The sequence continues at coordinate 39,560,786 of OX463849.1, forward strand.
TCTTGAGGAATCATATCCATTAGGTGGGCAATGTCATCAGCCAACATCTTGTCAACAACTTCGAGCAGTCTTATTTTCAATGGATTGAATTTCGTGAAGTCATGGTGCAATAAAGACTCTTGCATTTTCTTAATTTCGGGAAAGTCTCCGGGTGATATCTGATGTTCTCTCTGTATCTTATCATATATTTGTCCAAGATTCTTGATCAATTCTTTCTTTTTACCTTCTTTGCCAAAAACTGAAGGCATATCTTTGCGTAGTTCAGATATGATGTATGCGTGGACCTTGGCTAGTCGCGCCCTCTTAATGAGATCATTTAACTTACGGAGGGCAGCATTTCTGGGCAAACTCTGCATATCCTTAAATAAGTCATGCTCTTCATCTTCAAATAGTCTTCTATTCACATCATAGCGGAACGGTTGATCCCAGAAAGATCCAATATAAACTCTAGCTACTTCGGGAGTTTGTAAAACTTTACCTAGAGACCACATTAACGCTCCATACACTCTCATTAGTTGCTGATGATCCACCATATCTGATTTATTTAAAACAATTCTAATTTTATCATCATGACCTCTTAAAGCTTCGATGGATCTCCTAAATTCGTCAGATATATCCAATTTATGAGCATCAAATAAAAGTATAATTCTGTCCACTCTTTCAGCGAACCATTCCAATACACCAGTAAAATCGTAGCCTCTGTCCACTCTTTGTTTCTCTCCTGAGAGAATTCCAGGAGTATCTATGATGGAAATTCCTTGTAAGACAGGTGAATTCAAAGTGGAACATTGGAATCTATTAAGAAATGCATTTCCAAATTTGCTCAATGGTCTGAATTGTTTCTTAGGGTCGACAACCAAAGCATTGCCTGGAATGATACCTTCTTTTTCATCGTACATAACCGCAATGAACCTATCGGTGGTAGGTTCCGGTCCGATTCTGATTCCAGGGAAGTCTCGTTCCAATAGGTATTTAATAAACGTAGTCTTACCAGTGGAATACTGGCCGACAAGAAGAATCATCGGTTTGGCATCAAAGTCTGGATCTTCCAATTGCGGTGAATGGAAGTCGTGGAATTGATAATGGCTTTCCAATGGTAATAATTTCGACCTGTAAATTTTTTTAAGTCCCTCGACGACATTGTCGATACTTTCCGTCTTCGGAATTTCCTTTGATAACCAACTAAACATATTGGATAAACTTTCGAAATACTGCTCTAATTTGACAAATGTTTGACGTGACTCAACAATGTACGTACGTTCGTTTACTGTTGTTAACTTCAGATTAGTCATCCGTCAATATCGCAAACTTCATACCGTACAATTGGGCGTTTACGTGCAGTATCTACTCACGGCGTCGATTAGGATTGCCAGAAGATGCCAAATAATCTTGAGGGTAGAAAACATTACATTAAGTCTATTTATGTGTTGTTTTAAAGAATATTAGTCTTATCAAAGTTTTCAGTCATATATATATTTTTTTTATTTTAATTATTTTATGTACATGGTACATCTGGCGGACTTATTCCTATACAGCAATTCTTTCAAACCAACCAGCTTATCTTAGATGCATAAAATTACAAAACTCGACAAAATAATGGCAAAAGCAGAGTAAAGGAATTCGTTCAAGGAAAAGGAAGAGAAACGAAGAAAAAATAGTATGAAAGGATATTCTGAGCAATGTAATAGTTTTTCAATTATCTCTTAAACTTAAATAAAGATGATGCACATCTGATAACTTTTAAAAGTTTATTCCACAGTCACGTTAAGTTAGTCACAAATGAAAATGTGTAAAATGAAGTGTGTTGCGATGGTATGCAAAGGAGTCTCTCATCACCTGATCTGAGAAAACTTTCGTGTTTTGAGTGAAAGTGAAATACGCAAAATAAACAAAAATAAATTTGAAGGTTTCTTTGCTGTCTGACTTTAAGTCATTGAAATCTATTTCGAAACTTTGATACGTGGTCATACTTCTTTAGATTAAATATAAATCGGAAACAAATGCTTTGGAGTCTCTTCAATTTATCGAATATCTCCATGACATTTAAATATAAATATTTGATGTTTGATTAGTTCACCGACATGTTTATCCAAATTAAAGTTATCAATACATATGTCAAAAACATCAAGCGTTATTTAAATTTCTTGTTTATAAATAGATAATTAATACATTACTTATCTATTTATGAATTATTTATTATAAATAGATAAGTACCTAATTTTTCAATTGTCGAACGTTGATTTTTGTTGTTTTCACTCAAAACATGTGGAACCCAAGCGCCGAACTTCTGGACTTTTCCTATTGATTTAAGATGGCGGTATACAGTCATGTGGCTACAATTCATCTGCTCAGCCAATTATACGGTGGTTTGAAGTGGATATTCATGAAAAATATGGTTTGAGCGGTCCTCACCGAAGTCCACTGGTCGTCCGGAACGCTCCATGTCTTTCAGGTCGAAATTACCGTCTTTGAAACGCAAAAACCATCGACGAGCTGTCCTTTCATTCATAGCATATTCACCGTACACTTCACAAATATCGCGAGCAGCTTTGGCAGCTTTATTCCCTCGATTGAACACGAACAGAAGAAAGTGTCGAAAATGCTCACTTTCGTCTACTTGACATTCCATTTTGAAGGCTTGTAATCAAATAAAATAATATACGTAACGTAAAAGCAAACACAATTTCTTGTAGAGCAGAAAATTTTCTTTCGAATGACGTATAACCTTTGCCATTTTGTTTTACTTTTGGTGCTCATTTTTAAATTGGAAAAAAACGGACACAACTTATGTTAACACCCAATATATTTATTTATACAGCGTAAATACGAGTTGGGAACGTTGTGAAAGGAATAATTCAGATCCAATCCCAATAATGAATAATGGAAAGTTACTCATTCGCAGGGGCAAAGTCAAAATGACTAAGTCTCAGCAGTCAGGTTTCATCATTCAGCCCCTAAAAATTGTTGGCAAGGCTAGTCATTCCTGCAACTTGGTGACAACAAACACCTTTCTCCCTCAATCATATTTGGTATTCATTTCAGATAATATTTTAGGATGTGTGTATATTAAATTATTTGATACAATTTTCGGATTTGGAGCATTAACATGTGTGTATGTAATTGTACACAAATACATGCGAATGAGTCCAATTAGTATTAAAAATTATACTTTACTTAATTTTGACTCCTGTTTCAAGACATGACCTCCATATCCTAGTTGATATGACACCTATCTCCATCCTGGGGGTTGCAGCTTCTATTCCCGTTGGTAGGGTAAGGGCTTAAGTCTGTTTTTTACTTAAGGGTTGTTTAACATATTTTTGGTCGGTTAGGATAGATTTACACATGGCAACATGTTTGCTAGATTATATTGTAAATCATGTGTTTTTTTTTAAATTGAGGCAAAATATGCATAATGTTGCTTAAACTGAGATTAACTAGTATTTGCAATATTTTGCAATTTTTTTGTTGAAGAATAAGAAAGATATCATATTAAAAAAAACTTGCCACATGGAAAAAAAAACCATCATGTTAAATACAGTATACAACAAAAGTAAAATACAATAACTTAAGACACTACACCTTTTGATTATGTGACCTGAAAATTATTATTATAAAATAAAGGTTAAAGAAACTCACAATTGATGAAACACCACACTTAAAAAAACGGCATTCAGTTCAGTACACAGTTGCCAACATTGATTCATCACTAGAATCATAATGGACTTATTTTCACAAATAATCAAATTCTTTTCATCTCATATTTTTAACTAGGAAAATATACTAACCATTTACTATGAAAATGTATGCAGCCTGAAAACGAAAGTACAAATTAAAAAAAAAACAACTGACACTTCTATTCATTAAATAAATAATTTTTAATATTGTATGAAATCATTAAGTATAAAAATATGATGTAATTCACAGATGACATTGTGATATTATAGTAGTCATCAATTCACTCACTCATCGGTAAATAGTATAGTGTTTGTTGTGAGTATATTTAATTTATAATGTTGTCAATGATTTCATTGTAAAATAAAAGCATACATTTATCAGTCAATAAATCTATCTATGACATAGATTTTTCAAGCTCAGTTGGATTAATCGGATGACTTCCATGGCCTTGTTGGCTTCCAACATGTGGGTTTAACTTTCAATTTCTCACAAAACACAAAGAATTATCTTCTTTTTTTTTTCCTATTAGGTATTTTAACTCCTTTGTGGTTGGTTGGAAGAAATTGCTATGTAATAATAAGCTCACCAGTTTATACTGTGTGCAATGTAAGTGGACATCTAAAATTGTTGTCAACACATAAAATGGATGCTCTTTTTATCTGATTATATAAAAAATGCAATATTATGAACAAATACAACTGTCACATTTTGCTGAGAATTGTTACAACTATTCCCAGCAAAAAAATATTATTTTGAAATGTATTTGAAATTTGATTATTCATTGTATCGGACGTATGCCGTCACCCTTGTGTGTGTATGTGGTGTGATGAGACAGACAATGTTGTGTGTAGATCTGGAGGCAAATTTGCCCTTATATTTGCATATATAAAACCCTGTATTTCAATATAAACTTCATGTATTTTATTATCTAAAATAGTATGTTTAAAGCCTATGTAAATTCATGTAATCTATATTGTTTTTCTCTATAATAATATGTAAATCTGCTAATTATGTATGTAAATGTCTGCTACAATTCTGTATGTGAATCTGTATTAAATTAAACCATGAACTCTGTTAATAATATCTCAAATGTATGTAAAGATCGCAAATATTCCTTCAGAAAACGAAGGAATATTTTCTATCTGTTTGGATCCGGTTGCGTTCGCGACCGTAATGAAACCATCCATGTACTGCCCGATATGAGCGGTGACCGCCACAGTAACTCCCTGACCAGACGTCCTAAGCGGGCCGAAAAACCCGCTAGGTGCGGAACGCGAGGGCTTACTGTGACGGGTAAACCGGTCATATAGGGCACACAACTGTACCGAAATATACTTCTCTTCAATCATCTGACTTCGTTCATTTCTTCGACCCTTCTCCAAGATCTACAGAGGAATCTCTGCTCTACAAGTTGACTTCGCTTCATTTCTACATTTTCGCCGGAATCATCGTGTCGAGTCCGTCCCTGACAACTGGTTGGACAGCGCTCTGCATACACCGGACACAAGTTCAGAGGCGCATTCGACGCAAGAATATTTCACCGAAAATTAATTAATTAATTTTTGGTGATTTACGCTTGACTCCGCGAATTAGATTCTTCCCGCTCTGCAGCAACCATCCGCCTTTTCTACAGTCTTTGTACCTGTCTGGTACATTCATATTCACTTCGCAGTTATTGCTGGTAGAAAATAATACTCTGATATTTTTTTTTGTTTTTTAATAGAATGAAACAATTTGTGAAATGACCCCTGCCTAATTAAAAAAAAAAGTTATATGTTTTCAATTACATATTTATAAACATAACAAGGGGAACTCGCAACACACCACTCTTTGCTTTAAGCCACTTTCTAAGTATATATATTTTTGTGCTGGGAGTTCCTTTTCCCGTGACGTCGCTACTATTTTTTTCACTCTCAGATATGTCGCTGCCAGAGTAGGAGTCCCTTTGGACAGTTCCTTCTTAGTCACTAAGTCATCGTCATTGCTGGGCCTCATAGTTGAGGATCACCTTGCCATTCCAAAGTCGTTGTTGGAAAGTAAAGTCAGTTGGAAAGCAAAGCTGTGTTTCGGGTTCAATTCCCAATAGTACCAGAAAAAACAGTGTTCAAATGTGGTAAATTTGTTTGTCAAACTGCTAACCTACTCCAGAGACTCGAAATTCAAATGCCCTATTGATGGGGCCGAAGGCAATGTAGTCACGCTTTTCAATATCTTTGTATCACTTATTTGGATATGTTAAGGGGCACTATATGAATGGATGAAAATAAGTATTCATTTGACCAAACAAAGATTTCATATTGATATTTATATTAGATAATACTCCTTGCTTTACTCACAAGTGCCTTGTGGTTAAAAATTCATTGACTGACAAATGACATTTTATTAATGAAAATATTTGAAATTGTCAAATATTTTCATTTTATGCGAGCAGATAAATTAATTCCAGTTTAAAAACCCCCCCATAAATGAAGCAATCCTATATCACTATATCAGTTATTAATGAATCAGCCTTAATGTTATATATTTTAATATAGCTGTGAATAAAGTAAATTAATATTTTTATATTCTCCATTAGTTCAGTTTGTTTTAAAAGTAATACAAATTATTAAATTTAATTTTTTCAATTAATTTAACAAACACAATAATAAGAAAATAAATATTTAATATTCCAATAACAATAATATTCTTATTTTTATAACAAAAATAAATGAAATTATTAAGAACAATTATAATTTTTTTTAACTATCTTAATGTTTTGTCGGGTAATAATCAGGAACATCGATGGTGTTTCTTGCTCTTCCTGATCCGCTATGTAAATTAGCGTTGTTTCGGATTCTGACAATCAATAACACTGTTACTAAGACAAGTCCGGTAAGAGTTCCTATGAAGAATACCCATGTCAAAGCAGACCATGGTGTTGAATCTAAAAATTATACTTTTTATTAATCAACTACACTCACAGATATAAAAATTATTAATATGAGAGATTATTTTACATTAAGATGGAAATAAAAGGTTGAACGGTTTTTTCTTCACTAAGATTTTCAATTTATGTTTTTCATTGGTATTTAAAATGCGAGTAGAGTATTTTTATTCTGCAAATATAATTGTAAAAAGTGTACACTTTTAAATAAATAAATAAATTGAAGTTTAAACAAATTATTATTTTCCCATATTTATAGTCTATCTACACATAGGTACGAGGCATATCCAGAAAATAAGTGTACTGAATTTTTGTAGGTTACAATTTTTTTTTTATTTAAACAAAAAAATTACGTGGTTACCGTAGTACATATGTAAGCTATTTTTCGACATAGTCGCCATTCCTCCGATATCCGAGGGTTTCTGTGATGGTTTCGTGTAGTAGAGATCTGGAGATTTGCGGAAACATCGCAGAAAGTTCATCCACAGTCAATCTGCGATCGTCACGGAGCGCATTTTCGATTTTTTCCACAATTTCGTCAGTCACAATTGAAGGTCTTCCGTTCCTCTGATCATCATGCACAGACGTACGACCGTTTTTAAACTCGCGATACCACTTGTACACACTCGTACGATTCATAGCTTTATCACCATATGCAGTTTTCACCTCATTATAAACCTCAACCGGAGGTTTTCCCTTCCAAACGAGATTACGGATGACGCCGCGTATTTCGCACTTGGCGGGAGATTGGATTGACATTTTTCACGAAACGTGTTGTCGCGTCGACACTTCTCAACGTACTGACCTCGAACCGGTCTCGTTGCGGAGGGGAAGGGTCAGGCTACACGGAAGTGTAGCCAACATGTCGAAAAATAAAATTCATCCGGTCGTGAGAGCCTCAGTACACTTACTTTCTGGATACGCCTCGTATATTAAATTCTAGTGCTCATTATTGTGTAATTTAACTATTTAAATATTATTCAAACTTTAATTTATATAATAAGAGAGGAATTTAATGATCACATCTACATGTACCATATATTGTGTTGGTGTAAACTTCTATAGACAGCAACAAAGTCCTACGCATTGACTAACTCATAGACAGCTACAAAGTTCTATATAGTTGACTAACTTATAGACAGCTACAAAGTTGAAAACAGTTGACCAAATTATTTATTCTATAAACTGTATAAAACTTATAACAAACCATTAAAAACAGTTTGTGATGAAAATTAATCAGAATCATTATAATAACTAAGATTATTTTTTAAGTCTTAAAAGTCATGACAATGAAACAATGTCTGAGAGTCTGATCATTAAAATTGAAAGTGTTAGTTTGTTCATTGAACAGAGTTGTGGAAAGGGCTTTAATTAATTTATTTATATGTTGACTTGACAAGGATGTCTATGAATATGATTGTATACAGGCGGCCCTCGACATTCGTACCTAATTGGTTCCTGAAATGTGTACGAAAGTTGAAATGTACGAAAGTAGAGCATTGTAAAAAAAAACATCAAAAAGGGTTTTTATAAAATATTTATTTTTAATGAGGCGTATTCGTATATAAATAAATAACACTTTATTGATTTGTATTTGGTGTTTTTTTTATAAATTTATCAAGAGATAGTTGAGTTGTACTCTTCTTTTTCTTTTCTTGATAAAGCGTTCTGTAACACGCTGTGTCTTTTTCTATTGCCCTTCGTACATGAGATATACCCTCTCCATTCGGATCACATTCTTCCATGAAGGTCAAAAATTTGTCAAGATGCATGAAGGCTTTGTTCATATTCTTGATTGTCAAAGTCCTAATGGTCGATGAGGAGAGGAGAATCATTACATGGAAGTACGCGCGTTTTAGCGATATATATCGATACAAATTTTACTTTTGAATACAGTACGAAATATATACGAAGTAGCGAATTGTGCGAAAGTAGAATGTACGAAAGTCGAGGACCGCCTGTATAAATATATTATTATTTTCAGCTCACTTCCCGAAATCAACAACTATTTCAAATAATTCAAGTATTGATCAAGCAGATTAAATGCTTTGTAAATAAAATCATTTTAATTTAAAATAATTGGATATTTCAATAATTGAATATATTATTCATGTAGACTTATGACAGATGATTGTATTTGTAAATAAAATCATTTTAATTAAAAATAATTGGATATTTCAATAATTGAATATATTATTCATGTAGACTTATGACAGATGATTGTATTTGTAAATAAAATCATTTTAATTAAAAATAATTGGATATTTCAATAATTGAATATATTATTCATGTAGACTTATGACAGATGATTGTATTTGTAAATAAAATCATTTTAATTAAAAATAATTGGATATTTCAATAATTGAATATATTATTCATGTAGACTTATGACAGATGATTGTATTTGTAAATAAAATCATTTTAATTTAAAATAATTGGATATTTCAATAATTGAATATATTATTCATGTAGACTTATGACAGATGATTGTATTTGTAAATAAAATCATTTTAATTAAAAATAATTGGATATTTCAATAATTGAATATATTATTCATGTAGACTTATGACAGATGATTGTATTTGTAAATAAAATCATTTTAATTTAAAATAATTGGATATTTCAATAATTGAATATATTATTCAAGTAGACTTATGACAGAATGAAATAAATTCTAATGAACTTAATATTTTTCACATCTTAATGTTGGTTATCACGCTACACATTTCATTAAAAACTCAGGGATTCTATAAAACACCTTCATGCAGACCAGTTCAAAGTCCAACACTTCACGTCCCATGTTGGGTCGAGACTGCAAATCTCCCTATCATAATACCGGTGTATGGTGCACACATCATAGTGTAGAGTGAATAATACAGATAATTTAAGAATACTATATAGTGAAATTCACATATGTTACAATATTTCTCATCATGATTTTTTAATATTTCATGATTTTTTAATATTTCAGAATTATAAATTTGAAATATATCATCACGCCGTTTCCCTGTCAGAGTAGGTAGAGGGAGAGAGTGCCAGATTTTCATATCAATATACACATCTTTAGCCTCTTTTAGTCATATACCTTCTCATACAACTCCTACAATTTCTCAGATTTTTTACTCTCCTTTCAAAATATCATACAGTTGATCCAACTATACTTTTCTTGGTCTTCCTCCACTATGTCTTCCACTCAAATTGCAATATATATTTGTTGTGTAGGTCTTTCTTCATTCATTCGTTCCACTTGTCCAAACATCAGAATACTCTTCTTGATCTTAACTTAAATTACAGAATACTCTTCTTGATCTTACTCAATTTACAGAATACTCTTCTTGATCTTAACTTAAATTACAGAATACTCTTCTTGATCTTACTCAATTTACAGAATACTCTTCTTGATCTTAACTTAAATTACAGAATACTCTTCTTGATCTTACTTAATACTACTGCTTTAACTTACTTAATACATCAGTTCACATTTATCCCTAATCACTTAATTCCGTATTCTGTCATACATTGTTACCCTATGTATTATTTTCAGTGCACACATTTATTTGGTTCATTTCAATCTTTTTCCATAACCATATTTCCCTTCCATACATCAAATTGGTACTAAAATATGATGATCATCTTGGCAAATTTTGATACTGTCTAACTTGAGTATATATGTTTTAGTGGAACATTGAATTTGTTTCCTATCGCTACAAGCAGTTTGATATCTTTCGGAACTCTTCCACGATCGGAGAAAATACTATTTAAATATCAGAATTTCTTAACTTGTTTTAATCTTTCATTGCTTACCCATATATCACATTTGAAATATAATATATTATAATTAAGAATGCTATAATTCTCAATTCATAAACCCCCATTAGGGATGTCTTATTTATGACAAAGACAAAATGTTCTGAATTTCAGACTATATTCTATCTTAATATTGTTTTTGTACTTTTTATTGAAAGTTCAGGAGGTTGAAAATATATAATTGATTAGGTTATTTTAGAAAAATTAAATTAAACAAAATAAATCTTAAATGGGTTTTATTACAGAATAATCTAAAAAATACATAATTACAAATTAATTACAATACAAATATTATAACCCATTATGTAGAAAAAATGTTTTAAAATATATTAAAGTATATAATAATATTAAAAAGCAGAACTAAAAACGTGTTGAAATTATGTATAAAAATAATTGATATAAGATATAAAATTGAAAATGTGCAAAAAATAGTTTTGGAAATTGTTTCAATTTAAAATGTTATGTATTTGGTGATCATTTGAATTTAAATTTAAATTTTTTGAATTTACAAGTAAATGAACATTAAGTTAGTTTATTAGTTATATTAAAACTTCTCAGACAGTATATCATTACTAGCATTTGATAAATTTTATTGACGTGCTAAACAAAATTGGTTTCATACAATAAAAGGTTTTAAAAGTTTGATATAAATGTTTTTTTATGTATAGGCATTGAAAAAAAAATTGACAAAATATGAAATCAAATTTTAGAAGATTATTTTTTTTTCTTTGCTATGAAATTATCTAAATAATAGCTGTAATCTTTTGTGTGGAAGGGCTGGAATATTTTACATTTTATCAATTTATATCTTAATGTCGGTCATTTTAGGTTTAGAGAAACGGAATGCGTTCCTTGTCAAAGAGGACCTTGTCCTCCGATACACGTTATGGCGGGAGCACAATTTGATTATTACAACAGAAATTATAATGAGAGCTGCAATATTCACTACGAGTAGAATCCACGTCAAAGGAGTCCATCCATTAGAATCTAGAAATCATACACACACTTTCTTTAAATTTAAACTTTTGTTATTTGAAAAAAAATATACAATACTTTTTTTGTAAATAATAAATTTTCTTTTAAGAGATAAAGATGTTAAGTAGATGTCAAATAAAATATACACATAAATCAGCTTCAAAGTAATTTTTCCAATATTTATTTTATTTTTTAATTATAATTTTTTTTACCAATTGATTAATTATTTAATATCTCTGTCATAAGTTCTAATAAAGTTATGAGACTTAATTATAAGCATGTACCATGTGAGTCAACTCAGTATTTAGTAGAAATTAATAGCCCATCTCACAATCTATCCTTCATACACTCATCAAAAACATACCACATTCAAGAGTTCACACAAATATTCAATACAATTTAATCTTCTTGCAAGCTCAAGTACTCGAACTCCTGTTGTGATGACAATCATGCTTTGATCTACTAACTTAATTTTTCACACCTTTTGCCTCTATTGAATTTGGTGTTTCATTCTCAATTTTGGGGAAATCTGAATTATGTGCGTCTATGTTAAAGCATAACCTTTTATACCGTAGTAAAGTGTCAATTGATATAAAGCGAAAATACACCTTTAAGAATATATCCACTGAAAATATACCTAAGTTTTCTGAAATTAATATGGACTTCTTAGCGAAGAAACTGATCAACAAAAATGCCAAGATATTTTACACTATCAACTCTTTCCAGAGGACAATTACTATCAATCTAAGGCAAACAGGTGGGTAATTTTATGTGTAGTGGCCCGAGTTTTTATATAGAGGTTAAACATAATGTATTTAGTTTTTTTGGAAATTTAGTGTTAATAAAAATAAATTTGACTCCATCTATTTTTTAACTTGCTACTGTTCTTCGCTCCCTTTTAAAAACACATAACCCATCTTCTGCCCTCGAACAGAAAAACTGTAATATCCACAAAAGTTATAATATTATCACTGATAGAAAGATTGCAGAATGGATAAACATATATCAAGAATGAAATGGGTCCTACAGCACTATCTTGATGCTCTCCGTATTTCACAGAAAGAGGCTAACTAAATTTACCATCACCCTATTTAATTCTCTGGAGTTCTGTCAGACAAGTAAGAAGATAAGCGTTTAAGATAGTGTCCACATATGTTATGCCCACCTCTAGCAGTTTCATAAGTAATAAAGTAATATTTGGTAAAACATAGTGTAAAATGCATTGGCAAGGTCCAAAAAGTTGCTTAACATGCTCTCTTATTGTTTAAACCTGTGGTTATACTATTTATTAGATTAAGTACAACAGTTTCTATTCTCTCATTTTTTTTAAAACAAATTGATTGGGAGAAATAATAGTATGTACATTTAAAAACCTCATTAATAAGTCCTTCATTATATTTTCAATAATCTTTGAGAGAGTGTTCAATGGGTCTATAATTGTTTACATAATCTGTTGATCCTCCCTTGTATAACATATGAATGTGTAAAAGCAGCTGTGAAAATATTAATTATAATGTCTGAAATCGTGTCGAAATGCTTTCCTTTCATCGGCAATTTAAGTTTCGGGAATAGCCAGAAGTTGCATGGAGCCAAATCAGGCAAATAAGGGGGTTGATCGAAACTTTTTTGGTCAAGAAATCATGTACAATCTTGCTCTTGTGCACCGGTGAATTGTCGTGCAACTAAGACCGTGCCCTTTGTTCCCGGTATTCAGGTCAAACTCGAAGAATCCTGACTCATAAACTATTCAAAACACCCATGTACACATTGGCGTTCACCAATTCACCTTCTGGCGTGAATTCCTTAGGGATAATTAATTCCTTTGGAATCAAAGAAAACGGTGAGCAGAGTCTTGATTCGGCTCTTCTGCATGCACACTTTTTTCGGTTTCAGAGATTGTGGACCCTTCCATTCCGAGCTCTGGCGCTTTGTAAGTGGCTCATACTGAAACTACCACATTTCATCACCTGTTACAATGCTTGACATGAAGTTTGGATCCATATCAGCTGCTCTTTTCATGTCGCTGTAGTGCTCCACTTGCAAACTTTTTGATCGTCAGTCAGTGTGTGCGGTACAAAGTGAGAACAGACCTTTTGTTTGTCCAAATTTTCTGTTAAAATGAGATGGACAGTGGATTTAGTAATTCCAGTGAGCTCCTCAATGAGCTTAGTACACGCATAATGATGTGGATACAGGAATTTCAGTGAGCAACTCGATGGGCCAGTAGATGGACAGTGATCATTTTGAAGAATTTCAGCCACTTTTTGAACATTTTCTTCAATTCGAACTGTCAATGATGGTCCAGGCCGTGGATCATCTTCAATGCTCTCTCTACCATCACAAAATCTTGCATACCACTTAAAATCGTTCTTACGACTCATTGCTTCATTACCATAAACAGTTTGAATCAATTCAAAAGTCTCTATGGATCTTTTACCCAATTTAAAACCAAATTTAATGGTGGCACTTAGCTCCATTGTACTTTTTCTGACCGAGACTCAGAAGATACTGTCAATTGTTACGTCATTACGAATGAACCAGCAATGCCAGCGCTTTGAAACTTTTACAGAAGATAGTCGAAATGTGTCGCTAGTTAACTCATTTATTCATCCACAGATGGCGCAGGTGGTTACACAAAAATAAAATCAGTCACCTTTCCTATTGGACAGACCGTGTATTATAACCATCTATATATTTTGATAAAAACTTAATCCAACACTGTAACGATGATCAAATAGAAATTAGCATTTAGGTTTGACAGTAAAACAATAAGAACATCAAAGTTTTTTTAATCATATGTTCAGGTGAAATATTTTGAATTGCTGATAATGTTAACAAAGTAATTTGTTATATGATAATCACTCATAAAAGATTTAATGAAGGAAACATCTGTTTGATTATGTTATCAGTATTTTAATAATTTTCCGGCGACATTGATTTCAAGGAAACGGCTAAGTTTGGAAATTACAGAAATTTTTGTTAGATTATGGATCAAATTTTTATATCTAGGAATCACGAGAGCATATACAAATGAATAAATCTAATTATAAGAAAGAAACTGATGAAGACATACAGCAGAAGAGATTTTAGCATCATTCACAAGAAACACCATCCTCAAGAATGGTCAGTTGATAAGAATTACTAGAGTTGCCAATTAAATGGAATTGTTTACAGTTTTGCATGTGGAAAAATATCCATGAAACCACAAAGCCAGAATGTTTGAACAAGTTCAATCATTTTGTTATGTACCAAGAAAGAAATTAGATGAATTAGTCAGAGTTTTGATAGTTACGACTCTTTGCTTATGTAGATTACTTTAGTTCTATCTTACTTTTTACCACAGACATGACCTGACTTAACTCAGACATATTTATACCATTCTGCTGTTTATATAGATTCTGAGATGTGGGAAAGAGTTATAAGGAATATGAAAGGTGTATAGCAATAGAAAACAAAGTTAATTGGGTACTATAACATATATACTCAAACCGAACAGTATCAAAATCTGCTAAGATGATAGTCCATGATAGTATTTTAGTATCAACTCAATATGGAAGTAAAACTGGGACTTATAAAAATATTGGATGGATCCGAATGAATGTAAATTGATTTACCATTAAAAATTTTATAACAAATAAAAAATTATAAGATATAACACATCCATCAATAAGTCCCGGGACTAACCAACATACGGCGCCTCTAATAACAAATCCATACCATTCTCAGTTAGTACTAACCTTTAGAAGTTACGTATCAAACTTTCATGACATTCCGATATTGTGTCATTGAGTTACAGTGGTTTTAGTGACGCTAATTTTGCTATTTTCAAAACAATGGATAAAACCGAATTTCGTGTGTTGATAAAACATTGCTTTTTAATGGGAAAAAATACCGTTCAAACTCAGCAATGGCTTGAAAAGTGTTATCCGGGCTCTGCTCCGTCGAAAACAACCATTTGTCGGTGGTATGCTGATTTCAAACGCGGTCATACAGACACAAATGATGCTGAACGCTCTGGTCGTCCAAATGAGGCTGTTACACCAGAAAACATAAAAAAAAACCCTCAAAATCATGATGGAAAATCATCAAGTAAAGTTGCGTGAGATAGCTGACATCCTGAAGATATCATTTGGTAGTGTTTACACTATTTTGCATGAACATTTGGTCATGAAAAGCTTTTACCGAAATGAGTGCCGCGTTTGCTCACAATGGAACAGAAACAACAACGCATCGATGATTCAGAGCGCTGTTTGGGACTGCTTACGCGAAATAAACAGGAGTTTTTGCGTCGGTATGTGACAATGGATGAAACTTGGATCCCCCACTTTACTCCGGAATCAATTGAAAAGGGAAAAATCATCAATAGCGAATATTACATAGCGTTATTGGAGCGTTTGAAGGCAGAAATTGCCAAAAACCGGCCGCATATGAAGAAGAAAAACGTTCTCTTTCATCAGGACAATGCACCGTGTCACAAGTCGATGGTAACGATGGCCAAATTGCATGAGTTGAACTTCGAATTACTTTCGCACCCACCGTATTCTCCAGATTTGTCTCCCAGCGACTTTTAGCTATTCGCAGACCTCAAAAAGATGCTTCAGGGAAAGATATTTGGCTCCAATGAAGAAGTGATTGCCGAAACTAACGCCTATTTTGAAACAAAATATAATTCGTTCTACACGGCTGGCATAGAAAAGTTAGGAAAGCGTTGGAATGAATGTATCGCTCTTGAAGGAGACTATGTTGATGAATAAATAAGAATTTTGGCAAACAAATGTTGTTTTTGTAGTTAGTCCCGGGGCTTATTGATCGATGTGTTAAGATAGTGGATTTATTTTAAAATATCCATTGATTGTATAAATATTATGAAAATGAAAAAATAATGTCAAGGATTTATGAACTGTTTTTTCCTATTAAAAATCATTTTTATTTTGGAAAAGATGACTGAAAGGATCCTAATAAATGCTGTAAAAGTGCGTGCAGTGAGAAGAGTACATGAGATGATAATATGTGAGTTGTCAAGATGTAAAACCCACTATGGAAGACTTTTTCAGTTTTGAATAAATTATGATTAACAACTTCAAATGTAAATAAAAAATTAATGTGATGTATTTCCTGCTAACATATATGAAACAATAAATAATATAAGTTTTAACAGAAACACAATGAAAAATTAAATTACAGGTAGAGTGGATTTTGATACTCGCCATCTTCCAGAGCATGATTTGCTTCTTGATGACTCATATGACAGACAATAAAATGAAGGGATTAAGGATGAGTGTGAACTTGATGTGACTGATGTATCAAGCAGGATGAAGAAGAGCTGTATGAGATGGTTAGGGCATATGGAATAAATTAATAAAGAAAGCATAACAAAACAAATATACAGTGCCAATATGAGTGGAAGGCATGGTAGAGGAAGATCAAGGTAAGTTCAAGATAGTTGGAACTATACTTGAGAAAATGTAGCATGGTTCCTGTGACAGTTCACAAATTTGCCCCAATACAACCTTGTAACGACGTTCAGTAATTTTAATTATTTTATCAACTTTAATGTAAGCCTCGATTCTAATAAATAGCAAGTTCGTAATTAGTATTAATTCATAATGGATCTTGGCCTATTTAAAGATAGATACAAATCATACAATACATTAGAAAGTCAGTATAATGAAAATTAGGAATTAAAACGTCAGTTTAGAGAAAAACAATTGTTCGATTTATAAAAAAAACTATTCGATTTGTAAAAAAAAACTATTTTACTCCATCCCTTTGAGACATGACATTTCAAATGTCACATTTTCTATCCTACATTTTCTCAAGTATAGTGAATGATATTTTGAAAGAAATGTAAAAATTCATGGAAATCATAGAATCAAAAAGAGGATAAAATGTAATAAATGTTTTACTTACAGTAATAATATTGTACTCCAACTTCCATGGCATTGTAAACTTCATGATCTTTATTCAGTGGCTTGGTAGCGCAATACCAAAGACCTCTGTCCCCATAACTAGGTGAATTTAGAGTCAAATAGCACTTTCCTGTGGTAATATCTGTAATATTCTTTGAATACTCAGACACATTTTTAGAAGGATTGATTCCTGAAATTAAAATACAAAGTCAAAATGAAATTTTTCTTTGCTTTTGTATGGCACTCTTTAATATACTCAAATTGGTCAATCGGATAGATTGAAGAGTGTGGCCGAGAGATAATATTGTCTTCGGCTCCAGTTAGCAAACTGTCGGGCTTAGAACCACTGGAGTTGGCACGGAACTCAGGGTTTGTTATTACACATGTTGGTAACACTACTTCACATGCAGAGACAACAAATGCACACTTACTTGGTGCGTTTGAGTATTGCTATCTGACGAGCTTTTTAACCATATGATTATTTAAATTTTTTTTACTGTTCAATACTTTTCTTTGGTTCCTTTTTTATAACTAAAGCATAATAATTGATGCAGATTTTTTAAATATTAGTACATTTTAAGTTTTGACCTGTATAGAAAAAAGGCAAAATTTGATCAAAGTTTCTCCTGTTTTTTGATAAAGTCAAAAGGGTGTAAGTAAACAATCAAATCGAAAATTTAAAAGAGAATGTATTGTGTTTAATTTTAATATAATATTATCGCAAACTTGTTTAACTAGAATTAGTATTGGGTAAGATGTAAAAGTTCATTCCGTTTTTGACGCTAGATGGCGTTATATTGTAAAACAGAAGTGTTATTAACTTCACACTTGTAAAGTTTTGATGTTGTTTGACAGAAGGAATTTTAGCGAGTACTCGAGAAAAAATAGTGTTTTTTGGTTATGTTTTTTTACATTCTGTTAAGCATTAAAAATGGCAGAAAATAAAGAGCATTTTCGACATATTATGCTTTTTTATTTCCGGAAAGGCAAGAATGCTTCGCACACGTAAAATAAGATATGTGCTGTGTACGGTGAGGGTGCTGTTGACGATTCCACGTGCCGTAAGTGGTTCAAAAAGTTTAGTGAAAACAATTTTAATCTTAGCGATACATCACGTTCTAGTTAAACAATAATAATTCTAATTAAACAAATTTGCGATAATATTATATTGAAATTAAACACTAAGAAAGCAAGAAGTATCAAAAAGTCTGTAAACATGGATATTTCATTTAACCTGTTCAAGGATATGGAGTTACTTTATAATGAATAACCACTTAATTTACTTAGAATGCACACTGAATGACAATATGTAGGAAATAAAAATCTAAGTTAAAAAGGCAATGAAAAAACGTTCCTATGGATGAAGAAAGTTTACATGGTCATTGTCAAACTTGAACATTGACTTCTGATGTTAGACATTCTCCATTGTTATGTACACAGTAACCATGATAAAAAGGTTACAGCAGTTTGAAATGTGGAGTACAAAAAAATGTTAAACAAAAGTTGGATGGAGAAGTCAACTGAAGATTTCCAGACAATGGTAACAGGTATGTGTATGTGTTCAGAGTGACTATTAACAAGGTTAAAGAAGTCAACATAGTTGCCAATATCTGATAGCAGATAAGGCGCTGAAACGAATAAGAATAGATTGTAGAACAAAATGTACGAGGCATATCCAGAAACTAAGTGTACTGAATTTTTGTAGGTTACAATTTTTTTTATTTAAACAAAAAAATTACGTGGTTACCGTAGTACATATGTAAGCTATTTTTCGACATAGTTGCCATTCCTCTCAATGCAGGTGGTGAAGCGGGGTATCAACTTTTTGATGCCTTCCTCGAAGTAGTTTCCCGCCAACCCCTCCGTCCACTTCTCCACCTCCTCATTTACCTCCTCGTCGGTTGAAAACCTTTTTCCACCCATGTGCAGCTTCAGGAAGGTAAAAAGATAGTAATCTGAAGGTGCTAGGTCAGGGGAATGCGCGGGATGGTTCAGGGCATCCCATTTAAACGAGGCGAGCAGTTACTTCGTGGCGTTGGCCGTGTGTGGTCTTGCATTGTCGTGCAGCAGGCAGACTCCCTTTGTCAGCATGCCTCTCCTCTTGTTCTGAATCGCCCTCTGCAATTTTTTTAGGGTCTCACAGTATCTTGCAGAGTTGATGGTCTCCCCTTGAGGCATATATTCAATAAAAATTATGCGCTGACAGTCCCAAAACACGGATGCCATGATTTTCTTGGCTGAAATTGTGGTTTTGAACTTTTTGGCGGAGGGTGAAGAGGTGTGACGCCACTGTTGAGACTGCCTTTTGGTTTCAGGCGTGTAGTGTGTAACCCAAGTTTCATCTCCAGTAACGATGGAGCGGAGAAATTCATCTCCATGGAGTTTGCAGCGCCTCAAAAACGCTTGCCTTTTTACAAAATTTCGCACTTGGCGGGAGATTGGTTTGACATTTTTCACGAAACGTGTTGTCGCGTCGACACTTCTCAACGTACTGACCTCGAACCGGTCTCGTTGCGGAGGGGAAGGGTCAGGCTACACGAAAGTGTAGCCAACATGTCGAAAATAAAATCCATCCGGTCGTGAGAGCCTCAGTACAGTTACTTTCTGGATACGCCTCGTATATTGTCTTTGGAAATGGTACATTATTCTATTATTTTCTACTTAATTGTAAATTCCAATAGTAACATTTTGATTAAGTCCACACTACCTTAAACAGTCTATAATTTTTAGTTTTGTCATGTGTCCTTCAAAATCTCAGTGAATTGGAGGCTGTCTTATAAAATTATACTTAATCAAAAATAATAAATATTTGTTTTACCTAATCCATCTGGTCTGATGAATCGACAGTATTCTACCGGAGAGTTGTCATAAGTTTGACATCCGATTGTTGTTTGATTGTAAAGCTCAACATATTTTTTTACTGTTCTGAACATAGAATCTAGAAGAGAATAATTCATTTTGATTTGATTTCAAATTAAGTTAGATGGCGATACATAATAATCGGTCAATCACCTTTTTTTTATATTAATTTGAAAAAGTAACGCTGCTACATATACATTTCAATCATTCAGGCAGCTATGTTAAAAGTTATAATAAAATTACTTTACAGGTGCTCTTAGAATGAAGTAAAATGTTACTTAACCACGCTAGTATTTTACACCATGAAAGTTTTATTTTTGATTCCGTATATTTTAAATTAAAATCTGCATGATTAACCTGTAAGCAAGTATAAACGCACAGGGGGTGTGTGAACCTAACTTATCTCAAGTTAGTACGAATGCACCGGTGCGTTTCACATTAACATTCAAGAAAAGTATAACCAAAAAAGTTAATTGTATTTAATATCTATGGATAATTTGTCATAACAAATTCCAATTCACAATAAAGTTTTCGCTTTTACCGATTTATAATAATAAAACGAAATATGTTTCACAATTCTTCAGCCTCACATAAAAATATATATATAAAATAATATTAAAAACTCACTCCCTGGGTACGTACATATTGTTCCTATATAGCTCACTAGCTTACAGGTTAAATCAGGTCAATGAATAAAACATTATTCCAGCTTTAAAGGATTTTTTCCGTTTATTCACTATCCTGATTAAATTAAGCTGATTTAAAGTTAAAATATAAATTACAGAAAATTCAATAGGAGCACATAAATGATTATTGCTCAGTATCTTCCAGTTATAAAATTCAATAGGAGTACATAAATGATTATTGCTCAGTATCTTCCAGTTATAAAATTCAATAGGAGCACATAAATGATTATTGCTCAGTATCTTCCAGTTATAAAATTCAATAGGAGCACATAAATGATTATTGCTCAATATCTTCCAGTTATAAAATAATAATGTTTCGGAAACTATTGTTGCATTTTTTGTAGCAAAATTTCTGACACTACAAAATTATTTCTATATAAATGTTATGAGTCATTCCTTATATAATTGTCAATATATCATCACTATAGTATTAAAAGGATAGTGTTTCATGTTACCCCTTTCATTTAATTGTGAGGTATACAGGAGTAAACATGTCAGTGAATGAAGTGCATTTGGGATATTGTATTCTTTATAAATATTAAAGGAACAACACAACAAAAAAATGTTATACTCATATATCTTTTTTATTTTTTTGCTACTGATCTTTCCGATACACTTAATACATCCAGCGTTTGGTCAATTTTCAGATGAACTTAAAAATTTCCACTTAATAAATAATAGTTCCTTAAAATAATATAATTTTTTTTATGAAATTCACACATACTCGTACTTAATAAATTTTATTTAAGTCATCAGTTTTTTTACTGTCTTATAAAAATGATCAAACTAGTTAGGTCTTTCCTTTCCGATATCTACCAGATAATAAGTTTGAGCATTTCTGTGTGACACGTACAGGCAGATTTTTTAATTTAATTTTTGGCATGGAATCCTTATTTCATACGTTTTTCCCATTATGGAGAGTTTATTTCTTTCTGTCGAATGGCAGCAAGCCCTCCCAATGGGGAAAACAATCTCTCTGCGACAACTTAAAAAATTCTTGCCCATCGCACCAGATAACTTTTTTATGCTTTGACAATATTTTAAATTTTTGTCCGTATATATCATAGTATTATATAATATTACTATAATTTTATTTCACATTTACATAAGATATTTATATTTTGATATAAATTTCCTTCGTGCTGGAAATCTAGTGTGTCTCTATTATTAAACAAAAATGTTTTATTTCATTTCTTTCATGAATTATAAAAAAACAGCTCGCAGTCACAAAAAACTCTGGAAGACCATATGTGGCACGCGGGTTGGCCATGCCTTGTCTATGATCATTGTAAGTGCCAGGATCTATTCTTGCTTAGCACTCAGGCATCCTGGGATTATGCTGGTGTTTAATAGCTGCCTAATGTGAATTCTTGGACTTGATTAACAATGCAGGGATGTAACGAAATTGTATTTTATAAGTTCATGGTTTAATATTATTCTTAATTTATAATAGAAAAATTACTTAACTCTCAATTTTTTAATAAACAAGTATACAATAAGAGTCCTTTAATTAAAATAAATATAATTCATCATTTTTTAGATCCTGAAATTGACTTTCATAATCCATTTTACTATTAAATTTGAAAAACTACGTATATTGTAATGTTTTTTCACCAAATAGTATTAACGAATTTTAATAGTTTTAATAATTTTCCATGTAAATCACAGATCTACATATTAACTGACCCTGGCGGTAGGACGACCTGTGTATTATTTTACTTGCCGGTGAGCGGTTAAACTCTCAGGATTGTCTCTATATCGAAATATCTCAAAATTATCATCATAAGCATGGGATTTTGAGTGTACTTTTCATATGAATTATTATTAATTGAAATTATCTTAATTAAGTGATCGTGTAATTCGTAATTCGATATTTTTGTGAAATTTGGTCCCCTGATTTTGTACTTATGCCAGACTAGAATTTTGCATTATTTTTTGGTTAGGCCATCGAACTATACAAACCATAAACAATGACATTGATATGACGCTGGACATCCTTTCCACTGGAACCTCCCATATTGCAAGTCCACATTCCATGGTCATATCTACTGGTATTAAATATCCTAATACCGCACACACCATATTGAAAACCCTCTCCAAAATATTCATAGTTTGAATTGTTTTTATCTGAAAAAAATGCATATTTTATTATTTCAATAGGAATTAAGAAATTGTTGAACTGTAGGTACAGTAAAATCCTGATTATTCAACTTAAACGGGATTGTGGGAGGATCGGATAACCGAGAATTATGGGTTATCTGGAACTGTCAGAAACATGTTATTAAGCTAAAAACATATTTTATTACTTTAAAACATGTGCCTACAAAAAAATATATATTTCCACACTGTATGTACTTGACATTAAAAAGTATGAGTATGTATGTATAAATAATTATACTAACCTAAAAAAACTTTTTATATACTTCAAAAATAAATAAAGACCTGTATAATACATAAAAACGAAAAATGTGACAAATATTAATGACTTAAGATATATTTTTCACCCTCTTAAAAATATACTATCATATACATTTTAAACTCTCGACTATTTAAAAAAAAATGATAAGCTTTAGATTTTTGACTGCCATTTTGTTTTTCCACTTTCCCTTTCACACTGTCCTTTCCTTATGGCCCCATGAGTCCCCTTTTTTACATAAAATTTTCGCAGTGCTTCATGTACCTTTTGCTATTGCCATGCTCATTCATTCTTCTTCAATATTTAATACAACGCTTATCATTCTCTTAATTTTGGGAAAATAAAAAATAAAGAGGATGTCCAGAATTTTTTTTGGTATTTCTCAATATAAGTAGAAGTCTCAATATAAGTAGAAGTCTCAATATAAGTAGAAGTCTCAATATAAGTATAAGTCTCAATATAAGTCGTTAGGATAAATTTTTCATTGCTTACTTAATTTTAAACATGCTTAATGTGTATTATTATGAAAAGTAAAAGTGTATGTTATAGTTCGGAAATTCTAGGATGAGTCCTGTGACAGCTCACAAATTTGTCCCAATACAACCTTGTAACGATGTTCAGTAATTTTAATTGTTTTATCAACTTTAATATAAGCCTCAATTCTAATAAATATCAAGTTATTTAGGTTAATACGAGTACATTACATAAGGTTTTATTGGGGAAAATTTGTGAGCTGTCACAGGACTCATCCTAGAATTTCCGAACTATAGCACGTTTTTTCAGCCATTATTTATCCAAATTTCTTGATAATTTTTTTATGTTATTTTGAAGATCGAACAAAATAAGTTGTTTTTTCAGTTTTTGATGTTTTCCAAATGCACATATATGAATCATCACATAGTTTACCTGTTGGGGTAACCAGAGAAGATATATCACTAGACCATACATCTACTCGTACAACTTCTACAATTTCTCTGACTGACCTATTATTAATAAAATAAATTAATATTTAAAACAAAGATGGGCATGCCCACATAATATCATCACACTAGATTTTTATGCAGCAGTTTGCTGATTTTAAATCATCTGTTCTGTGCTACTCACCTTGAATGGTATGAATATTTATTTTGCCCAGCCTTTAGGATAAGGATATCTTTGACTTCGGTCCCTAAGACCAAGTGGTGAATATCTTATTTTGAGTCTTGGTCCAATGGTAGGACACCATACTCATTCATCGGATAGATTCTGACTGTTATGTAATTTAGGTTGAGATTTGGTTCTTTTTTTAAGGAAACAAGGAAGGATAGTATTAATGAGACGATGATGAGAAATAATAAAAATGTTAAATATTTATATAAATGTGATGATATATAAATGATATTACATACAAATGTACATAGATTTATGGATGTGTGATGTTACACACGGTAATATATAAATGTGTATGAGTGAAAAAAATAAATTATGAAGGTGAGTAAAACATAAAGTGATATATATATATATGGGGATACATGTGTGACTTTTTATAAAAATATTAATACATATATTATGTAGAATATGAGAAATACGTGGTTGTCTATGGAGGAAGACTGTCTGCCGGTGGAGGTGTCGGTGTCGGGTGACTTCGGTCATAACTAAAATAAAATATATCTTACCTGGTATGGGAGAATAGATGTACCGCATTGGTGATTTGAACCAGCAATAATCTATCTTATCGCTGTTGTTACATGTCATCACAAGGTCATTTTCTTTATATGTCACAACGGAGGAGTTGTTTGGAGTATTGTCAATTACGGAGGATGAGTTGTCACCTGTAACAGAAAAACCACATTTTCTTCTTATCAGATAATATTATTGCGCTTAAAACCATGGGTGGACAATGTCAACATAATACAGATATACGCTCCTACTACTGACAAAGATCATGATGTTACAGAGGAATTCAAGTCAGAGTAAAGAAACTTACGAAGAGTAATGATGTTACCATAGTATAGGTGATTTAAATGTAAAGCGGAGCAAGGGTCATGGTGAACATCTTGTAAGATTTTTTAATTGGATCAGTGAAATGACCGCAAGGGTTGATATAGTTTTGACAGGAAAATAATATGATTGTATCAAATACATTTTTCAAGTTACCTGCTAGACTAATGTATGATATACATGGATTTTTGTGACAGTTTGAGTATATGAGAGCAGCCAAGTTTCAAAGCTTATCCCCCTACCTATAGGTTATTTTTTCCATGTGTATAAAAAAAATAAGCAATATTTTTTTAATTACATTGTTTTTCAAAGCATGAATTTCTCAAAATAGATTTCACAAAACCATGGAAAAATTAATATTTTTAGTTTTTTTTTTGTGATTATTTGTATCATTTTTGTCAGGGGTCGTTAACACATGATTGTGTAAAAAAATTATGTAATTTTCAAAATGTTTTTTTTGTATAATAAATTTTAAAGCATGGCAAACAAAAACCTACTTTACAATCTAGACAATAAAACCTCTACTTTTTCCTAACTTTTTTGTATCCATCCATATGAAAGATCTTACCCCAAAAATGTCTGATTTAAGCACTCGGTAAAATAACTATCACCAAACAATACCTGATCAAAACAAATTGTATAATACGAAATAATACTAATGAAAAATAGAATATGCGCTACAAACACTAAATTCACTAATATTTATATAAATATAGCTAAATAATTTAGACGATTTTATTAGAAATATGGCAAGTAGCTACTGAATTCAAAATATGTAAAAACGCAAGAAAAAACTTAATGAGACACAAACGGGATGCAGTTTAGGTATGAACTGATTATAAGAAGATTTTTGGAGGCTGTTTGGATTAAAAACAAGTTGAGTATTTTTATGACCACTATTGTTTGACGTCTCGTACGTACTTGTGTAAGCAAAGGGTAATTAAACTGCATTTTTGAAGTAAACTGAGTAAATAAGGCCGGTAAAATATCTTGATTGAGTTTCGGAAAGGTTGGTTTAACTTCCTCTGGAGTGTTAGAAGGGTGAGAGCATTGAGATATGTAAGAAATGATTAAGAAGATGCTTTGTAAGAGATGCTGCAACAAATCAGATACACCCTTGAAGTGACTCGGGTCATTAATCAGTGTCAGATAAATTGATATTATTTCTGAGATAAGTTTGTCCCTTCGTAGCTTAGTTGGTTGAACACTTGACTTCTAACCCAGGGATTTTGGGTTCGATTCCCAATGGAATTCAAAATAAAAGGCTCGCAGTTAGGTTTTCACATTTAACTTTTTAACATATTTCTGGTTTGTTACAAGAATTTGTAAAATGGCAATAAGTTCGCCAGGCTGAACGCAATTGTAATATAATAATACAGCACTATCTATATACTCGTACATAAAATACAAGTCCAATAAAAAACACAATGGAAAACAGAGTGAGGCATGATTATCATTTCCTTTACCTTTCTGTCCCCTTCGGTGTTATCTTCGACCTTTAAATGTAGTGACACGTATATCATTTGATGTAGTGACACGTATATCATTTGATAGTTAAGCCGAGTGTGAGTTTGTACTTATCTACAAAGTATTTTGTCTACATTGTAATTTGTCTACAAAGTAAATTTTTATTGTTTTTGACTTGACTTTTTTGATGAAATATTTATTTTTCCTGTTTTGTTTTTTTACTATCCTAAAAAAGAAATATATACTTTTTACAAAGTAAAACCTGATTTACGATGTGTCATTAATTTTAACTTGCAAGTACAAAAAAATAAAATCCTGTGATGAAAGATACATTTTGAAATATTATTTGTGTCTTTATTTAATGAGGGATTTTTTATTAGTGGGGAAATGCAATATTTCCCGATATTCCCTTCTTAAATATCAATTGGAAACAATTTTCAACAGAACTAAGCTTTATTGTACATACAATGAAACCCCGTTTTTACGTTTTTGAAGGGACTGACAAAAAAAAACGTAATTAGAGGGAAAACGTAGATTGGGGGGGGTTAGAAAAAAAAATTGAAAATGATTTTTTATTTAGAAAATCACGCAAATCGGTTTAGTACATATTTTTGTGCTGGTTTACAGCTCTTTCGATCTTATAAATCGATAAGAAAGTTTCGTCTTGTACGTTTTCAATGCTAGTAAAGTAGCTTTTAAGGCCCTCAATATGCCTCATAGCATCCTCTTTTGTTGAAATTGGATGGATTGAGTTTATCTCTTCTTCACCAAATACGAGTCATTCTTGGTCGGATAAGTTTTCATTCCACTATATAATCGATATCCATAACTTAAGATCTCATCACAATAAGAGTAGGAACATCCGTCTGCTTCCAATCTTCAGCCATCTCCAAATCAACACTCCGAGACTCCCCGCAAACTGATCACCACAGAGTGCCTCTTCATGAAACCATCTATCCAGCCATTTGATGCAGTAAATCCTTCGATATTTAATCGAGACGCAATGTGCAGGACCTTGCCTCTGATTCGCTAAATTTCTCACCAATTGCATCGTATTACACGACTCGTGTAACCTTGACCATGTGCGCTGCAGGTGCACACGTGTCTATAAATAGAAACAACATATTTCTGCTTCCTAATATTCATTTCAAATATTTTAAATCGTCGCACATTTAATTAAATACGTTTATAAATTGATTTGCATTTTAAATATTTCAAACGTAAATTGCAGGAAATAAAAACGTAAAAGCGGGTACTAAATGTACTAAAATAAAACGGGATTGTAAAAATTGAAGGCAAATAGCGGGAAAACGTGAATTCCGGGCACGTAAAAACGGGGTTTCACTGTATATATTCAAAAGAAAGATAGAAATTACGAAATTTTCCACATTTTTGCATTAAATTCAGATTAGTATGTTTATTACCTACATATTGAAAAAAAAAAGATTTATAAATAGTTATCTGAAAATATGACTCAAATTGTAGTTAACACATTGAGTGCCAAGAACGCTCAAACAACAATAGAAGTGACATACTGATATTACGCGTAAGTGAGTGATCGGCACCCAGCGCTCTCCTCTCATTACGCACAAACGCGTAATCGGCAGTCAACGTGTTAAGTTAAAAAAATTAATTAAAAAGAAAATATAACTGAATTTTATTCTTCTTCATTCTTTTCCAGAACTTTGATCTGTCAATTATCAGGTAGGCATTTCTGGAATTTGATTAATTGGAATAATTAGTCACTTTCCTTTTTCAACCCTGGATGAAGGTGTTTTATAGCATCTATATATTCCTGGTGGAAAGTATAGGGTGATGATGATTTTTTTTCGGGATATATATACGGTCTGTCCAATGGAAAAGGTGACTGATTTTATTTTCGAGTAACCACCAATGACGTAACAATTGACAGTACCTTCTGAGTCTTGGCCGGAAAAGAAACAATGGAGCAACGTGCCAAGATTAAATTTTGTTTTAAATTGGGTAAAAGTGCAACAGAAACTTTTGAAATGATTGTTTATGGTAGTGAAGCAATAAGTCGTAAGAATGTTTTTAAGTGGTAAAGAAGATTTCGTGATGGCAGAGAGAGCATTGAAAATGATCAACGGCCTGGACCATCATTGACAGTTCGAATTGAAGAAAATATTCAAAAAGTGGTTGAAATTCTTCGAAATGATCATTGTGCATCTACTAGGCTCATCAAGTTGCTCACTAAAATTCCTGTATCCACTGGCCATCTCATTTTATAACACAGGGTCGAGCTAAAGAATGGTGTCTTGGCGAAATTAAAAATATTATCGCTGAATACAATATTGATAATATTCATAATTTTGCTGTTACGTTTCACAACCAGAAATATTAAAACCTTATATTAATGGTAAATGCGAATAAAAATGTGTTTTTCTCCCAGTTTCATTATAACGAATTTTCAGTATAACAAAATGGTTTTATAGGTCCCTAGATCTTCGTTATAATGAAATTTGACTCTATTGACTTTCTAACAATATGTTGGAATTTTCTATTAAATGTAACTAAAAAGTGCAGAAAGCGACACTGCAAATAAGGAGGGGTTTACTGTATATTATTTTTCCCATAATAGTATTACATAAAGATTTTAAAAAAAATGACCATGTGGCAGTTTTTAGTTTCTGTATTTTTTTTAATGTAACAATTTTTTTTGTTTCTTTTGATAAAATAAATTTGATAAATAAATTTTTTTTTATTACCTGATACAACAAATCCAAATAAAGCTAAAATCAACACAAAACTGAATTTGTCGATCATTTTGTCAAAAAATATTTCACAATTATATATTTAATTATTTCACCAAAATCACTTCACATCCAAAGCTAACGTATAACAAACTACGCAACTTGACGTATTGTTCTGAAATATCTTATCTATAGATAAAATTGACATGGGATTTTTTCAAATGTACATTGTTGAATCGTTTAATAATCTCCAGAGATTTTCAACTCATAATAATAATATTATTAAATTAGTGGCAGCAGCAGCATGAATGTTATTACTCCATTGTCCCAGCATCCCTCCATAGTCAGCAGTGTAAGATCAAGCATTGGCATTGGTTCTCACATTTATCGAGACAAGATATCCAAGCCATAAAAAACTGTCTTTGAGGTTAGGCTGTCAGAAAGCAGAACACTTGGTAGACCAAGACAACGCTCCCTGAATAATATGTTTGTAGACCAATAAAGAGTACAAGGGAGGGACTCTGCAGATAAAAGGTAATAGATTGTTAAAGATTGATAGGCATGATGGAGAAGGCTTAATTAAGAAGAGTTGTAAAGCCGTTAATAGTAAGGTAAGTAGGATGTTCGTGTCCTTTATTCTTTAGTCAAAATGTTGGTTGCCTACAGACTCAACTTCCTCTTAAGTCGTCAAAAGAATCAGCTCATCAGGTAATCTACACATACCCAAGCCAACTAATTTCTGATCTCTGAATATGAATCTTTAGTATTATCCATAGCACTGTATGGAGTAGAAACATGGACAATGAGAAAGAAGGAAAGAAATATGATAGATGCCTTCGAGATGTGGTGTTAGAGACGATTGCTCTGTATCTCATGAACCGTAAGGTGTACCAACATCTTTATCATAAAAAATTGGAGATTACCAAAAAACTTTCAACAACATGCAGAAAAATAATCTTTACATGGGCATGTTGCCAGAAAAAATAACAGAAGTCTGGAGGGAGGGAAAGCAATCAAGAAGGTGTCCTATAAGATAGACGGACCAAATGACAGGTTTCTCTTAAGCGCTGCATTCAACATTGTGAACCATTGCCCAGGACCGGCAAGGAAGAGATAAGTTGTATGCCAAGTTTCAGATATAGCAGAGGACCACAACACCGAGCATGTGATGAAGAAAATTAATATAGAGTAACAAAGGTTCTACACTGAGTGATTCTACTATAAGTATTTTTTTCTCGGTCTTTTGACATATTCTCTAACTTCTGTAAATTAGCATTTTAATTCATTGAACGTAATCTTTCCATGTACCATAAATATATTGGGTTATTCCGAAAGAAATTTTCCTATTTTTAGGTCTCTAATTTAAATGTAAAACTGCACCAAATGTTCGTGGATGGTGCATTTCAATATCTCAACAATTTATCTTGTTCTAAATGGTGGTTATTCTAGATCAATGCCTTGATTTGATCGTCGTCAATGATAATCGGCTTTCAGAGAGAACACCATCTTTGATTGTCGAATTGCTATTTAGCAAATTTTAAAACCACGTTTGACACATACTCGTATAATTGCTTACTGCATCATTGTCATATGCTGTGCGGTGCGAGGCGCCTGAGGACTGGGAGCAGGTGGCTCGGGACCGTGAGGGGGGGAGAGCTGTATGTTCTCGGGCTTATGGCGTCTCAGTGGCTAGACATATGAGAAACCGTCTGTGCTGCGAACATGCGTCAACACGGCCAGGCGGCTCAGCAGGGTCCATATGTCTGTGGCGTTTGCAGGAGGGAGTGCGCATCCAGGATCGAGCTGTTCTCTCACAGAAGATCACACGATCGACATGGGAGAACGGTTCAGGACTGACGTCGGAGTGGCAAGGGGATCCTCGACTGCGAGGCCCGGCAATGATGATGATATGCTGTGCGTACCTTTTTTTAATTTGTACCCCATTTTTTCCTTTGCAACATATTGAATAATAAAATAAAATTCGACTCACCTTCACCAGACTCTGTTGAATTAGATAAAACACTATTCAAAGATATCATTGCACCAATATCCTTGTTATTATCCCCTGTTATTATACATTGCCAATTTTTCATATCCTCTTCATCAGGATTATGTACTTCCATTCCACAGTCTACGATTGTTTGCTCTGCGTCATCTTTGCTGCAATGAAAAAATACTATTAAAATAGTAAAAAAGTAAAAAATATACCATATTTTTTTATTCAAATTGTAACTTTTTTCTCATTTAAACATCTCTAAAACTGGGATGTATTTCAGAAGTGATGTGTCTTTCAATTGCAGTTTATGTCAAATTTGCTCGCATACAGGACTACACGTGTACGTTCACCAAGAATATACTTATCCTGGCATGAATAAAACCTTCCGCTGACATCTTCCGAAAATAATAAGAACCCAAGAAGATCCTGCATGAGAAATTGGAGGAAGATATGACGAGGCTCCGACTATCCCTGAGTGATTGTCAAGATAGAAAGAGATGGATTAAGAAGATCTAAATAGCCGACCCCAAAGGAACGGAAAGAAGACTCAATCTTAAGTCTGTTAGAAATGATGCACTAATTATTATCATATACTTAGATGATAGACATGATACAATGTTACCTAACATACAACGATTACTGTTTGATTGTTCATATATGTTGGTCTTACAAAATTGTACTATATTTCTATAAAATAAAGTCATAAATAAACTTCATTGTAAATCAGAAGGTTTTTTAAATGAGAATAACCCGAAGAAATCTCTTCAATTTAATAATTGTTATAAAGTTGTTACAGGGATTTATAAATCATAAAAAGACTCAGTGTCATAAAGTAAGCCGACAAGCTCATTGTTTCCTTCTGTCTACAAGGAATTCCATAAACATAAATTAATGAATTTACAAGCCCATATATAAGCATATTTTATGTTCAATAATTGTTGAAATTACTAGAAATCCTATTCTTTTTATGTAAGGTATATTTGAACTTAGGTATAATGTATGGTTGATTAAAAAGAATAATATTTGGAAAGAAGGAAATGTAAAAAGTCAGCAAAATCGTCGGAGATTAACAAGATGTATGGATGTAGAAGAGGCGCAAGATGTGCACCAACATAGAGAAGTCTGGCACTCTCTCGTTTCTATATACCTTAACAGGGAAACGGCTTGAAAGTAGATATGTATATCTTTTCATTGAATGAATTATTCTACAATATATTATATATAA
The DNA here is from genome assembly GCA_949825065.1 of Odontocerum albicorne. Lineage (NCBI taxonomy): Eukaryota > Metazoa > Arthropoda > Insecta > Trichoptera > Odontoceridae > Odontocerum > Odontocerum albicorne. Next base: position 39,593,418 of record OX463849.1, read on the forward strand.
TCATTAACCTTTAAGCGCCCGTGCGCAATAGAAGTAGCCCACTGCCCAAGGAATGTTTATGCGAAATAACAAACAAACACAACCTTATTTTTTTCAAACAAACACCAGCACCAAAACTTGCACGCTTTCTAATTCTCTAGGTAAAAAAATAAACTAACCCATTTTTTAAAATTAAATAAATCAGTGTAATCCGATTGCAAAATGTGCCATAATCACTGGTCCCGTTCGGGACCTTAGGGCATTGAACGACACAAATCCGCGGTCCCGTACAGGACCACTGGGCGTTTAAAGGTTAATAACCTTCCAAGTTAGTGAAGTTGTAAACTTTTCTTACTGTGCTCTTAATATTCCTTAAGGTATTCATTTCAGATAGGACATTTCAGCTATCTGGATTGTTAAATAAACAACAGTATTCAGAGTTTCTAATTTTCTTCAACTTTAAATTTAATTGACTACCCCTGCTTTAACTCTACATATGTAAAAATAAAGTATTATCTTTTAATTCTACTATACATAACAATGATAAAGATAAGAGCAAATGATGTACATTCAAATCATCATTAGGATAAAACTTCTAGATAATGTAGATAGAAGGATTACTACACAATAAAAGGAAATCACAATGGAAGGATAATTTTTTGAACATAAAATTTTTACAAATAAGTCTACCATATACTTACTATTATTGTATCAATGATGTGGCATGTTTTTTTTTCTATTTACAGCAGGTTTTTGTTAATTGGGGCAGTCATTTATTTGGGATGAATATTGAAGATAAACAAATCAAGAATATAAGCAGAATTTTTTTAACTTATATTTGAAACACGCCAACGCTTTATCGGGACAGTCATTGTAGATGGCACAGGTGTTGTGAGTTTTAGAGTTGGGATATGGTCAGGTATTGTTTTCCATAACTCTTAACTTACATGTTTTTGTCAGTTGATACAGAGTAAATTGAATGTGAACTGCACATTGTATTCATTTCTTGAAGGCATCTAAGATCTACACAAACTAACACCAGATGTTATGACCTGACTGGAAAGATCGTACTGTATTTGTAAATGAATTATTTTTCAAAAAATGGTAGTTTGCCTCTTTTAACATTTTTGATCTTAATCAAGTTTTAGTTTTTTTATTATAATTTCAGATTTTTAGACAAAATAATTTAGTCCCGTATTAAGTAGAACCTATTGTATACTTCTCAAATACTTTAAAATTTCCCAGCCATTCATGACATTGAATGTTGCTTTTCTTTTTTATAAATGTACATAATTATTCTGTAATTCCTAATCTAACCTTACATCACAAAATTTAAAAAAAAAAGTGCTAACTTAATAGAGATTGTCATGTAATAATAAACCTTGCAGGCTGCGCTATATAAAATATAAGTACATATTATAAATATCTATTTATCACGCTATATATAACACTTTGGATTTGCAATGGAGGATTATGACCAAGTGTTTCATTATTTATTTATTCATCAAGTGCCTAATACCATTAGTAAAAAAGTAACCATTAAGTACTTCATTCATTATAAAAAAATATTACGAAAATAAAAAATAAACGAAACAATTGCGTTAAAAATGGATAAAAAAAGATTATAATTTTTTTTTAATAAATAAACGCATAAGTATACAAGTGTATATGTCAAAATTTTCACAAAAATTCAACACTATATGAGTATATAGTTATAGACATTATACGGAATCGTCTAAAGACGAGCAGCCCGCACTGCTCCAAACCGGGTGTCACTTTTGATATTCGTGTGAAGAAAATTAAAAAATTCATATAAACAAAATAAAAAAATGTCAATATGTGCATAGTTCAAGCGCAATCAATATCAGAATTGTGAGAGAAAAAAAGATTATATGTGATAATAGCCAAGTTATTCAAAATATCATTATTTAGTTAAATTTTTTTAATACTGGCGTTCTTTTGAAACAGGAGTTTATAAAAATAATGGGAATACTCACTAAGTCCCCTTTCCAAAGTAGGAATAACGTCCATTTCCAACACCTAGTATGGGAATGAACACTGTGCCATCAGATCTGATAATATTACAACTCTTCATGGAAGACAGCGCCACAGAACACAATATGGTCAATGTTTGGTCATTAGGCATGGAAACTTGGGTAGTGATCTTATCAGCACTGATTAAATCTGGAAAATGGAAAAATAATATGGTTTATTTTTAAAAAAGTCATTAAAATTGAAAATACACACATACATATCATCACACCATGCCTCTCTTGGGGTAGGCATAAAGAAGATATCTCCATGCATTTTTGTCCATGTACACTACTTTAGCTTTTGAAAGCTCTAAGTATTTTTTAAGGATCTCATCACATTTTAAGACAAACACAGTCTAGTGTGGTTAGTTAGCAAGTTGGACATTTGCCGTATTTTACGGACTATAAGAGGTTACGGACTATAAGATGCTACGGACTATAAGACGCTTCGGACTATAAGACGCACCTTAATTTTTAGGCAATTTTTAAAAAAAATAACATTTTTACCATTTTTATTATTAGATTGCAAAGCCAGACTTTGAAAATATTCTTAGTTTATAAAACCGAACTGACTTTTAATTTTTCTCATTGCGAAACTCGCTACTAACAAAAATATTGTACTGTTACCGATAACACAAATCACTTTCAATTCAAGTTCACTGGCACCGTAGACTGCAATGACGCATCATAGGCTAGACAATGTTCTGGGTTTGTGATGGCGGGGCGGGAGGGAGACAGTGTTAGCAAGCTTGTGAATCCCCGCAACTCATGTTCCCGGTTTCCCGCGGCATTGAATATATGGCCATTTTTAATACTGGCGGGAATTTTAAATCAAACACTGGACATTTTTATATTAATTTCGAGTATAAGACGCACCTGAATTTTGGAGGCAATTTTTTTGAAGAAAAAAGTGCGTCTTATAGTCCGTAAAATACGGTAGTCAAAATTTGAGGGTATTCCAGAAGGAAAACACATTCTTCTGTTTTATCAAGAGTAGAGGTACTTCATTCCTGCATTTGCTGGTAGTGTAGGATTGTACCCTCTGTAATACAATCGATTATAGCTCAAAGTTATAGCTCATTATAGTGATTATAGCTTGAAGGCAGAAAATGACTGATGAACAAATAGTTATATTATTACAAAAAAAAAAACAATCGAACATAATTCCTCGAGCTAATATTAGTGATGACCAGAGAGCTACTAAAGATGAACAAAATGCCTAGTGGTGTGTTGAGCAAATAGTCTGACAGCAGATAACACAAAGTACTGTAAATCATCATGATTGAGGTCAACTAGATATAGTTTCGCAAAAGTGCAAACTCAAAGTAAACTTTTTATTCAATGTTGACACAAGGGTGGAATTCAAAGAAAATCTAACTTAACTTTGAAGACAACTGGGTTCAATCAAGGAAAATTATTGGAAGAATCAGATTTAATATATACCAAAAATGTTGTGTAATAAAGGTTCTGCATTTACATATTTTTATTCAAAATTGTTAATTATGTAAGTCTTACAATTAACAAGTATTGTTTTAGTTATTGTTTTCATCTATCCTAGGATGGAACTTCCAGCTAGTTCATAATAAAATAACAATAATTGTGTATATGTAATCAAGCAGTGATGACAGATATGAATCTATATTAGCAAGCTACTCACGTGTGGTAGCTGCTACTCACGTGTGGTAGATGACAGATATGAATCTATATTAGCAAGCTACTCACGTACTACTATGTGGAAAGTAGTAATGATGCTACTTAATAGATTCTCTTAAGACTAAGTTGATTACTTGTAACTCTTAAATTAATAACAGTAGTTTTGAGTAAATGGGATTACGCCACTGTTTTTTTTTTTAAGATATTAAACCAATATCAGCTTAGTTCAAAATATTTATATCATTAGAATGATTCATTACATTGAAATTTTTAAAATTCATCTCAAAGTTTATCTACTGATAATAACAGTCAACTTTTATCATCTTTTGTTACATGGAAATCACAAAACAAACACTCAATTTGCTGATGACATGACTCCAAGGTTTTATTCAATCAGTCAAATGGTGATTAATTTTTTGTGATTTGCGGCAAACTTATATAAAATAATAAATAATTTCTGTTTTCTAAGAGATTTATCGCATTCAGTTGGAATGATGATTACCTATATTGTTCCTGATATATGTCAATCAGTTGTGTAATCTTTCTATCAGGGGTAAGATTATTACTTTTATGGACGACACGGTTCTTCTATTCGAGGGCCAAACATGGGATGATGTATTCTCAAAGGCTAACGAAGAATTACGTGTAGTTAAAGAATGGATGGACTCAAATTTATTTACTCTAAATTCCCAAAAAACTAAATACATCACATTTAACATATCTACAAGAACTCAAGCACCTACAAATAAATACATAACACTACACACTTGTTCATCCATGGCTGACTGTAGTTGTGTTTCCTTGGAAAGGGTTGATAGTATAAAGTACCTTGGAGTTTATGTTGATCAGTTCCTTCGTTGGGAGGTCCATATTAACACTTTGAGCGCAAAAATCAGAAAACTAGGATACATATTCCGTACGATTCGAAATGTGCTCAGTGAAAATATTCTTAAAAGTATATACTTCGCCTTATATCAGTCAGCACTTTCTTACGGTATATCAGTTTGGGGGGGGATGCACCTTAACCCAAAAACACATATTGCAGGTTTCCCAAAAATTGATTGTGAAAGTAATTAATAAACTTCCTGCTCGGTATCCCACGGCGGAGCTTTTCAGAGAGTATCAGGTCCTGAACATAGCCAATTTACATCTCAAATCCATTCTCTGGCACTACTATCGAGAGGAAGGGAAGATGCAGACTCAGCAGACACACATGACACGCATGGCAACTAATGAAATGTTCACCATCCCTAGAGTTAAAACCTCTTTTGCCCAAAGGCAATATGCTTATTTGGCTCCCATTACATACAATGGCGTGCCGACTTCAATAAAAGTAAAGGTAGGAAAACCATTTAGACAGTCGATCGGAGCGTGGTTGTTATTGCGACAGGATTTTGAGTAATTGGGCTTTCAGGATGAATGACGAGTGGAAGAGATTTGTGTGAGCTCGTGAGTGTGGGGTTCTTCTTGTTGTTTTAATTTTGGTTGTTTTTGTATTTGTGTTTCTGTGTATTTTTTGTTTTGTTAATTTTAATTTTAATTTTTATTCTTATGATTGTGTGCGGTATATTGTGGGATGAATATTTTTGGTCTTTCTGGAGTGATGATGTGTGAGGAGTTGAATTTCGCAAGATGTTTCCAGTTGTAGTTGAGTGTAATTTTTTTCAGGTTGATGAGAGCGTGCAACGGGGTTTTGTTTTTGTGTAATCAAAAATCGGAAAGAAGTATCGATTTATTTTTTCATGCTAAATATCCTCAGTGAGATACAGGCAAAAGCCTAGTTTACTGGGGATACGACAAATGAAAGGCAAAAAACCCAGATCCATTAAAATTGTATGTCCAAATAAAATTACCTGTTGTTTTTTCGCAAATTGTGTATATTTCTTGTCATGTGTAATAATAATAATAATAATAATAATAATAATAATAATAATAATATTAACACACAAATAAAATATAATTTGGGAGAAGGATCATTCCTTGCAGTATTTATACCACATTCCTTAAATAATAGCAGTGATTTTTATTATGTCACACTTTCAAATAAAATAAAAAATACTATAGTAATTTGGCTCCTTGACAGGGATAGTCAATAGTTAGGTGATATTCACATAGTCATATGAGTGAATGATTCATGTAAATGTAGAGCGTGTAATGAAGAGTTGTTGGACTTAATTTTGAGATTATAATGCAGTTGAAAGTAGTATCTGATATCTCGGGATTTAAGAATGTTGAAGAATATGAAAGCAGAGTGTAAATATTTCAGTTGAGTGTTTTAATATTTAGGACAATTATTTGAAATTTGTGATTAAGGAATGAGACCATTACAGGCTTTGCCTAGTGAACTTGTTCTCTTTATAGAAAATTATTCTGCCTAAAGAAAAAAAAAGAGTGAATGAGGAGGATCGAGTGACAGAGTATTAATGAAATATAGCTTATGTATATATGAATTCTTGGCGAAGCAGATGGCTGTGCATCACACATGACTATCAAAATAAAAAGGCCCCTAGTTTGGTAAAAGAGTTGTCTGGTAATAACACTCACACTCGCTAGATGTGTACAAGTGTTGTTGTCTCTTCACATGCTAGTAATATTTCAAACATGTGTAATGATGATGCATGAGTCCTAGTGTTCTTTTTGAGTGATTCCTACTCCAAAGGTTCTAAACCCGAAGACTCGATTAATGGGACTGAAGACTACGTTATCTCTTCAATATGTCTAAATCACAAATATGGATATGTTACCATACAAATGAATTAATTAATGCAAAACTATCATAAGTCAAAATTTAAGAAGGGGAAAGAAAATATATTTGAGTTAAATCTATAGAAGAAATGAAAAAAAAAAACTTGGTACTATCAAACAAATCAAATCTGAAAGAGGAAGGAGTGAAATGTCTTAAATATAGGAGGATATACATACAAAGGTGAATGGGGTTAGCATAAGTAGAAGAAGTACCAATATCAGGATATTAAAAATCACAGTTCTGTTCTCTCATCCAAATAGGAAGTAATTTTTCATGTGAAAGTCACAACTAGCTGGCAGGAAGAAATTTTGTGTAACTATAAAATTGACAGATTGCATTTAATATGAGAGTTTTTAATCAATATTATGAGTAAAAGAGATGTATCAGTCATCTTAGTGTAAGAAAGGTGTTCAAAAAAGTTCACATGGCTGGAATCCCCGGTATCAAGTCTGATTGCTAGGTAGCCTAGTTGTAATGTTTTTAGCTGTTGCTTGGTCATTATGAAGTTCCCACTGACAAGCCCATAGTATGACTACTCGCAGTCAAGTGGTAATTGGGCGTAATAATTTTTTAATTGTATTAGCTCTTTTGTTTATTTTACTTATATGAGTAGGTTAAGATTATTTTGTGTGTAGTTTTCAGAGGAAAAATTATATTTTTGTTTTACATCATGTGAGTATTTTTGTTTTATACAATGTAAGGGCTTGTTTAGTGTTAAGCGCATGATATGTTTTTTGCATAATTTAGTATGAATCAAACTAAATTATGTTGGCACATTGGTGCAATAAAAAGGAAAATAGAAAATATGTTAGTCATTTTCATATCAGTTTTTTTGTCTCTTTTGCATACAGTGAATATCGAAATTTAGAGAACCAAATTTCACAAAAAACTCAATTTACGTATTACACGATCACTAAAAAAACAATTTGAATTTGTGTGGCATTTTCCAACTGCTGGGAACGTGGAGGCCATGTTTTCTCACTTAAATGTGCTAGTAATTTTAGATAAATTCATAGCGAAAATGATTTTTTTGTCTAAAAACAAATCAAAAAAACTATATACATTACTTTCACAAGTTGAATGTTTATCACATTTTATTAAAAATATCTGAAAAAAAAGTCTTTATTTTTATTGTTCAGTTATTTCAAAATCCTATAATAGTTTATATATTTTTTTAAATTTGTTTTAATCAAGATTCATATTTTTTTTTAGATTTCAAACATTCAAATTAGAAGAAAGTATTAAGAAATAAACTTGAAATCTGAGAAGAATTTAATATTAAAAATGTACCCAAAAACCAAGATACATTAAATTACCAATCAGATGGCTAAATGTTTGAAAAATCTAAAAAGTTTTTACTTTGCAGTTGTATATTTATTTTAGATTCCATTTGACAAATTATCTTCTTATTCTGCGTCATGGCCTCAATGCTGAGGAAGTTGGCCCACATTGAAACTACTGTTTATTGTACACATTCTTTTCCAGTCTTCTCGGCATTCTGATGCCTGTAGAGCCTGTGGTAAAGGCAGCGAAATCCATGTGACATTCTTTACCTGATGTATCTAGTGCACATGTGATTTCTTTCTGCTTCTGTGACTTTCCACATTAGCAGTGACCATGAGTCTTTCCATATCCTCTATGTACGAAATGTGACAGACGAACTGAAGAATGCATCAAGTATATAATCTTAAACAGAGTCATTTGTTCATTGTTGTGTCCATGAAACACTCAGCAATCGTCTCCAACACCAAATCTTGAATGAATCTCACCATAATCTTTCTCTGACCTTTATCATCCAAATTTTGGGAAAATACAGGTATATTTAGAAAATCAGGATTTTAACAAGACGTATTTTTACTCTTTCGATAGATGTTTCTATTGCTCAAGTTAAGTCCTAACCTCAACATAGCACTCTTTGCCATACCCATTCTTCTCTCGATTTTAGTTTCACATCCACTATTTTCAGCCCACATCAGGGGCTGGAGGAATGCATCCCAGGATAAGAGGGAATGGCGACGACTGCTGGAGGAGGCCGGTGCCCACAATGGGCTGTAGTGCCATTGATTGATTGATCCACTATTTTCAGAAATTGTAGATGCAAGATCACGTATGATCTGTAAATCTTATTATGGATGTGTTAATGTTATTTAAATATATTTACAAAGAAAGTATAGAGCTAATTCTCTCGTAACTCTTTCATATGAGATTTGTAAAGTCATTGAAATACCATCTTAGTAGATGATATGTTTAATGATTGTTTTGACTGAAAATGTGTTCTGAACACTTATTCTTTATTATCGATCAACTCTCTTCTAGAAGAAGTATTGTAGATTAGTAAATCTACATAAGATAATTTACAATTTAACTAATAACTCTATTTTAAACAAAATAAGTCTTCTGCTTTGCTAAATATTTTTATTTAGATTCAGTTAACAATAGATTAGTTTACTTACTGGTTTGTGTGTTATAGTTAGGAAATTCTAGGATGAGTCCTGTGACAGCTCACAAATTTGCCCCAATACAACCTTGTAACGATGTTTATTAATTTTAATTGTTTTATTAACTTTAATATAAGCCTTAATTCTAATAAATAACAAGTTATTTAGGTAAATACATTACATAAGGTTGTATTGGGGCAAATTTGTGAGCTGTCACAGAACTCATCCTAGATTTTCCGAACTATAGTTGATTTGTTCATTCTTTTTCTGAGTAATTTCCATATCTTTTCTGAGCACCATAGATTTTGAAACAATTTTATAAAATTTGTCAACACTATTTTTTGAACTAGTTTATAGAATTAATGATATGAAATATTCAAATTGTTTACAACGTAATACAATGCGTTTTGTATTATCCTATTAATGTATTAAATTGTGACTATACTTGAAAGAATTTTAAGTAATATTTGAAATTAAAATAATTGATTTTGTATTATTCTTATTAATATTGTAGTTTTATAATGAGGACATAAAAGATAAGTGTTCTCTAGTTTAGAATGGAGCTCTTAACTGTAAGTTCTAGTTCAGAAAACAAGAGGTTTTGCTTTAGTGAGCACCATGACCTTCGTTATCTATAGGACAACCAAGCAAATTATTGTCCATGAATATGGTCCAAGAAAATAAATGGATTTATGAAAACAGACTGAGAGTTGACTGAAATATGAAATAAAAGAACCCAGGGTTCAAAAGAGTGGATAATATAATAGTTTTTTTCCCTACAACCTTTGCCCGTCACTATAACTTTCACCCTTTTATCCTCAAAGGATAAAATAATTGATGATGGCCACTGATGTCAGAAAGATTTAAGATAGAAATATGACAATTCATTCAATCATTCATATAGTACTCTTCAGTGTATTGAAAACATTGTCTTCAGCCCCACTAGCGCTTATTACTGAATTAGAAAAATAGCTTGTAGTTTCGTCGTCATATAATAATTGAAAGAATATAATTTTCCAGATAAACTCATAACCAGACTGTAAACCTTTTGTTAGTATCATTAGGGATCAAACCCAAAACCCTTGGTTGGTAGTATTACAAGTATAGAGAATGTTAACTGTTAGAAAAAAAAATCTATAATACGGAATAATAGAAGAATGTAAAAAGGAAGCACATACCTTCAACAACGTTCACATTCAATTGGAAAGGCATTGTCCTAATTGATCCTGCAAAACCTACAGCCACTTTCCAAACACCAGCATGCACTTTAGTGACTCGATCAAGGTTGATGGAGCACGCCCCATTTTGCCTGTAGTGATGTCCTGCAGGATCTGTGGCTTGGCAAAACAAGGCATCTTCTGGCCCCACCACCATATGGGCTGGGAAACCCAGATGCAGTGTTTTAGAGATGTCGTTGAGTGGTGGTTTCTCTAAAAAATAATTTGTTAGAAAGTTTTAATATATTAATTTCTTATCATCATTACTTGTTTAAAACTTTGATGCTTTTATAATATATTTGCCGGATTTATTGCTTCAACGTAATTTCTTCGAATTAACAACATTTTGTTTCTTAATCAAATATTATCAGCATAAATGTTCGAATCTAATGACGAGGGAATGAAAAGTAATATTTGAGTAACAGTTTAACGTGTTCTGATCTGACAAACGCCTGTGATCTGATCTGTAGCATTCCTTTGTGTATTTTACGTAATGTTTAGTTTATCTCCTTTATTTAATGAGTCTCCTTAAGAGTAATGACTATTATTTATTATTAGAAAATTACTTGAATGTCATGTTTACTTGGTGGTGTAATCAAATATTAGTAGTTCTAAACAATACACGCGTTTAAACTTAGAAATTTAAAAAACGCCGAAATTGTACCGCTCACAGGATTCGTGGAATTTGATTTTTAACGCGGTGTACAGGTTAATAATGAAAATTTGTTAGAAGACAGTTTTCAAGAAAATGAAGAATTAGGATGGGAATTTTACAAGAGTAATGGATATGACCGAGCCTACAAGATAATTTATAGCTTAGTCGAGCGAACCGCAAAGGATGATGCGTTTGAATACAAAGGAATCTTCTTTTATCAAATTTTTAGGGCAGTCTGTGTTCACAAAGAAATTTGAGTTTTCAAGTAAATACCGAAGACAGTTTTTTATAGTTCAATTTAAATTCTTATTAGTTTAAAAAAACGCACAATCACACACACAGTCAATAATAAATAAGCTGAAGAACTCATGGAGAGACTTGAATATTACTACAAAGTAAAACTTATAAGAACATTAATTTTCTCAATTTTTATGTATGATGTCAAATAACATGGACATTGAGAAAAAAGGAACATTATTATAGTACATGAGATGATGTCCAATCAACATACTTCGTGTACCATAGATAAATTCATCAATTCTAGAAGAAATACAAATTGAACAGTATGTTATCTGTCTTCAATAATACAACTGCGAACCGTCATCTATATTAATTGGGCCATAATATCAGACAGGAATATACAACGGGGAGATTAGTAATCCAACAGAAAATAGAATGGTCCCGATCATGAGGTAAATTACCAACGCGATGGACACAATGTTAAGCAATGCTACCAATTCACTCCATGAGTGTAGTGGAAATTCTGCTGACTGTAAGAAATAGAGGTGTATTATTATTTCTGCAGTGCGAGCAATTCGCTCGTAAGATCAATTCTAATGATCATGACTGCTCTGTAAAAGGCAAAATGAATAAAAAGAATGATTTGATTAGTCATCAGCCATCTATTTCTGGATATAGACCCAAAAAATATTTTCACTCTCTTATGTTTTGGGCCGGTCAAGAGAATACTTGTAAATTGGAGGAATACAATTACTAAACTTAAATTTAAAAAAATGTGGTATGTGGGTAATTGATTCTAAGAAAAGAGCATAAATGGAGTCATTAAATGTCATTTAAAATAGGTTATCTTTTACATATTACCAGACATTTTTTCTTTAGTTAAAAAGTTTTTTCTTTTCACAAGCTTTGTTCATTAATAAAACACACATTTTGACGAGAGCTATACGATTTATTTAAAGGATGAAAATAAATACAGAACTCAAAATCACTCCTCTCCGTAGATGAATCTTCCAATATTACTATTCTCATTCTTACAGTTGTAGCAAAATAAGAAACAATCTTAACACATTGCAAGCGGTTATGTAACACAGTCGCCCAAGGCTGGAAGTGGGCCTTTTTTTCGCTATATCGCCGATTACTGTGGAGCGTATGAAATTTCACTGACAGAATCCTGTTTTACAGATTACATATGTAGTTTGTATTTTGTTCAAGAGATATCACTAGCGAAATATTCTTTTTAAACACGGCTTTTGTCGTGAACCTCAATTTAAGGACAGACTACGTAAACACGAGAGTTCTCGTGTTCCGCTTTATACAGTTGAGCACCCGAACACGAGAATTTTTGTGAGCTGCTTACAATGTGTTAATTTAATAACAAATAGAATCAAAATATAATCCTTATTGCCATATTTGTATTTTTCTTCCAATAAGGAAAGTTTATGTTCTTTTTGTAGAATGGCGATGAGCACTCTCAGTGAGAAAAATAACCTCGCCATGACAACTTAAAAAATTCAGATAAATTTTCCTGCTTTAACAATAACATTATCTAGTGAGAAGACACAGATAATGCCTCTAAAAAAAACAAAAATCAACCATTCAACACAAAAAATATAATGCTCCAATGAAATCGTTATCCTGTTCTCTATCCCACGGTGTCCCACCACTCCCAACAAGAAACAAAATAATAGTGTTACCAGTAGCAAAATATTAAAAAATTGATTTTGAAGTCAAATTATTACTAAATAGATCTCACGATTATGCATTTCAAATTTACAACAGAATAAACCATTTTAAAGGGAATTTATATAAATAGAGACCACGCAAATGGAATGATTTCTGTATAAGGTATACTGTTCAATTATTATATAGTAAAAGTCAAAAGATAAACCTAAAAATATTTTTATTGGTATGTGTATCACAATGTTTGCCACATAAAATACACTAAATCAATATGGGAAATGGAAAAAGCTCTCAAATACTGACCAAAGTAAGATTAATGAAATTAATTTATTATTAAATAAAATAAAAGATAAAGAAGACATTCATACATAATATCACGCCATTTCCCTGTTGGGATAAACAGAGAGAACAGAGTACCAGACTTTCCTATTTTGATATACATTCTTTACCTCTTCTATATCCATAAACCTTCTCAAATAACTTCTACGATTTCTTTGACTTTTACATTTCCTTCAGGATAATATTGTGGTAGTGACAAAAAGAGAATGAAAGCATGAGGTGAAAATCTCTTTTTACACTTATTGTATCTTAATCAATTATTCTAGGTGAATCTTTCAGATTGCTGAAGGAGGTTTTCTTTATAGAACAGGCAAATGAGATATGCATTCATGTTGGTCATGTTTTTTGTCATCACCCTGATGATGAAGGCTGCAATGCCTTTAAAGCGTCAGCCATCATTTAAGCCAAATCTACATGGCAACAATTCTGATGTAGAAGATTCACACAAATTTATAGTTCTTATAATCATTATTATCATCCTATATGTTTCATCAGGATTGCTACAAAATACCCGTATCAGGACATAACCTGGCATTTCACCTCCTTCCATGTTAGGTCGAGACTGTAAATCTCCCTATCTTTATACTGGTCTATAGTGAAGAATGGACATTCGATTCCTCGAGCCCCTTGGAGACAATCAAGCATTGCAGTTTTTGATAAGCCACCAGGCGGTTTCTATGATATGTGATTTAACCACCTTCAGCAACTCACCCTTATTGTGGTAAATATATAATTATAACGTGTATTTCCAGATTTCTATCTAAGACAAGAATAAAAGAAAGCCAGTGTAGTATGTTATAGTGTACGTACCAATAACTTCTAAATTCAAGCCACCGTATAACACGAAATCTCCAACTGCTCTTATAACCCAAAGTCCTCTATCATTTATTGTCAAATTGCTCAAAGTTATATTGCATCGCCCTCGATTTTCAACTTGTTTTATAGCTTTTGTCGACTTATTCCAAGTACCAGGTGCATAATATCCACAAGCTGTCAAATTGGGTGGTTCTTCTGAAAGGATTATGTTTACAGTCTCTCCTACAAACACAGACAGCCTCCTGGAAGGGACTGTATCAATTTCCTCTGAAAAAACAAATAAATAGTACACATATGTATTTACACTAATAAAATATGTTTTGTTATAGCAACAGTGCGATCAAAAAGCCTCCACACTGTAGAGCATCTGAAATGTACACTAAAACAAGAATACACTTATTCATGGCACTGCTGTCACCAAATGGCAAGTTTCTGGAGTATAATTAAGGTCGTTAATATAGCCACGGTGGTTGAATGTCGATGAATAAATTCAAATTAAAAAACAATGGTGAAAATGCATGCATGGTAATGTGGTAATGTTTTCATGAAGAAGGTGAACAGTTTGAAACTCACTTGGAATAACATGAGAATTATTTCCACCTAGTTTTTGAGAGTATAAGGTTCCTAAAAGTGGGAATACAGTATATTTTTTAACACTGTGGGAAGAAAACGCATTTCCTGGTTGAAGAACTTATCGGAGTGGTTTGATTGTGGTACTATATCTTTGTTTAGAGCTGCTGCCTCAAGGGTCAAGATAGCCATGATGACCTACAATCTTCAAAGATGAGGGGGAATCAGAGCCGCATTTACTAACAGGCAAGTCTAGGGGCACCCCAAGTTCCGTGGAATGAAGTCTTTCAACATTGACATGATTAAAAACATATTTTAGATCCACGATAAAATAAAACAGACTAAACCCATTAAACATATTATCAACAAAAACATAACAGTAAATATGCACTTCAATGACAGAGTAGATGCATTTGGGGAGAAGTAAGTAAGACATAAGTGGTTTATTGTGTGACGCAAAATACATCATCCAAAATGGAAAAGATAAGCATTTTTTTAATTACATTTTTGGAGGGTTTGGGGGAGTGGGCTGCAAGTTGCAAACTGCCTAGGGGATTCATCTATACAAATGTGACACTACCTATGATATTGCCTATATATTATCTTTTTATAATGTCTTTTTAAAAATTGTCTTATTGTCTTTTTTATTGTCTTTTTTAAAAAATGTCTTCTAGATCAGCATAAACACTCTTAGATTGTCAGTTGATTATGTAATTATTTTCTGATTTGCTGTTTCTCATTATCAATTATATAATTTTTATTGAATACTTTTGTATTATTTGTAATGTTTTTTTTTAATTTTTCTATTTTATTTGTGTACTTCTCCCTGTCTGAGCAGCCAGAGAGGAGAGAGTGTCAAACTTTCCTATCGCGACACACATCTTTAACCCTTTTTTCATTCATACACCTTTACCCTCATCTTCATACACTTGATATAACTATACTTTCTTTGGTCTTCCTTTACCACGCGTGCTACTCCTATTTTTTTTTTCGATACTTCAAAATTTTTTTTGTGTGTTGGATCTTTTTCCATCTTGATGATAATAAATCATTATCCACCTTAGAAATGGTTGTAACAAATAAAAAAAAGTATCAATACATATTAGCTAATTTGACAATCATATGGCAATATATAGGATAATTTTTTTTATCATAATTGTTAAACAACTTTGGTAAGCTCATTATACTTATGCACTGATGAGGACCTCCATAGACTAGTTATACTTGTACCTGAGAATATAAAAAATAATGTATAAGTATTTATGTGTTAAGTATAAGTGTAAATAAGACATTCATTAAAGTGTATTTTTTTTCATTAAAACAAACCATTTTACGAGTAGCCTAGTAAAATGGACATAGAAAAGGACACTGTCAGGACAAAAGTATGCTAAGGACAACGGAAATGAGAACTCTGCGCGCTATTGCTGGGAAGACTTTGCGTGATCGTGTAAGGAACCCCACAATCTGAGAGCTCTGTGAGGTCCAAGATGTGGTCAGATGGGGACGACAGCGTCGACGATACTGGTACCAACATGTACAGAGAATGAATTCCACGAGAATTTCATACATAGCTCTGCATGGGGTGCCGGATGGACGGCGTCCACTAGGGAGACCCCCGAAACGATGGAGAGATAACTGGAGCTCAGCATCACAGGAGGACAATCCTGCAGTAAAAGACTCTTGAGTCTATAGAAAGTCTAAGAAGAAGAAAAGGGCATAATTTACTATTATATGTCCATTTTACGAGGTAGCTAAGTAAAATGGGCATAGTTAATTTAAGAGGGCATAGTTAACTATGCCCATTATACGAGGTAGCATAATAACATTTACATAATTAATTTAAGAGGAGATAGATAGTAAAGTATTGCATAGTGAAATGGACATGGTTAGTTTAAGAGGATACTGTTTACTTTTATATATCCATTTTACTAGGTAGCATAGTAAAATTGACAATTAATTTAAGAGTAAATAGTACAAGTATGAGAAATGGAAATACAAGTAGCCTATAGTTCGGAAATTCTAGGATGAGTCCTGTGACAGCTCACAAATTTGCCCCAATACAACCTTGTAACGATGTTCAGTAATTTTAATTATTTTATCAACTTTAATATAAGCCTCAATTCTAATAAATAGCAAGTTATTTAGGTCAATACATTACATACGGTTGTATTGGGGCAAATTTGTGAGCTGTCACAGGACTCATCCTAGAATTTCCAAACTATAGTAAAATAGACATATGTAGGTGATTTAAGAGGACATAGTTTACTATTATATATCCATTTTACGATGTAACATAGTAAAATCGACATAGTTAATTTAAGATGACTATATCCATTTAACGAGCAGCCTAGTAAATATGAGAGGGCAAAATAAATTTAAAAAAATGTAAATAAGAAAACCTTAACTCACCTTCTATAACGATGGTCCAGTGCTGTATTTCAGTCATATTTGCTTCGGAAAAGTCCATTTTTCTGAATGATTTAAGCTGATATTGACCTTGTTTCTCCGACTGAAAATCTATATCCAAAAAGGGTATTTAAATTTGCTATAAGAGATAAAAATAGTTCGAATATTTTTAGATCAAACGTTAAAAACATCAATAAAAAATAAAGACAAAATTTATGATTGTCAGTAAAAGTCAGTAAAAAGAACGTACTTCTTGTTATAAATAATGAAATTGTTGAGCGAGTCTAACAATATAAATATCAAGGATGAAGGCTGAATGATCCCATGGAAGTAGTCTCAAGAGATAAAAGCAAAAGCGGAGATGGCACTAAGCTGCTTCTTTGAAATGCTGATCTTTGCAACAAAGACTTTAACAAAGATTTGATATGTATGCAAATTTTGAATTGCTACATATTCTCCGCACCTCTCTATGGTGTTGAAGCATGAATTCATACCACCACAAAGAAACTAATATAGAAGCTCTTGAAAAGTGGTATTTTTAAAAAAATGTCGAGCCTCATGGTTGACATATTGAAATGGGTGAATAAAGATAGAGAAGCATTATTCACCATAAAAAGAAGAAATTTAGACTACTTCGGACATATACTGCAAAATTATGTCATAAAAGTATGAGATCCTTCAACTGATATTGAAAGAGAAAAGTCAGGCCAGAAGTTGAAGAACTTACGGAGCGGTACCATATATTTGTACAAAGCTGTTGCCTCAAAGGTCAACCTAACCAAACCATGATTATCACCAACCTTCAAACAGTAGAGGAACTTTAAAGTGGAATATTTTACTCTTTTTGATGTACGAGTATATTAATATATTTATTATTTATTCAAACGTCAAATAATTTTCTTCATCGCATGCTCAATGCTGGGCATTGTGGTTCTGTTATGTTTTGAACTTGGTGCCCCACATATCTTCATTTCTCCTGATCTAGGGCCATGTTGAAAGCAGCGCTCAAAAAGGTTATTACTATTTGGTCCATTCATCTCATAGGGCACCTTGCTGTTGCTCACCTTCCCTCAACTGTCCCCGTGATCACAAGCTTCTCCAGATTTTCATAATTCTTTCTAGTAGCACCATCTATGTGGATAAGGGAGCCTAGATATTTTGCATTTACAGATCTGTCAAGGTTCCCCATTGAGAAGCACTATTTGAAGCTGACCCACATATAAATAAAACAAGATAACAAAACAATAAACAAATACATAATTTTTTAAATATTACATGAGTTTACTCTCAACTTAACGAGTTCAGAAGATGTATTATTTTTCAAAGAATCTTTATTACTTTCATGTAGACCATTTTCAATCTCTTTCTCATCTCTATTTTAGTCTAAGTCTCAGTTTTGAGGTTAAGTTTCATGTGGGAAAAATACATTTTCTTATTCTGATATACATACATACCATCACATCATTTCCCTTTCGGAGTAGGCAGAGAGGGCAGATCGCCAACATCCTTAGTCTCTTCTATAGTCTTTGATATAAATCCTTAGTCTCCATATAACTTCTATGATTTTTCTGACTTAACGTTTCCTTCTTTCAGAATATCGCTTACTTGATCCAACCATACTTTTCTTGGTCTTCCTCCCATACGCCTTTCACTCACATTTGTTTTAAATGTTTGTTTTGTTAGTCGTTCTTCATTTATTTGTTTCACATGCCCAAACCTCTCTTTTTCATCTTGCTTAACACATCAACGTTAAGTTCACATTCGTCTTTTGTCACTTCATTCCGTATTCTGTTATACATTGTCACTCCATGTATTTTTCATAATCCATGCACTTGTACAGCATTTATTTGGCTCCTCTCAAACTTTTTTCCACGTCCATATTTCACTCACATATATCAAAGTTGGCACCAAAATATTATTGTGGACCATATCATCTTATCAGATTTTGATACTATCCGGTTCGAGTATATATGTTTTAATGCCCCCATTGCCGTTGTTTCCTACCGCTACACGCCATTAAATATCTCTCTTAACTCTTCCATCATCTGTGAAAATACTACCCAAATAGTAGAATTCCTCAACTTGTTGCAATCTTTAATTTTTCATCCATATATAGCATTTACTTTTCCTTTCACACTTTTCTACCACAATTACATTGGATTTTGTAACATTCGATTTCAGATCTTTCTCTTTGCATATCTCATACAATTTATTTCTCAAACTCTGCAATTCATCTTCACTCTCCGCCAACGCTACCATGTCATCTGCATAGAGCAATCCGCATTCGTTCCCATTCGACATTTTTTATGCCACCAATTGACCTCTGTAGTTCCTTTATAACATACTTGAATCTGTATAAATATTGAAAAACTAGGGGGACATAACGTATCTTTGCTTTACCCCTTTTGAAACATTAGACCATTCAATGAAAAACTAGGGTGACATAACGTATCTTTGCTTTACCCCTTTTGAAACATTAGACCATTCAATGAAAAACTAGGGGGACATAACGTATCTTTGCTTTACCCCTTTTGAAACATTAGACCATTCAATGAAAAACTAGGGTGACATAACGTATATTTGCTTTACCCCTTTTGAAACATTAGACCATTCAATGAAAAACTAGGGGGACATAACGTATCTTTGCTTTACCTCTTTTGAAACATTAGACCATTCAATGAAAAACTAGGGTGACATAACGTATCTTTGCTTTACCCCTTTTGAAACATTAGACCATTCAATGAAAAACTAGGGGGACATAACGTATCTTTGCTTTACCCCTTTTGAAACATTAGACCATTCGATGAAAAACTAGGGTGACATAACGTATATTTGCTTTACCCCTTTTGAAACATTAGACCATTCAATGAAAAACTAGGGGGACATAACGTATCTTTGCTTTACCCCTTTTGAAACATTAGACCATTCAATGAAAAACTAGGGTGACATAACGTATCTTTGCTTTACCCCTTTTGAAACATTAGACCATTCAATGAAAAACTAGGGGGACATAACGTATCTTTGCTTTACCCCTTTTGAAACATTAGACCATTCAATGAAAAACTAGGGTGACATAACGTATATTTGCTTTACCCCTTTTGAAACATTAGACCATTCAATGAAAAACTAGGGGGACATAACGTATCTTTGCTTTACCCCTTTTGAAACATTAGACCATTCAATGAAAAACTAGGGTGACATAACGTATATTTGCTTTACCCTTTTTGACACATTAAACCATTCAATCAAGGTACAATTCACTTTAATACAACCTCTATTTTCGGCGTATAATGACGCAATACCACATATTATTTTACGTTCAACACCATATTCATCCAATATTTTCGATAGCTTGACTCTTATCACGCGGTCATATGCTTTTTACAAGTCCACAAGAGCACAAAATACTTTTTTATTTTTTGCCAAACATGCACTCCTCCAGTCTTTCAATATGTAGTCAGATTCCCAACATTTGTTGAAAAACTGTCTCACCCACTCGATTATTACAATAGTTCACCCCCATATACTATAAGTTCTGTGCTCACTTCATCGCAGTCGGGCGCTTTCCCTTTTTTCATGTATTTTAAAGCCGTTCGTACTTCTTGTAAACTAATATCATTCAGATATTCCAAAGCTCACCATTTTCAGCTATACTAGACTCACCGTTGTTTCTACTATAGTAGTATCACCATTCTCGTACAGTTCTTCAAAATATTCCTTCCATCTCAAATAACCCCTTCCTTCTTCTGACAAAACCCTTCCATTCTTATATTTGATTCCTCTCATACCTCCCGTATCGTTTTCCCCTCACATTTTACTCAGTTCCTTTCAAAATATTTTCATATTTCCTCCTGCATTCATACTCAACTTTCTTCATCTGTAAGTATTTTCTTTTCCTCAACCAGTCTTTTTGTTTTTACCTTTCATTCTTTGTACTCTATTTCTCTCTATTGTTTCATCACTATTTCCTTTTCTTGCTTTGACAAGTATTCTCCATGCTCTATTTTTCCCTTTCACGCAGTCTTCAGCTCCCTTGTCCCACTATGCATCCTTTTTCTTACATCCAACTTTCGCCGTGTCCACCAGTATGTTAATCATACTCATTCATTGTTCTTCAATATCCATGACTTATCATTTCCATTTTTTCTTCTACATTCCTCTTTCTTCTCGTCATATTACAGTTTCTCATATCTGATTCTCATAGCCGGCACTTCTTTGCGTATACCAAATCGCCACCCACGGAGGATATTTATTCTACTCACCACTAAATAATGGTCTGAGTCAATATCAGCTCCACTCAACACTCTTGTATTGAGAATGCTCGTTTGCAGTGAAGAATCCACGCACTCATAGTCAATTAACGATCTTTCATTTCCTCTTTCCCGCGTTTACATACGAGTATGATTCCTTTTGTGGTTAAAAATCGTATTTGACACCAAAAGATAATTTTCTAAGCATACTTCTAGCATTCTATCTCCATTATTGTTTGTTCGTCTATCACCATAAACACCGATTCTAACCCATTCCTTTTGACGCCAATCCATGCATTCAAGTCACCTGCCAATATACTTTTGTCATTCTTTTTCTCAACGTTTCTTCTTACAGTAAATCCACATAAAAAATCCTTAACTTAAAAATTCCACATAAAAAATCCTTAACGTTGGCGATCTTCAAAGCATACCCCCTACATCTTAAGGCCAGATAAATTAATTCCCCAATATCCTACACAGTGGTCCAGTTTCTGATCTTGCAAACTCAATACATTTATTGAGTTGATAAAATGTAAGATACCACATGTCTCACTGTGCAAGTCATGCTCCAAATATGATTTACTAAGAACAACTTACTGCATTTTCAAAGATAAAATGATAATTGATTGATGAGTTTCAGAAATTAGTTGACAAATTAATATTTATTTACCTGAAAGTTTCACTCCACATGGACGTGATCCTAAAATATCAGGGTCAAGGGGTTTGATGTTGGAATCTGTGACATTGGATTGCGGAAAAAGCTCGAAATTAGTTCCATTGGGAAGTGTCAAATAACACTCTTGCACTTTCGCAAACGGAGAATTGCTTATGAAGAACTCCACTTGGCTCCCTCGGCTAGCGTTTTTACTTTTGTCCGGTAAAACAGAGTCTGCGAGGCAAACTGAAATCAAACAATACCAGAAATTATTCATGCAAATTTAACCATCGTTTTATGTGGTTTATTTAATTCCTCAAACCTTTAAATGACGAAGGTATGTTGGTAAACTATTTAGCCTGGACCCATAGGGATCTTTTCCTCGGGTGTCTTCAAGTCCCATAGGAATGTATAAACGACCTGCCTTGTTCAGAGTTGCACATTAATGAAGGCTTTTATAACCCAATAGTAATAATGTGCTGAGAGTACAAAATGGTAGTTAACTAAGATGTGGGCATATTTAGTTTAATCTGCCCCTAAAGTATCGAGATATTTGAAATGAAAAACGTAGCCTGCCTAGAACAATTACGCCTTAATTACTTTGAACAATTAAGGATATCACATTTTTATTCCAACGTCCCTTTCACTTTTCACAACAATCGGCAGTCATATTTTGGGATCGCCTTAACTATCTCGTCGCGTTTTCCTTAATCTTGTCTACGATTTTAAATCTCCTGCCTCTCAGATTTTAGATTTTTAGGGGGGCTGGCAGACTTGGGAGATGTGAAACACTTGCTACATTCCTCAGCTGGTGAAGAACTCCAGTGTAGTACTCATTATTTTTTGTCTGGCCTTGATGAGCGTACACATGGTGGATAGCCCCATTGTGATAAAAAAAACTTCAGCCCTTGTGCTCCGACTTGACCTCGCCTCCATCGGACATAGAGACTCAGGCGTTTCCATTGAGAAGGCAGGCTTTTTATTTTATTTTATAGCCATGGAAGTTATGACCTTTTTGACGAACTCGCGGCCACTTTTAGCGATTACAAGTATTACGAGTATATGTGCAACTTCAGCACAAAATTCTTTCAGTCTGAATTTCGTTGATTGAAGGCCGCATGTATTCAACATTTTCAGGTGTTCTGCTAGCTGAAAGCCTTTCAAAATGTGGATTGCTTTCAATAGATTCTCGGTCATCTTTGTAGCGTTAGTATCGCATTTTTATTCGAGCTTTACTCATTAAATCATCCTCGAAAACCTTCGCAATCATTTGAATAGTTTCCATAGATGAATGCAAAAGTTTGAAGAAAAATTCGCTTATGTAATCGCTCGGCCATTAAGAGTGCGACAGTCATAATGTACATAATCATACTTAACCGTGTCTCATTGCCGACTGAGTACCCCACGGAAGAGTGATTGTTCATGCATGTGCAGTAAAGTTCCCTCTGACTAGCTACAAAGTTCGGTTCTTGAGATATTCAAAATACCTGGATACTTATATTGAATACTTGCCAAGAAGATTATGTATGGGGAAACTGTAATTCGTGATCTGTATTTCGCCACAAAAATACAGATTAAAGTCTGTCAGTCTCTATCAACAATGTTATATGTTTTGAGTTTCCCACCACAAAGCAAAAACACCAATTACGAAGCGCTATTTCGTAAAGCTGATTATCCTAAGAGCGCTTCAATTAACAAATGACTTCCAAGTAAAACCAGCCCATGAAAAATAACAGGCCCAATCAAGTAAGACCAACGACAAATTAAAATTGTGAAAACTCTGCAAAAAAACAAGGATTTTACGTTTGGTTATTCTCCAGAATTTCCTCAACATAAGGTCTTGACTGAGAGACTGGTCATTCCGTTTTACTTTAAGTATTTTTTAGGTAATTTCCCTTGAGGGATATTTAATTTTTTCTACTCAAGTCTTGTATTTTTGCCTGAATTTAATTAATTGTAATTGATTATTTTTTTAATTCCCGTGCTCTATGCATTCATTTTTCATGCTTCGTAAAATATGAAAATGAAAGGTGTATTGGCTTTTTTTAAATATTTAATACATTAACTTTAGTTTTATAATTGTAACTGTGATATGTAAAGACCACTTAAGTCTCGTTTTTATCTCAATAAATATATAAATAAAATAAATAAAAATTTTTTTTAAAAAAACTGAAAAATACACAGCTCACCATTAATTCCAATGGTTATAAGTGCTAGAAAGCACAAAACTCGATATATCATCGTGAAACTTTACGTAAAGTGACAATACGAGTATGTCTAACTTATCCCGAAATTATATGCCAACTGATAAAACAATACTCAGTTATAATGTTTCGAAAAAGTTTTATCAAAAGGTAAAATGATAACACAAATATTTAGCCTTCCTCAATCTGTGATGCATCATACATACCATCACACCATTACTTGTCAGAGTAGAAATAGAGTCCCTATCTTGACAAACATCGTTAGCCTCTGCCACATCCGTACACCTTCTTTAAAAATACCATTCACTTGATCCAACTATACTTTCCTTGGTCTTTCTCTCACACGCCTTCCACTCACATTTACACTATATATTTGTTTTGTTAGTCTTTCTTCATTCATTCGTTCCACATATCCAAATCATCTCATATTCCTCTTCTTAATCTTACTCAACATATCAGCCTTAGATTCTTATGCATCCCTAATCACAACCGTATTATTTCATACATTGTCACGTATCAGTTTTTTCACGTCCCCATTTCACTCCCATACATTAAATTTTGCAACAAAATACTGTTGTGGACTATCTTAACAAATTTTTACATTGTCTGGTTCATGTATATACGTTTTACTGCTTCATTGACTTTGTTTCCTATCAATACACGCCGTTCGATAACTCTCTTAACTCTTTTGATAAAATCTTACCTAAATAACAGAATTGCTCAATTGGTTCCAATCTTTAATTGCTTACCCATATATAGCATTTACTTTTCCTTTCAAACTTTACTTTCACCACGATTTATAATTTCTAATTTAATCTGTAATGTATTTATTTAAACAATTTATTTTACAAATGACAAGAAATATATAATACATAATTTGCGAAAAAACAAGTAATTTAATTTGGACACACAATTTTAATGGATCTGGGTTTGTTGACTTTCATTTGTCGTGTCCCCAGTAAACTAGGCTTTTGCCTGTATCTCACTGAGGACATACAGCATGAAAAAATAAATCGATACTTCTTTCCGATTGTTCATTATATAAAACCCCGTTGCACATTCTCATCAACCTGAAAAACAGTGACACTCAATTGCAAATGAATACATCACGCGAATCAAACCCCTCACACTTCATCACTCCAGACAGACCAAAACGTTCAACCCACAATGTACCGCACATAACATAATCATAAAAAAATAATACACTCAAGAGCTCACACAAACCTTTGCTACAAGTCATTATTCTTGCAAGTCCAAGTATTCAAACTCCTGTCGCAATAACAACCACACTCCGATCGACTGCCTAAATTGTTTTCCTCCTTTTGCTTTTATTAAATTCGGCACCCCATTGTATGTCATGGGAGCCAAATAGACATATTGCCTTTGGCCAACAATCAAATGGCCATTTCGATAGTAACAATAAGAAACAAACATTGACATGTGAGCAGTCTAGATTCAGTAGAAAAGGACAAATTCGAAGCATGGATTATGACACAAAAAAAGATGGATGAAGCCATTAGGCAGATTGAGACAAGATCTTTTAGATAACGTGCAGCAGGATGCTAGGGGGCTGGGAGTGGAGGGAAACTGGAAAGAGACGGCGAGTGACTGACCAGCTTGGAGAAAACTCATGCAGAAGCTCTACATGAGTTGTATGTTATGACAATCTGAGGTAGACATACTTGGTAGGTAATTTTCTGAAATTGTTTTCTTAGAATTTTAAAATAGCCTAAATAAAGCCTCTTTAATGGATGATTAGGATGGATTTCCACTTGAAGGCGATGATTTCAACGCGAAGCTTGCTTGCGCAAAGTTCACAATTATCTACCAATAGTAAAAAAGATGCAGTCAGGCAACTTAACAGTCTGACTCACACGTTGTCAAAAAACAAATTATGCAAGACCTGCCATACCATGGACATGTTTAGCTAGTTTTCGGTCGACCCGATTTGCAGTTTGACTGTGGTCAGGTTGCAATTCGATCTAATAAGATATATTATCAACTGCTGCAGATTAGAAATTCATTCAAATTCAATTAAAATTTTAGGTATTTAGGTTCCTTGGTTGGGATAAAATTTTGACTCAAAGTTGTTGGTTCGAATTACGTGCCAGGTTATTCGTCCTCTATTGGTAAATTGTCATTTTTCCATGTGTTGTTGAGAGAAAGGTGATACTTAACGTTTAAGTTAATGTATAAGAAAATTTGTATATTGAATATAGTTTTAATCTCGGCTTTGGTATTAATTGTGCCGGTACTGTATGGAATAGTGAATTTCTCTTTTTTATTTAAACTCATGTATTGGGCTGATACAAAAGTTCCTCCCGTTTTTGGTGCTAGATGGTGTTGTACCGTAAAACCGGAATATTATTAAGTTCACACGTGTAAAGTTTTGATGTTGTTTGACAGAAGGAATTTTAGCAAGTACTTGGGAAATGTGTTATTTGGTTGTGTTTTTTTATTATATATTTTGTTAACCATTAAAAATGGCAGAAAATAAGGAGCATTTTCGACATATGCTTTTTTATTTTCGGAAAGGCAAGAATGCTTCGCAGACGCAAAAGAAGATATGTGCTGTGTACGGTGATTGTGCCGTTGCTGATTCTACGTGCCGTAAGTGGTTCAGAAAGTTTCGCGAAAACAATTTTAATTTTAGCGATGCACCACGTTCTGGACGACCGGCTGAGGCTGATGGCGACGAAATATTATAAGGCGCTAATTGAAAGTGATAGGCATAAAACAACTCGAAAGATCGGAGAAATTCTTGGAATCAACCAGTGAACAGTGTCAAGGCTATTACGTCAACTTGGAAAGGTTAGCGAGGCCGATGTATGGGTCCCGCATGAATTAACGGAGAAAAAATTTATAGACCGAATTTTCGCTTGCGGTTGTCTATTGAAGGGCAACAAAATCGATCAATTTTAAAGCGGGTGGTTACAGTTGATGAAAAATGGATTGTGTATAATAATGTTAAGCATAAGAGATAATGGTCTAAGTGCGGAGATGCCCCTTCAACCAGCGCCAAAGCCAGTTTACAACCGAAGAAGCTTATGCCATGCATTTGGTGGGACTGGAAGGGAATAAGTTTATTATGAGCTGAAAACCAGATCATTAATTCGGAGAAATACTTTTCACAACTACCATAAGTGAATTAAAGCGATCAATCGATCAGAAGCGGCCTGAATCAGCCAACATAATGGAATGCAATATGCATTCCATCAAGACAATGCTAGACCACACGTGTCTTTGGCCACCTGATACAAACTTTACAATTTAACTGGGATGTTTTGGTCCATCCACTATACTCTCCCGACCTTGCACCCTCCGACTATTATTTATTTAGATCGCTTCAAAACAGCTTAGATGGTAAAAACTTTTCTTCCTTGGAAGACTAAAAATCACCTGGATCAGTTCTTCAGTCAGAAACCTCAAAGCTTTTATGAGCGCGGGATTAAGCATACCAGAGAGATGGAGAAAGGCCATCCAATAGAACGACACATATTGTATTGATCAGATGTGTTTTTTAGTAAATACATTCTTCTTCAATTTTTGTATAAAAAGTGGAAAGAACTTTTGCAACAACCAAATATAATTGAATTAACTGGAAATTGTTTTTGTTATAAGTAAATTCTCAAGAGCTTGTGGATAATTAACATACTCGTAGATCCTAATCGCTTTATCGATTTACGTGACAGATCAGGCCTACTTTATCTATGGACGTGATCCATGTATGTACTTTAATTTTCTATTATTAATTAATTTGTGTATTGTTATTGAAATAATATATGTTAGTTCCTTATTTTGCCATAGTTTATATCAGTAATGCTAAATATTTGGTTGTCAGGCTGAAAATATATTATATTTATTTTCTCACAACTATTTTTTTTATTAAATGATTTTGAAAACTTATGGTCACGCGAAGCGTGATATTGACAGAAGAGCAGCGTAAGCAATAGAGTGAATGGTGCTTTATATAATATTTTTAGCAGCCTGATAATTTCAATAAAATCAAAGCACATAATGGAATTTTGGTCTCAACATTAGATATACAAGCAATACTTAAGTGTATATCCTAATGTTGAGACATGGTAAAAAATGGATGAAAATAAGATTTTTTTTATAGAAATGGGAACGTCGCGTAGAATGTGTAAAAAACCAATAAGTGACACAATAACGAATTAGGAGATTATGAAAGAATGGATGATGAAAGATTTACAAAATACAAGTAGTGTAGAAGGTACGAAAAGTTTGGGAGGAACTAGAAAAACTTTACATTCCAAATGTATCCAATTCTGATCGAGGAAATAGTGAAAAGTTTTCATAATATGAGAATATGCATGTATGGATGTGGCAGAAACAAAAGATATGCTAGGATAGAATAAAGGAGAGATCAGTTCTCTTTCTCTGTCTCTCTATCCCAATATGGACATGGTGTGTTTGTCATGATGTTGATAATGATTTTCAATCAAATTGTAAATTTATTCATCTAACATACGAGTATATCGTGAATTAAGAGGAAAAGAATGTTGTTCAATGTTTCGTTTTAAAAAGTCTGTGTATCTTTTTTCTAAATAACATCAAATATTTGTGCATTAAACCTTAATTATAATGAAGATCAGGGGTACCAACAACCCTAAAGTGCTGGAAGTCTTCTCTTAACTTAAGTTCGTGAAAGAGGCAAGGAGGGTCCAGAAAAAAGTACAAAGACGGCCTTAAGTTAAATTTCATGCTGTGTGGTATATGTACATACCCAGAACTGATCGCAAAATGGTCAAGTTTATAAAGCAAAAATAGCGCTAACATTGCGGGAGGGTTGACGGATCCAGGATTTAACTTTTAAGCAGCCCCAGATTGCTCGAGACGGAGTATCAAATGTCTGTGAGAGGGTGGCTATGTTGGCAGGATCAGTTCTCTCTACTCGAATTTCTCCTCTGCCCTCCTCAACGCCTATGTAGCTTATTTTACCTGGTCACACCACATCTTTGGCAAGTACCCTTGTTAATCTATTCCAGGTCCTATTTGAACTGTGTGACCGAAGAATCGGAAGACAGAGGAGATTATTTCGTGAATATTCAAATGATTAAGGTTTGATTCGTTTGTAATTTCTAGTATATAAAAATAACGTGTTTCATTCCTGATTTTTATTTTCCTTTCCTCTCCACCATCCCTTCCTTTCCTTTTGATTGATGATATCTCACTTTATATGAAAAATAATGTTCGGGTGAAAAAGAATTGTCCGTCTTTGTGGGGCATGTGCTCACGTATATGTTTATGGATTTCGTGGGGATGGATAGTCATTTGAATGATTTATGCGACCACGTAACTTGCTTAATTTACTTTTGTCTGGTTGGTTGGAAGAGATTACCGCCTGGCAATAATCCCACCAGATTGTATTTGCAATAAAAGTGTTAAATAAATAAATAAGTCGATTGGTTCTCCGCACTCAAAAATCTCAAAATTCTTAAACGTATAAAAAAAACTTTTTTATGTCGGCGACCGTGGTTACGTTAACTGTTAGCATTTACGTTAAGCAAGCGGGCACTCCAGGTTCGATTCCTCATGGATTCACTTCTGGACTGAATTTACTCTTAGACCATTTTATATCTGAATGTTTGTTTTTCTATAGCTTACCATATACGCTGCTTATCGTAAATTATTATAACTCTACTATACAACAACAAAATATCACTGTATAAAACTGCCTAACGAAAGGCTGAAGAAGATTAAACCTGTCTATCTATTGTCTTTGACCTTTGATATCATTCTCATCGAAACTTTGAATTTGATATGTCAAGGATATGTGCTTGCAGAAGTGCAACAGCTTGCATACTATAATCCAATATACGTACAGGCATATTCTATCCATACGATGGTTGATAATCATAATCGACCACGATTATCGTATCATTTTTTATATCAAGTCTCCACAACTTACACGAAGATAAGAAATATTTTTTTTATTGCTCAACCCTTGATCTTTCTAAATTAGGATTCTCCTGTTTATTTATTTTCCACTCCTGTCTGAGTCCATATCCTTGAACATAGAAAATGATTATCATTCTTCTTCTCGCGGCGCCGTCTGATTTAGCTTGACCACCACTAAGGACATTTTTATCCTATGAACTGCAGCCTGGAACAACTCAGTAGAACTATACCCAAACCGTTCCCACAAGTTCTTATACGGAATGCGGCGTCTTCCCTTGCCTCATTTACCATTTGTGTTTCCCTAGATGATCAGCTTTTGCCGTAGTCATTCTAGCAATCCATCTTATAATGACGACATCCATGATCTATTGTATTTACTAAGACACCTGTTTTCCATCCGGGGAGTTGCGGTTCGATTAAGATTTTTTTCAAAAAAGGTTTTCATTCTGGTTTTTTACTTAAGGCCTCTTTAACATATTTTTTGGTTGGTTGGAAGTGTTTGTCACTTGGCAATAAACTCACCTAGTTGTACTGTCTTCAACGGTGTGTAATATAATAATAATCTTATTAATTTTTCATAAATATTAAAGGGCTGTCGGGATAAAATACATTCTTGCTTCATACCTTTTAAATGTTGACAGCCTTGGCGTGTGTGTTGTCGATAATATAATTAATTCGGATGAGCTGTACTCGTAGAAATTATTTATTATACTCGTATAGGTTGATAAGATGGGTTATCCCCGTATTAACAAAACGTTCACTTCACACAGATAAAAGTATCAAAAAGATATATTTAATTCCCTTCAAATCATAATAATCATCTTGATTAATTTACCTGTATTTGACAAATTATTTAAATTGGTTCAGTGACCAGTTCGTGCACGCTGACGATTTGTGTTTGATGACATGTTTAATAAAATCAACGATAAGAAAACAATAATTACTATTAGCAATGTTATCTTTAAGACGGCCACCTTGGCCTAGTTGGTAAGACAATCGTCTTCCAACTAGGGATTTGCGGATTTAATTCACTTGATGCGCTTTTTCTTTTCACAGTCACGTCTCGCAGTCTCAAAAAAGTATCATCCTTTCAGCCACGGCACCTCTTCACTGGTCACGTTTCTGTACCACACAGCATTAAATTGAACCACATAGCGTAATATTGGACTTAAGGTCATCCTTATGGTATATCTCTTTTTGGGTCACCTCGGTGCCTGTTTTTTGGGAAGAGTACTGAACTCTTGAGACACCTCAGAGAACATGAAAGTAAATTACAATTATATTCGTCTGCGAGGAATTATATAACAAATAAAAACAATGAATACTTAAGTATTTGGAAAAATAAACAAATATATCTAACAAAGGAAAAAGTAAAATGATTACTGGTTTTTATGAATATCTAGTCCGGAAAGTGGTTTTGTGTTTCACGGATAGATGTCATTAGTACTTAATTTTCATTGTTAACTTTAATCCAAACGTGCTAAATAACACATCGATCAATAAGTCCCGGGACTAACTACTAAAACAACATTTGTTTGCCAAAATTCTTCTTTATTCATCAACATAGTCTCCTTCAAGAGCGACACATTCATTCCAACGCTTTTCTAACTTTTCTATGCCAGCCGTGTAGAACGATTTATCTTTGGTTTCAAAATAGGCGTTAGTTTCGGCAACCACTTCTTCATTGGAGCCAAATCTCTTTCCTTGGAGCATCTTTTTGAGGTCTGCGAACAGCCAATAACCGACTTTGCAGACCTCAAAAACTACTGACGCAAAAACTCCTGTTTATTTCGCGTAAACAGTGCCAAACCGCGCTCTGAATCATCGATGCGTTGTTGTTTCTGTTCCATTGTGAGCAAACGCGGCACCCATTTCGAAAAAAGCTTTTTCATGACCAAATGTTCATGCAAAATAGTACAAACACTACCAAATTATATCTTCTGGATGTCAGCCATCTCATGCAACTTTACTTTGCGATTTTCCATCACCATTTTAGTTTTTTTTAATGTTTTCTGGTGTAACAGCCTCATTTGGACGACCAGAGCGTTCAGCATCATTTGTGTCTGTACGACCGCGTTTGAAATCAGCATACCACCGACAAATGGTTGTTTTCGACGGAGCAGCATCGCTGAGTTTGAACGGTATTTTTTCTCATTAAAAAGCAATGTTTTATCAACACACGAAATTCGTTTTTTTTCATTGTTTTGAAAATAGCAAAAGTAGCGTCACTAAAACCACTGTAACTCAATGACACAATGTCGGAATTTCATGAAAGTTTGACACGTAACTTCTAAAGGTTGGTACTAACTGAGAATGGTATGGATTTGTTATTAGATGCGCCATCTGTTGGTTACTCCCGGGACTTATTGATCGATGTGTTATGTTATATGTATATTATAATGAAAGGTAACAATTTAACGCATTTATTCGGCTATTGTTTACCTGTGCTTTTAAGTTTTTTGTGTAATTTTGAAGATGGAAAGAAATAAATGATTTTGTCGGTGATTGGTGTTTTTTATTTATTTAACACTTTTATTGCAAATCGACATTATACATCGGCAAATATTGCCAGGCGGCAATCTCTTCCAACCAACCAGACAAAAGTAAATTAAGCAAGTTACATGGTCGCATAAATCATTCAAATGACTATCCATCCCTACGAAATCCATGAACACATACGTGAGCATATACCCACGAACCCCACAAAGATGGACAATCACCCGAACATTCCTTTTCATGTTAATTGAGATAATATGAAAAGGAATGGAAGGAAATATATGAAACACGTTATATTACTGACTAGAAATTAAGAGTTTTTTCAGTCGCTTCTTAAAGCATGTCAAGGACGGAGCGAGTCTAACATTGGTTTGTAACTGATACCAGAGTCTCACTGCATGGACAGTAAAGGACGACGTAAAGAAGAAGAACAGTAAACTGGAAAGGCCAATGAACAATCTCTCTTTGAGCGTACCGCTAGTCCAAGATCGGAAAGGCGTCGAAAATTTTCAGTGAGATAAGAGGGGACGACGGAACAGTTAAGGATATTATACAATAGAGATAGAATGTGAATTTGGCGTCTATTTTCCACGTTCAACCAGTTCAGCGTTTTCTGGTGTGAAATTATATGATCGTACTTTCTTAGGTTAAAAATAAATCTTAGACAAACATTTTGAAGGCGCTGTAATTTGTCCAGCTTTTCCTCTGTAATATCCAAATAACAGACGTCCGAAATCAGAAAGAGCATAGATTGTATGAGTAAAATTTTGGTTTTAGTTGGCAGGAATTTTTGCAACACTCTAAGGCAGGGGTGCTCAAACGGTCGATCGCGGGAGGTTTTTAAGTCGATCAATTACATATTATATTTTTGAAATTTCTGACATTCAATTTATAAAAACTACATTAAATATTTTTTAACAATTGTTTTAACGTAATATTTGTTTATATAGTAACGAACATGAAATATTAAATTATTATCTATCTGATAGATGATAATTTAACATTTAATAGATGTTATTTGGGTTGAGATAGTTCTACCTTGTCCAGTTACCAAACGCGTCTCAACCTTCCGAGACACAAACATGAAGGACGTCGAAAGCAGTGATGTACATCTCAAAGCCAGAGCAACAGATATACATTTTGGGTTTGTTTATCTGAAGAAAAATATCCATGTTTGAAACAAATTGCCTGTCAGTTAACAGGCATTGTTTGGGTCAACTTATTTGTGCGAGTCTGCGTTTTCTAAAATGAAAATAATTCAATCTTAATATCGTAATCGGCTCAGTGACGAACATCTTAATTCATGCTTGCGTTTGGCATTTAGTAATTACGTGCCACCCTATGAAAAGTATGCAGAGGACATGCAGTACAGTGCCATGCATCGACATCAAAAGAACGTTAGTTACAGAACACTTATTATTACAATGATAATAATTATTTATATGTGATCATCTTTAAATAAATACTTACCATTTATAAACTTGGTATTTTATTTTTACCTAGTCGATCGCTTGCCGCCTAATGCTTTTATGGTAGATCGCCGATGGTTAAAATCTGAGCGCCCCTGCTCTAAGGAAATGGAGGCTGAAGAAGATCACATGGTTTACCTCATTTTTTTTATCTCGCCATGAAAGAGTGTTATCCATTAGAACTTCTAGGTTTTTAACGGTTTTATATAATGGTATGATAGAGCCATCAAGTAATATTGGAGGAATAAGTTAGTGTTGAATTTACTGAGAACCTGAGGGCTGCCAATGAGGATCACTTGAGACTTCGTAGGATTAATGCGTAAGCCATGCTTTTTAGTCCACCCGAAAATTGATTGAAGGTCCGCATTTAGATCAATGCCGTGTGAAAGCAATTAGGACTAAAATTAATATATATCTGCAGGTCCTCCGCACACAGATGATAAGAACACTTAAGAGATGATGTTATTGGGTTGATCAATATAGAAAAAAGGAGTGGAGAGAGAATTACACCTTGACTTTTTACTACCGTAAAGGAAAAAAATAAGAAACAAACAAAAAAAAAAATGTATAGTGCATGGCGACAATTCAGTAAGTGATCGAGTGTGTCAAATGTAGTTAAAAAATCCGTTAATGGTGATCCGACACTCAAAGATGGTGCCCCCTCGAATGCAGTCGTAAATCAAATCGAGGCTTTGATGGAAAGTAATCAGCGTTCTACGACACGAGAGATTACAGAAATACAGAAAATATCAAAAACAGATTTACAAAATAAAGTTACATCTAAATATGAAAATTTTATGTTTTAAATTTGCCTAAAAAAATCCAGGCAATCTATTTTAAAAAGAGAACATAATTATAAATATAGAAAGAATAAACACTTAATTTATCAAATTAGGATACCTAAAATATATCTGTATTATTCATGTACTATAATTACAGAATCAAAAATTTAAAATAATATTTGGTATTACAGTAAAGTCTATATTTGGCGATGTCGTGAATGAAAACTCGGGAAATAGAGCTTACGTGAACTTTCAGTTCATAAAAGCTCTGGTAATTCCGTGACCATTTGGTAACAAAACAAAGGGCGTTCAAATGTCTGATGCAATCATAAATCTCAAACTGTGGGGTTTGTTTCAGTAAATTTTATCTCGCTCCCATTGTACATTCAATATTATATCCAAAAGGTCAAGGGTTGAATTTTATTTATTTAAAAATATTTAGGGGAGAAGAAAATGGAAAAAATATCTGCTTATGCAAATTAGAACAAACGGCATTTGGTTCTCCCTTGGTACCCTTCAATATATCCGAATTTGTGATTTGAATATGTTGAAGAGCGTGGCCGGGAGAAACTATTGTGATCGATCCTAGTAACCAAGTATTCGAGTTAAGACTCACTACAGTAGGTACGGATCTCGCGATTCGTCTTTACACGTGTTGACGACACTACCGTACGTGAAGTACCAAAACTTGGACACGCACTTGACGCGTATGAGTATTGTTGCAAGACGAACTCTTTTACCAAACTGCGATCCTTTTTTATATATTTTTTGAATACATCAAGAATCTAATCAGGAATCCCCGGGTTCAAGTCGAGTGTCTTATAAACTAGACCACGGGCATCGTCAACAACATTTTGTAATTACTTATTTTTTAAATATTTATTTGAATTCGTTTCTCTATTGTGTATGAATTTATAACAAATAAAATCTAGAAAAAACTTGATTTTGTAAATAAATTGATTCAATTAATCAGTCCACCTTATACGCTCCATCAGGACCACAGGGGTGTCATAAAACCCTTATGTTCAGGTCGCTTTAAAGCCTGAAACTTCACATCGTTACCAAATCAGTTCTGAGACCATCCATGGATATTGCATTTATTTAATTATAAGGGGGTTAGGGGATTAATCGAAAGGCCCTAGGCCTGGAGGAAACCTTGTGGATAATATATTTAGTAGGTTTTTTTCGAATATGCGGCTCTTACAAACTGCTGAAAAAAGTATCTAAAAATACAGATGTTGCATTCTCCTTGTCCTACAAAGTCACGGGAGCAGACTTCCAACCTTTAATTTATTTGACAAATATTATTACCTATTAACTTTCGTTATAAACATCGTACAGTACAGGCTTCCAACCAATTAGAAAGGTTTTTTTAAACAAGCCTTTTGTGGAAACCAGTCTGGAACCCTTTTAAAAATTTATTAGATAACAACAGTAATCGATCACATAAACCCCGCTTTGGAAGATCGGCTTACTCACTTAAAAATATTCCACGGCACGGCTTCGATTTCTAATTGAATTGAAGTTGGAATGACTAGGGGATCCTCGACTACGAGGCACAGCAACGAACGAACGCATAAGGCTACACGATCAACCAATTCGAGTTATACCGTTTGTGGTAATTGCTGGCTGGGAAGTTACAACGTTTTCGGGCTAGACACAAGAAATAAGAAAAATATCAAAACAAAGTAAAATGATAAACTAAAAGTAGAGAATAAAGAAATGAAAAGAAAATAAATTAAATATTTTTTAAATCACCAACGACATGTAAAGGTTAGGAAAAGGAAAGGAAAATAGAAGGGGAATAGTAAAAAACAAGCTATGTCATTGAAAAGAGATGTAATTATTTTTATATCGCTGTTTGAAGGATACTTATGAGGGAGTAAGTCTTAAGGTAGGTAGATCCAGAGTAAAATCTCGTGGACAATAAAGGATGCCGTAAAGATGGACTGTTAGCGTACAGAATATAATAAATTTAGTCGTCCCAAAAAACGTATACACACTTTTACAGCGAGCCGTTTACTTGAACTTACAGTAAGAATTTGTCATACCACACATTCATGACGAGTTTAGGGACGAGGAGGACCTTTATTTCCAGCAAGATGGTGCACACTCTCCACTACCATTGGGATATGAGGGCATATGTTGATGATAATTTGCTGAACAGATAGATTGGCCGTAGAGGTAGAATTGAATTCCTTCCGTGCTCTCCAGACCTACCGTGCTGCCAATGATTTTTTTTATGGGGATTCATTAAAGCTAAAGTTTATGGCACACAACTGGTAACAATTAATGGATTGAGAGCAGCTATTAAAAGAGAATGTGCCCAAATACCAAAACCAATAAATCGTGATGTTGCGATTCCACGTTATCATCAATGCATGGACCAAACGGTCATCAATTTGAGACACCCTGTATATGACGTCTTTTAGTTACCATTTGTAATATAACTACATCTTACGCCCCCAGCATGAAACATGCGGAAGCTACGAATTCTCTCAAACAATAAAGAAAAATTAAACGAAAAAGTTTAAATACCGAGGAGAGAATAAGAAATTTTAAAGGAATTTATAAACGATAGATACGAAAAACAGAAAAGCATGTTTGGACGAGATATATGGACGTAGGGGTAAACGTAGGGTAGGAAGAAGGTGTGAACTCGTTATTTTTGAGACATGGCATAATGGTAACGTAACTAGTAAAATCATAGGGAGGAAAATGTTTGAGAATGCCGAGTTAACGTTGAAAAACGTCAAGGTGTATTGATTATTGTACGTGGTGGGTTCTTAACAAGGGATGGGACTGAACCCTCGCCCACGCTTTAGTACGGATTAATACTCGGCGGATTATGCCCGCGTCTCTAATGTACTTAATACTTTTGATATTTACAAATCTAGTTTTTACGAAGTAACGAACTTTTCCCTTTTTTACGAAGTTTGTTTTTTACGATTTTTGTTTACAAAAGTTTTTTTTTTACGAAGTTTTTCTTACGAACTTAATATGCAGTTTATATTCGTTGCTTTGGAAAGACGCAAAGCAGCATTAACATGAAGCTGTAATGGGTTTTATTGGAAAACTAATAATTAGTTCTTTTTTTAGTTGAAATATCCAGGTAGTATAGTATGTATGTTTACAAAACAAAGTGATAACAATATTATAAATATGGTACATGTGCTCAATTCTTCGTTATTAAATAAATCAAATATTAATAAACCGAATAATTGTCAATTTGGTGTCAGATAATTTTTTAATGATTCAATACAATTTGAGTTTTATTTTACTAATAATAAATATAAATAATTTCGTTCTTCAATACGCGAAAAACTTTATTCTGGAATTTAACAACATATAAAAATAATTTGTTTATTCGACGGAGAACTTTTTCACATTAAATAATTGGTTTATATAGCACTTGTTTTTAAACCAAATGAATAATTTATTTTTACTTGTTTTTGTTAAACTGTTAGTTTTGGACAATAAGGGTATAAAATAATAGGAAAAATAATTGGTTTGGGGAATGGAATCCAATAATATATATATTTTTTCTGAAAATAATGTTTTAGGTACCTCGGTAATCTCATTGAATACTTTGATTGTTATCTCAACGTGTTAATCGCACGACAAAGCAATTTAGAAAAAGTTTTCGTGAAGAATCTTTAGTTTTCACTTTTCATAATATATTTATTATTTGAAATATGTTCTCGTATGTTTCAAGAAAAATAAACATTGTAAGTGAAAATAGAATGTTAACTTACATTATTCTAAAGAAATTAAAATTAGCCTAATACATTTAATACATGCATACATACACCGTCAACCCATTTCCCCGTTGGCGCAGGCAAACTTTCATATCTCGACATACACTTTTCGCATCTTCCACACTCATACACCTTCTCATACAATTCCTAAGATTTCTTTGACTTTCTACGTTTTCTTGTTTCAAAATATCATTAACTTGAATTAAGTATACTTGCCTTCGTCTTTTTCTTCAACGCCTTACACCCATATTTGCACCATATATTGGTGTTATTAGTATTTCTTCGTTTATACGTTCTACACGCCCAAATCATCTTAAAGTGCTCTTCTTCATCTTATTCAACACATCAGAATTTAGCGCACATTAAATTGTATTATTATTTTCGTTTACGCTTTGTATTGAGCTAAATTATCACCATTACGTCATATTTATATTATAATCACGTTATATTTATATTATAATCACGTCATATTTCTATTATAATCACGTCATATTTATATTATAATCACGTCATATTTATATTATAATCACGTAATATTTATATTATAATCACGTCATATTTATATTATAATCACTTCATATTTCTATTATAATCACGTCATATTTATATTATAATCACGTCATATTTATATTAAAATTACGTCATATTTCTATTATAATCACGTCACATTTCTATCATAATCACGTCATATTTATATTATAATCACGTCATATTTATATTATAATCACGTCATATTTCTATTATAATCACGTCATATTTATATTATAATCATGTCATATTTCTAGCATAAATTAAAGATTTTTTTAAATAAATTTTCAGTTTAAACATTTTGTATTTCACTAACATTTATTATCTATCGAGTCAACTAGTTTCAAAATCTGATTCATTCTTTCAGTCATGAAAAATAAACTCTTAGGCTTTGAAGCTATTACAGTTGACTCGGTATAGAATAAATACTAGTGAAATACAAAGTTTTTGTAGTGAAATTAAATATTTCATGTCACCGCAATGTAAACCCGTAATTTATGAGAAAGCTTTAATTGTTTGTCCGTCTTCCAACCATTTTCTAGCACATATTTCCCGTTTAAAAATTACGCTTATTTGTACAAATATATAATATATTGCAAAAGAGGGTAGTTTTGTACAAATATATAATATATTGCAGAAGAGGATAGTTTTGTACAAATATATAATATATTGCAGAAGAGGATAGTTTTGTACAAATATATAATATATTGCAGAAGAGGATAGTTTTGTACAAATATATAATATATTGCAGAAGAGGATAGTTTTGTACAAATATATAATATATTGCAGAAGAGGATAGTTTTGTACAAATATATAATATATTGCAGAAGAGGGTAGTTTTGTACAAATATATAATATATGGCAGAAGAGGATAGTTTTGTACAAATATATAATATATTGCAGAAGAGGATATTTTTGTACAAATATATAATATATTGCAGAAGAGGATAGTTTTGTACAAATATATAATATATTGCAGAAGAGGGTAGTTTTGTACAAATATATAATATATTGCAGAAGAGGATAGTTTTGTACAAATATATAATATATTGCAGAAGAGGATAGTTTTGTATAAATATATAATATATTGCAGAAGAGGATAGTTTTGTACAAATATATAATATATTGCAGAAGAGGATAGTTTTGTACAAATATATAATATATTGCAGAAGAGGATAGTTTTGTACAAATATATAATATATTGCATAAGAGGATAGTTTTGTACAAATATATAATATATTGCATAAGAGGATAGTTTTGTATAAATATATAATATATTGCAAAAGAGGATAGTTTTGTACAAATATATAATATATTGCAGAAGAGGATAGTTTTGACGGATTAAATATCAGGTTTCATTGCTAAGAAGTTTATTTATTTATTTAGCGCTTCATTACACAGTTAACGGATTTGTTGTTCTGCTGCAATTTCTTCCAAACATCCAGATTGGACATGCCAATTGCTGGTTGAAAGGTTACAAAGTTTTAAAATTGCACACAAACAGAAAAATAATGTAAAAACGGAATAATATAAAAATTCTAAATTGTTAAGCAGAGAATAAAAAAAATATTAACTTTTGTTGTTTAGCTTTTCTTTTTCCCAATTAAAATGCCATTTAGGACCTAATTTGTGCATCGTAAAAATAAAAAAATTTATTTACTATTCAAACATCTAAATAATTCAACAAACAGATCGTACGTAATATCAGTATGGTCAAATGTTAGTGGTCCTCAGAAAAAAGCATGTGTGGACTGCGTGCGGCCCGTGGGCCGCTGGTTGTCGACTCCTGCACTAGCTATATAATATTATCACGACTTTAGTACTTTATATTTATTAATTAAATAAAAAAAAATATTAAAAAAAATAAAACAAACTCATCTTTACTTGACCATAAAAAAAATATACCTAAAGGACTATTGCGACACCGAAATTTCTTATATATTAGCAATACGGGAAACGCTGGCAACCAATGAACGTCCAAAATTTTAACTACTCTAATGGCTGCTTGACACGGCCATAAAGTTTTATGTTCAAAAAATATGTAGATTTTCGTAGAGAACGCTCTAAATAAATTTGTTCTATCACGGTCTATGTTAATAAATATCCTTCCTTACATTTTTTAAAGCAATTAACAAGTGATATTTAAATTGTAAATAATTACGACGTAAAAAGTATTTACATCGTCATTATTTACAATTTGAAAAAACTCTCGTGTTGTAAACCGCTGGTTACTCTAGATCAAAGCCTTGATTTGGTTGTCATGAGTGTTAACCTTTCCTTCCCTGTGTTGGGTATCTTCTACACGTTGCTTCTAATAACCATCAATATCTCTATAAATATTATAAATACAAGGTTAAGATTTTAGGTATTCCTCCATAATATATTAACGCATTGATTTAAAAAATAATATTAATAATAATCAGAGTTTATCGACTATATCGTGGGTATTTTGTGAAGATTGGAAACAAATTCGCATTTAAACGCTGTGAGTGCCTCGACCTTATGTCTTGACGATAGGTGAAGAGTATGCGGGAAGCGCGACACTATATTCGCATCTCACTCTTGCATACTCCACTGAATTGCGAGGAACTCAATTGTCTCAATCGTCGCAAGCGTAAGCCACGCCGGGGTAAGCCACTATACCGCTCCGCGCCGCAGTTGCTTCTGGGCTTGCTAATAGATTAGACGTACGCCCGTTCCGTGAGCGTTGCCAGATGGTTTTTTAATGTTTTCAGCAAATAAATCTCAATTATTATAATTTTTAACTTCAATTATAATTAATTAAGGGGATTATCTATGAGTGTTCTTATTTTTCCGATTTAAAATCGCTAATTTTTTATCGCGTTCTCACTACCCAACACCGGAGCGCGCGTTTCAATTTTAGCACCGTAAGGGAAGGGTTAATCTGCATTTTAGACCAGATACCATCTTCGAGCGTCGTATCATCATAACGTTTTTTTTAAACCACATTTGATATACCAGGTCTGTAAATATGAAACCGGAATTTGCTCACAGATGGTTCTAGTTGTCAATGCAGTGACTGTCAAACCGCGTCATTGGCGCCTTTTTCTTGTGTTTACATTTGTCAAAGACTTTTAACTCACAACAATACACGTTTAATACAACTACATATGTTTTCATAGCGTTGAACATGTCTGTTTTTAATACAACTACATATGTTTTCATAGCGTTGAACATGTCTGTTTTTGTGCCTGAAAACTATGATTTGCGGACAGGATTGATTTTCTGTTACCATTTGAAGAAAACTGCTGCAGAGTCGCATCGAATACTTGTCGAAGTTTACGGTGAGCATGCTCTTGGTAAATCACAGTGCGTTGAGTGGTTTAAAAAATTCAAAAGTGGCGATTTTGCAGCACCTCTCTGAGATGGGGAAAATGCATTGAATAAAATATTTTGTACCATTTTCATACAATAAATGTGTATTTTCTATAAAAAAATCCACTTTTATATTTACAGACCTATGTACATGCTCGCTTACCTAGTAAATAGAATCAATCACTGAAAAAAAAACAACTTTTCTTTCATCGTCAAAATAACACAAAAAACCATTCAAGTAATTTGGGTAAACAATGGCGAAAAAATAATACATATTTGGAATTAAGTTAACAACGAAAATGATCGATACGATACTACTTTTGGAAAACATTTTATTTGTTTGCATTATTGTTGTGCAATATTTCATTACTCATAATCATTAACTGATTTATTTTCGACAGCTGACCAATTCCAAACATATTCATTCACTTCCTAGATCCAATTTAACGCAGCACTTGTCCACTTACTCACTCTGATTCGAAGTCTCATTAAGAAACGTTATTCTAGAAAGAAGAACAGTGATATTTCTATTTGTACAATTCTAAGAAAATTAAGTAATTTAAGGAAAAAAAAATAGTCACCTGAAAACAAATAAAACAACGACGAATCGTTTAATTGTTTGTTAATTACGCATTATTATTCCAGTTAACGATATAACATACTTGTGTCAGCTTTAATTGTTTGACCTACCTGCATATCTAAGAATTGAGTTCTTTAGACAAGTTGAATCATTTATACTAGCGGTTTGTTTTATTTTGCTCCAAAATACGACTTAAATAAGTTATTTTGCTTTTCTATTTCTCAGTTAAAATATCTTTTGAAACATAATTAGTTCGTGATAGTTAAAAGTGAATAATCGTCTGGAGTTTGATCTTGTTGAGTAAGACACTTTCTTCTAATCAGTCATTTATAGTTTTGATTCCCGTTGGTACCCAATTTTATTAAGAAGTATGTCTGGTTTTCACTGTAGATCTGTTTAACATATTTCTGGTTGGTTGGAAGAGATTGACGTGTAGCCACATTGCACTGTTTACGAGAGCGTGATAAAAATGTAACGTTGAATTTCAATAAATTTCAAAACATTGGAAGTAATATTATTATACTTGATTGCATTCAAGTTTCCTTAT
Source organism: Odontocerum albicorne (assembly GCA_949825065.1). NCBI lineage: Eukaryota > Metazoa > Arthropoda > Insecta > Trichoptera > Odontoceridae > Odontocerum > Odontocerum albicorne. The sequence continues at coordinate 39,636,717 of OX463849.1, forward strand.
ACTTGTTAATAGTAAAACTTGGTAGGTTTATTGTTACGTGAGAAACTCTCCTAACCAATAAAAAAGGTGTTAAATAAGCCTTAAGTGAAAACCAGACTGGAACCCTTTTTTTTATCTGTTTACCAACTGGAATCGAACCCGCAATCCCTGAGTAGGAATAAAGATATATTATTAACTAGGCCACGAGGTCATCGTGCACTTAACAAATTTTAAATTATTGTTTAATACATTTTCAAAAAAGTTTGAATAATTAATATTAGATTTGTTGGGTACGTCGTCACAAGCAATGTACTTTTTTCTTGACTATTTTAGCAGCATGCTATTTAAGATTAAAAAATAGCTATAACAGTGCATTTTTTTCAGTCTAACTTTAATATTGTATAATTATAATTACACTGCATATTATTAGTGCCAGTGTTGTTAGGTAACGCGTCATAGGTAGCGTACTTCAACCTAAGAGTAGCTGTAAAGAAGCACAGTTACTAATTTGTAATAAGCTGCTTGAGTAGCATGCTACTTTAGATTGAAAAGTAGCCGTAAAATTATTGTTAACATTTTCTTAGGTAGCTTTAAAAACACTGTTCGTGAAATGTGTTCGAATGTTCTTATACAGAGATGAATTGTTTTTTTTTTAATATTTAGTCAAAGTACTTTTTGTTTTTCAAAATTATATTTTTGATATGTATTTTCAGTTTTAAAAACTAATATTCCATTTTGATTTTTACATAAATAAACGAAAACTATTTTCTTTTGACTACTATATTTTGTAACCTTAAATTCAATTGTACTCGTATTTTGCAACTATTTTAGGAAAACCGATAGGTTTATTTAATTTTCCAGATCATTTCAATCTTTTGATTGGAATGGATAGCCGTTAATATAAATGTGTGAAAAATTAATATTTCATTATTTTAAATTTTACTTATAAAAAAACAAAGTTCTTTGAAAATATCGAAATTATAAAATTATATGTTATGTTATTTCAGGACTATAGTGATATAATTTCTTTTAAATTCAGAACATATGTGTAAGTTGAAAATATTTCTGTTTTCATATCAAGTAATAACCAAAAGTACTTTTTTCATTATTTTGGACAAATTCTGTAAAATGTATCATATGTGAAGTAAAGTGTTTTCAGGATAATTTTTTCTGTAAGAAGTGTTTTCATGAGTTCAATAAAGTGTTGTTAAAACATCTCAAGATGGGGGACATCAGTAGGAGTGTGGTTTGTAGTCTGACACCAGTCGGTGAAAAGAGGAAGTGTTCTGAAATAGAAGTCAGTTCTACTGAAAAGGACCAGATCAAGAAGAGAATCATCTCAACTGAAATCAATGGGAATGGCTGTGAAATAAATGGAAATATATGTAAGTTTTTTTAAAATTTTCTATTCATTAAAGTTTTAAAAATAAGAACATAATACGGACGGGCCACTGCGTGGTGGCTAGTTACTTTTATAGATTGGGTATTGTGGAGAATCTCGGCAGCGAGTGTGGTCAAGATGATGAAACTATAGACCATGATTTTTTCGATTGTCCTTTGCGAGACAGATTTGATTTACTAAGCGCCATATCTTTACCGCGTCCAATGAATGTTGCGTTTCTTCTTTCTTCGTGGAACGTTTCCACTTATAGATCGATTGTTAACACCGTAAAATCTACAATTTGAACAGAGTGAAAGAGGAAAACAAAGAAAAGTGTGGTTGGATAAAGCGAATAAAATATAAAAGTAAGGAGTAAGAGAAACAAATAGAAAACTATGAGAAGGTGGGGGGAATTCGGAGGAAGAACAAGTCTTATGGTGTGTATACTCGTATATGTAATGTCTGAAATTTTGTTTAGGGGCTGAAGACAAATTAGGTAACCTTTTAGAATCATAAATATAACTTTTAACACGAACACAAGAAAATTACGATTATACGTATTATCAAACCATGTCCCTTCTGCAGCAGGTAGATACGATAGATCGCCTTGTCTTTCTATCAACGAATACTCGTACAACTGTCGTACCGTCTATATCCAAACATCTGATTATACACGATGTTTTGTATATCTTAGTTTTTATATTTCTCTGATAAAAACTAAGATAAACTATTTCAAACTTTGATCGGTCTACCTCTTCCTCACTCTCTAATACTTTCAGATATACATAATTATTTCGCAACTCATTCACTCAATATGGCCAAACCATTAAAGGATTTTCTTTATTCCACTTATAACATATGTTTCAACAAATAATAATCTTCTTCAAGTTCGGCAGAACAATAGGAGAAATTCATACTAACAAGTATTCTACTTAGATGGTGTATCGTAATTATTGTCACAGATTTTGATATTGCTGTCATTTTCAATACAGCCCTTGATATATGAATACATTTGTCAAAAAATTTCCTGCCTGAACAAGTTCGAGTGTGCATAAATACGAGTAGATACCACACCAGTTACGTCCAATGCATGGTTAGGCGATGTTACAGTTAAAATTCGATACCTCAGTAGTATGTCAACTAGAGTCGATAGAAGACGTGTTGTTTCGTTATATTCTAAAATGTTAAAATATTTATAGTCTATTTCTTGATTGGTTTTAGTCCATAAACGTGTTTTTTTGTCATTTGAATGTGTTTATTTTGTATTTGTAACATATATGGTATATTATTATTGCATAATATTTAATGGATTCGTGATCTTTTTTTTTGTCAAAGTTCGTTGTCTCTAGTATATTTCGTTTTCTACCTCAAAGTGTAAGACATATGGATGGCAAGTGCAACTTTAGGAAGTACTTGAAGACATCCCTTTTTGGGAAGCCGATTAAAATTTATTAACATATATAAACACTACACATATAAATTATACTCCACCTAAGGCCGCATATGTTACTATCAAATATCGGAAGACCTACAAAGTTTTCATTTTAGTTCATCTTCCGTTGGTAAGTTTTTTTACTGTTTTCTTACCAAAGATGATTTTTTTCTAAGCGTATGCATATGCGGGGAAGATTCTAATCTAATGGCCGCAGCCGTCACATTCCTATTTTTAAACTCAACCTGGAATATTTTTAATCGTCAATAAAAGTGCGTTTGAATCCCAAGTTAGAGCGCCCTTGAGGAATGTCTGCTCTCTAAACAGCGCTATATAAGTTATACTTTTTAATATTGTTATTATTATACGAGTAGTATGGAAGGTATGAGAAGTTTGGTAAATGTCTAGGAAAACTTGGAACGTCGACGAAATTTATCAAATTCTGAAAGAGAGAATATGTATGACGAGGTGTTTGGACGTGGCAGAAGCGAAAACTGTTCGCCAGGATATAGTGAAAGGATTTTTTTATTCGATTAATATTAACTCTATGTTTCATTGTATGCCAGATATGTTTCCCAAGGCATTAATTTAACTTATTTTGATCCCAGTGTTCATATTTTTTTACATAAAAAAATGTGTATACTCGTATAATATATTTATATTACATTAAAAATGCAACGCTGACATTAAAAACTTGGTTGAGTTTCATGGCATACAGGAATTTCCTGAAAATACGGAAAGTTTTCTTCAGAAAGGTACACGGTATTATTATGAACTCAAGTAGGCAAGTATCGAGCGGCTGGCGATAGGCTACCTGCGCTGCAGCAAACGGTGACTCATACACAGGCCGTGCGCTAGGGAAGGGACACGCCGGAATTAGAAAGTGATCGAATGAATACTTAAATTTATTTATTTATTTAATACTTTTATTGCAAGTACAATCTGGCGGGATTATTGCCGAGCGGTAATCTCTTCCAACCAACCAGTGACTTAAACACTTTTTGTGTTTCTCGGTGCAATGAAGATTGTGTATGAAGATTTTTAACAGCGCCTTAGAAAAAAATTCTAATTACCGGGATGTATGAGCCTGTTGTTTACCATTCAGTTTTGATCTAGTTAGTAAGACGCTTGACTTCCATCTGAGGGTTTCGGGTTTAATTCCCATTGGTACCCAATAAAGGTAAAAATAAATAAAAAATGGGCCCCAGGCTGGGAAAAGAGTCCATCGAGTAAGAATACTCGCTCGCGCTGAGTACGTGTGCGAGTGTTGCTATATCTTTACCATCACATACAATGACGAACCACGAATTCCATTCCTACTTCAGTGAATCTAAGCCCGGTGGCTTTCACGGTCATATGTATATCCGATTTACAAACATAAATTTGTTCAGTTACCAACTCGGACATGTTAAAATGTACCGTACCAATGAACAATCCATCAAGTTTCTCTAATCTTTGAATCAAACTAGACACAGCTACCCTCAGTTCCTGTTCAAAGTTTTAAGCGATATATGGTTATTATTAAAGATTCCGTCGAAAACCCAGTATCCTAGAGAGGAAGTTGGGTTTTCGACGGAATCCGACGGACCTCTGTAAGTCATCACAAATAAAACCAGTAATCATAGAGCTTTAACACTCAATAGAGGATATTCATTATTTACTGGTATCATTTACCCCTTCTTATCATTGTTACCGTGCTTTGAATTAAGATTACCTGGAATTATTAACATTTAGAATATGTCGGAGTACATCAAGACGTCGAGACGCACATAGAGAATAACTTTTTCTAAAATAAAATGAACGTTTATAAGCAGGAAAGATCCAACATTGTAATGTTCAGGTTTATTTAAAATATAGACCAGTCCTTTGTATGCAAAAATATGAAACTTAATGATATTTTATTAAATTATAAGAACTCGTTAAAATAATCGTATAATATATTTCGATTTCATTCCCATCACTATGCCCTGTGCTATTCCTGCCTATTACAAGAATACAAAGCCCAAGGGAGAGTTTTCGATCTATTTTCAGATTTCAGTGGCACCGCGTGTTTCGGTCCTATATTAGTCATGTTACATAAACATATTCGTGAAGTAGAGAAATAAATCATCACATTTCCTTAATCCTACTTTAAACGACGTGTGGGCCACTTAAAAATAACAGAAAACGGTGCTTCAAAGAATTGAGATTAAGATTTACTTAAATGGGTTAAAATCTGGATTGAATACGAAATAAATACATACAACAACAGGCAGATACAACAGTAAGGGTACTTATCAATTCCGATGTTATACTCTTCTACCTTTTGAGGCAAACCAATCATCGAGTCATTTTCGTAAGAAGTGAAGCGCTGCTCAGCAAATGCGTGTCCTATCGATGCAAATAAGTAGTAATCGGATGGAGCCAAGTCTGGTTAGTAAGCCGCATGCGAAATTATTTGCCAACTAAACGCCTCAATCGTTTCCTTGACCGGTTTTCCTGTATGCTATGGTGCATTATCATGAAGCAAAATCACTTTGTGTTACCTCTTTTGATATTCTGGTCGTTTTTCACGCAATGCTTGGTTCAAATCCATAATTTGTTGTTGGTAGCATTCAGTATTAACGGTTTCGCCAGGTTTTAGCAGCTCATAATAGATAACACCCTTCTGATGTCACCAAACAGAGCATTGTCTTCCGTCCATAGCGATTTGACCTAGCAGTCAATGTCGTCGGTTTGCTTGGATTTACCCATAATCTTTTACGTTTAGGATTCTCGAAATATATCCATTTTTCATCGCCAGTCACGATTCGATGGAGAAATGATTTTCTTTTGTACCTGATACAAATAAACAGATACAACAGTAAGGGTAATTCCTATTTATTACTTTAAATTTAATTGTTGACATTTATTTCCTTTTCATGGTGATTCTCCCCTGTCGTTTTAAATGTTTATTCTGAAGCCATTTTTAAGGAGGCATTGGATGAAGTAAATAACGGTTATTAGTCATAAACGTTTAAAAAATTAATAACCTTTGTTAAGTTGATGACACTGTTCCCCTTGTGGATAATTTACAGGCTACTAGCGTAACTGGAAAGGATTAAAACGGTTTGTTGTGAGGGAGGCTTGAGAGTGAATATATCAATGAAAACAAATATGATTTACAGTAAAAGGAAAGTATAGTCAAATGTACCTTTTTACATAAATAATTAAATTGTTGAAAGAATTCAACAATATTAATAAATATCCGGGAAGCTGGCTAAATGATCAGTCTCAAGAGGTTAAAGTAAGAGTAGAGATGGCACGTGGCTGCAACTCTTCAAAATCAAAAACAAGGATTCCAATCTCATTACGAAGACGAATTTTTCGTAGCTACGTATTATCTTTAATTCTCAATAGTGCTGAAGCATGAACACTTACACAGAACCCCAAAAAGAAACAAGATAGGGAAGAGGGGGGCAGTGCACAAGCAATGTAATCGTGCAATACGAAGGGTGAGTTAGCATTTTAATCCAGCCTTGCGTTTAAGTAGAGCCGATATCAAATCCAGTGAGATAGGCAAAAAATAAGAAAGAAGAAAAAAATATTTGTGGAACCCAATGATTGTCGATGATAACTTTGGATTATAATGCATGTTTTCTTTGCAGAGGTTACCACCGGTTGTTCTACTTCCCATAAATTGCTTGAGCTTTTTTCCGTTAATTCCGTTCCAAAAATTTTACCATCCCTCGGTAGACACGAATAACACTATTTGTAAATAAGCTAGCAAAGTTCATATGACGGGAGATCACAACTGTATTAAGTCATAACGATCCCGTAGGGGGAAGCTGAAGAAAACATGGACGATAGTTTTATTATTAAGGCCACGCTCACAAACTGGATCTAAAAAATACCCCAATCTATAGAAATTATGATGTACACAGTTTCAAGAGTCATAGCGGCACTGTCATATGACTCAGCTAGTCTAATGCTACCGGTGTGGTCCTGTTCACATTCTGGATACCTTCAGTGACCGCATGAATGATGTAGTAGGTAGTTGTTTATATGTTCTGTGGTCTGCACCTAACCACATTTGCAAGGTGGCGACTCATTAAGGCCCCATTTGTATATTGAATACACACAGAGACTGTGACATGTGCGGACTCAGTATAAATCACTCCAGAGAGTCTGGAGTGACCTTCTCTGGTTTGCTGTATAGTTCGGTATTTCACCAGGCTTTTATTTATGGTTTCAGCCTGTTGTTGATATTAATTCCATCACTCCTTGTAGCTCTGATTATTATGGGGAATGTTTGCTCGCCGAGCCCAGAATGGTTTACGGGAGGAATTGCGAGAAGCTGGAAGACTATGGTGATAATACAGTAACCAATATGTAAATGATACAATGTTTATGCTTCTCTTTTGTAATAAGTAAACTGTACGGAAACATTCTGATAGAAAGAGTGAGAATAAAGATTAAGAAGAAGGTGTGAGATGCTCAGGTCTCTTTTTAAGCAGAAGAGCATGTGTGAATCAGATTTTCTCTTAGCATATGCTTGTGGAAAAATGTATGGCAAAAATTAATAAAGCATTGTTTGCGTTTGTGGACTTGGAAAAGGCATATGACCGCGTGATGAACGATAAACTATAGAAAATATTGAATGAATATGATGTTGAACGTAAACTAATACATTGTATTGAGTCATTATACGCCGAAAGTAAAGCATGTATTAGAGTGAATGGTACATTGACTGAATGGTTTAATATGTCAAAAGGGGTAAATCAAGGATGCGTTATGTCACCATGGTTGTTTGATATTTATTTAGATTCATGTTTAAAAGAACTACAGAGGTCAATTGGTATCATACGAATTTCGAATGGGAACGTATGGGTATGCAGATGGCATGGTACTGTTGGCGGAGAGTGAAGATCAATTGCAGAGTTTGAAAAGAAAATTGTATAATAGATATGAAGAGAAAGATCTGAGAATAGTGGGTTGCGTGTGAGAGGAAGACCAAAGAACGTATGGTTGAATCAAGTGAATGATATTCAGAAAGAAGGAAACGTAGAAAGTCTAAGAAGTTGTAGTATGTTAAGATACGAAAGTATGGTGCTCAGTCGTCTTTGCCTACCCCGGAAGGGAAATGGCGTATGGTATGTAAGAAAAATATAATGTAATTTTTCGTACAGAAAACTTAACCTCAGAACTTAGACATAATGAAATAAAATAAAAGAGTGAAAAAGGCCGACATGAAAGTAAAAAAGATTGTTGGATCAAATGAATGATATTCTAAAAAAAGGAAATGATGAATATCAGCGAAATCGTAGAAGGTGTATGGATATAAAATATGCTAAGATTGTGTGTCGAGTTAAGAAAGTATGGCGCTCTGTCCTCTGCTTTCCCCAACAGGGAAATGGCGTGATGGTATTGTAGGAACTACTGTCGTCGCTGAAATATTGTCAACACACACGGTCAACGACCGACGAAACGACCTTTGGATATGTCCAAAGGTCGCATACCAAAACATTGAAATTGTTTACCCACAAATACTATTTACGATACATTCCACAGTAGAAAGAGAACGCATCGCGCTGTCTCGCCGTTTTCGCCAACAAATTGTCTACCCACAATATTATTTGCGATGTCTGCAATATTTCAATCGACCATCTCTGCACGCACAGAAGCGAGATAAAAATATATTGCCGTCGCACTCCCGCGCCCATTCTGAAATGTATAAATACCTACTTACCGATAAATAAATCATCATTAATTATTATTTATTATTCATCGATTCATTCACTCTCTCTTTCCGCATTGCTAATTGACGTATTTTATTTAAATATCAAACATTCAAAATCATCAGCGCGTCCTTCAAGGACATCTGCTAAAGTATGTATATACTCGTATGTACGAGGCGTATCTAGAAAGTAAGTGCACCGAGGCTCTCACGACCGGATGGATTTTATTTTTCGACATGTTGGCTACACTTCCGTGTAGCCTGACCCTTCCCCTCCGCAACGAGACCGGTTCGAGGTCAGTACGTTGAGAAGTGTCGACGCGACAACACGTTTCGTGAAAAATGTTAATCCAATCTCCCGCCAAGTGCGAAATACGGGGCGTCATCCGTTATCTCGTTTGGAAGGGAAGACCTCCGGTTGAGGTTTATAATGAGGTGAAAACTGCATATGGTGATAAAGTTTTGAATCGTACAAGTGTGTACAAGTGGTGTCGCGAGTTTAAAAACGGTCGTACGTCTGTGCATGATGATCAGAGGAGCGGAAGACCTTCAATTGTGACTGACGAAATTGACGAAATTGTTTTGGGACTGTCAAGGCATAATTTTAATTGAATATATGCCTCAAGGGGAGACCATCAACTCTGCAAGATATTGTGAGACCCTAAAAAAATTGCGGAGGGCGATTCAGAACAAGAGGAGAGGCATGCTGACAAAGGGAGTCTGCCTGCTGCACGACAATGCCAGACCACACACGGCCATCGCCACGAAGGAACTGCTCGCCTCGTTTAAATGAGATGTCCTGAACCATCCCGCGCATTCCCCTGACCTAGCACCTTCAGATTACTATCTCTTTACCTCCCTGAAGCTGCACATGGGTGGAAAAAGGTTTTCAACCGACGAGGAGGTAAAGGAGGAGGTGGAGAAGTGGACGGAGGGGTTGGCGGGAAACTACTTCGAGGAAGGCATCAAAAAGTTGATACCCCGCTTCACCACCTGCATTGAGAGGAATGGCGACTATGTCGAAAAATAGCTTACATATGTACTACGGTAACCACGTAATTTTTTTTGTTTAAATAAAAAAAAATGTAACCTACAAAAATTCAGTACACTTACTTTCTGGACTTACCTAGTACATGTATATGTATGAATTGTATTAATTTCTACAAACATTCACAATTATTGTTTTCCTTGAATTAATGTACGAGTATATTGACTGCATTTCGTTTTATTAAAGTGACATTAAATTGTGTCATGCGAGTAATGAGGAATTCTGAATTGAATATTATACCATACTTAGAAATATCCATTGGCGAGAAATAATTAATCTCTATGTTTGTTCAAATAAAGACCACAACGGGTTTTTAAATATGCTTTTACTTTGGAGTAATAATTTTATTTTATATACGAGTATATGTTTTTGACGATGTCCGTAGCCTAATTGGTAAGATGCTTGTCTTCCCTCCGGGGATTTCGGATTCCTCCGTCGTCCTGTCCCTCATGTCTGAGGATGGTGGCAGCCGTCAATGATCCTTTTATCCTCGTCGATGGTCTTCTTCCATCTGGATATGTCCCGGATCGATCGAAGGGCATTTGATATTAAAGATTCCGTCGCAGTCCTGATCAGGTTACTCGACCACAAGTTTTTCCAGGCTATTCGGCTCTCTTCTCATAATGTGGCCGAAATACTGCAGGACACGTCGCATACACAATGACGAGAGGCGATTTTTTTATTTTGAGTTCGGCTAAGATTGACACGTTTGTTCTCATGGCTGTCCATGGTATCCGGAGTATTCTGCGCCAACATCACATTTCAAAGCATCGATCCGTCATCTTTCCGATTTTCCCAACGTCCGAGTTTCAACACAATTCAAAAATATTGAGGTCAGTGTTTGGACGAGCTTCATTTCGTATTTAATTCCGAATGATACGTGGTAAAAATCAAGCAGTTTCAATCTGATTAAAGAGTTTGTCTGGAACAATACTCGTACGTACTAGACATGTGTCCACGTGCAGTGTTCATTATAACATATAAGATGGAGAACTGCGAGTTATTTGGATACTTCAGTGATTCATAACCCAAAGGCTCAATTACTGAGGTCAAAAACAATATTGTCTCTCGACCACGCTAGTCAACATGTCCGCATCATCAATTCATGTGTCGATCGGTAACATATGAATGAATGAACAAAAGTATATATTTTTAATAAAATATGAAATATTTATAAAATATATCATGTTTTATAAAACAAAGTAAATTAATCTATAAACAGGAGAAATGCGTGCATTGCGTAGAATATCTTGTATAATAATGTTTGATAGAGTAAGGAATTATCTAATAATGGATGTCTGTTTGAGAGAGATGGATATTTTAAATAGAATTATGAGAGAAATATTGAGATGGTTTGGCCACATTCAGATGAGTCGCGACAGACTTACGAAACGAATACATACGATTATGTATGATATTAATTGAGAGAGAGGAAGGGTTGACCGATTCATGAGTGGAAGGAGATCGTTGAAGGAATTTCAACTGAAGGAAAAAAGGTATCTTAAGGTGTCAATAGATAGAAATATGGTTTATGTCTTCTGCCTTCCCAAAAAGGGACTCGGCGTTATAGCATACATATATTTAAAATATATCAGAAAAACTAAGAATATGATTGAAGAATTTTAATTTATTACTCAGAAATATACTCAGAAAACGTTTAAAACGCCGATACTTTAAAAAACTGTCTACACTATACGAGTATACGCCAAACTGTACACATGCAGTACATACCTATGTTATACATAAGGAATTCTTGCTATCGGACTCGATAGGAATTTTTTTCGCATCCGTTCAAGTTATGCGGAGAGTGCATTTCTTCATATGCATCACCGACAGAGCATTTAGACGCACAAATGCAAGAGAGTTCTAACCCACATCCTACTTGTTTTACGACTTTATAAAAAAAAATCGACATATCAGGGGTTTAAGGCAAGCATTTTTTAACATATTAAACACATTTCTTCTCGTCCTGTGTCTGGTCCTGCCTACCTCTGTTGTCACTTGGGCAAAGATCCCTCTGCCCTGCGCCTTATAGAGCAGTTCCTGAACTTCTTGTATTCAGGTCCTCTCTGGAACGTATCGGAGGCAGGACATTTGTCTTCTTCCAGCACCGTGACGAGTCTCAGATTTTCTTTTATTTAAGAATGAACTCCTGGACTAAGTGTTTACAATAGAGAACCTTGCAGCACATATCCCAACGATGACATATATCTAATTAAGACATTGCTCTGCAGCTTTCGTTTTAGGTCAATCTTGATGCGAACCATATCTGTCCAAGGAATTCGAAGCGATATCCCATGGATCCACATTTCGAACGTTTTCAATAAGTTCATGGTGTTCACCTTGAAGGTTCATGTTTCTATTCCATACCGTCAAACCAGTCAAATTAATTATATATTAATATTGATTTAGTTGTGATTAAACTATTTACGTAAATGAATAGAATTCTTAAAATCAGAAAGCTCTACCATAAAATTGACCTTTCTGACAAACGACTTTATTTGTAGGGCGTATTCTTTACCCGTTTTTACCAGCCTAGCAACTCCTTCCGCCTTCTTGCTTTTCAGCACCACCCGTGAGGCTTATACCGCCCCCAAGGGGGCAGTAGCACCCGCTTTGGGAATCACTGGTATAGGCAATACATACCACTTGATCATTCTCAATCGAAATTTTCTATTCATGTTAACTACACATGTATCTTTATTTAATCTTTTACGATGAATGACGAGCCTAGTTGATAAGATCCTGTCTTCCGACCCGGAGGTTGCGGGTTCAATTCCCGCAGGAAATCAGTTTAAAAAAAGGTTTTTAATCTGGTTTTCATTTAAGGCCTCATTTACATCTTTTTACATGTACTGTATACAAAGGAAGTTTTATACATAATTCCCTCGGGCGTTGTTATATCTGCCAGATGTAATTTGTTTAGTAATCGTTTGTTCGAGTTCCGAGTTAGAGCGCCCTTGAGAAGAATTTACTCTCTAAACAGCGCTGTATAAATTCGTCTTTTGAATGAATGAATGAAAGTAAGCCTCGAAACAATAAAACATGTTTTACTGGCTGTATATTGAATGAATGAATGTGAGCCTCGAAACAATAAACCATGTTTTACTGGCTGTATATTGAATGAATGAATGTGAGCCTCGAAACAATAAACCATGTTTTACTGGCTGTATATTGAATTAATTAATGTGAGCCTCGAAACAATAAAACATGTTTTACTGGCTGTATATTGAATGAATGAATGTGAGCCTCGAAACAATAAAATATGTTTTACTGGCTGTATATCGAATGAATGAATGTGAGCCTCGAAACAATAAAACATGTTTTACTGGCTGTATATTGAATGAATGAATGTGAGCCTCGAAACAATAAACCATGTTTTACTGGCTGTATATTGAATGAATGAATGTGAGCCTCGAAACAATAAACCATGTTTTACTGGCTGTGTATTGAATGAATGAATGTGAGCCTCGAAACAATAAAACATGTTTTACTGGCTGTATATTGAATGAATGAATGTGAGCCTCGAAACAATAAAACATGTTTTACTGGCTGTATATTGAATGAATGAATGTGAGCCTCGAAACAATAAACCATGTTTTACTGGCTGTATATTGAATGAATGAATGTGAGCCTCGAAACAATAAACCATGTTTTACTGGCTGTGTATTGAATGAATGAATGTGAGCCTCGAAACAATAAAACATGTTTTACTGGCTGTATATTGAATGAATGAATGTGAGCCTCGAAATAATAAAACATGTTTTAATGGCTGTATATATTGTTTTATATATAATATTGAGATTTCGATATTTTGACCTTAAACTGTTTCGTGATTTGGTTCTTTCTTGAATATATAAGTTCTTTATCCTCGCGTGTGCATATCCATGCCAGGTGCTCTAATTTCTCAGACATTGGATGGTTAAATTATTGCTCAGTGTAAGAAATGAAAAAGGAAAGAGATTATTTGTTGACGACATTAAACATTCAAAAAAACCTTTTGGCTGCAAATATAACAAACTGTTTTGACCACTTGACGATTTTTCATTCAGGGCTAGTATCGAGTGTTACGAAAATGAAATGATGTCCAAAGGCATATCCCATTTTGAAGGGTGCCAAATTTTTTTTAGATGATCCGCATTCATACAATCGATCAAGGGTTTTTGAGATAGATCTGTATTTTATAGTCATTAGTAAGCTGCAGCATAGTCGCATTGGTGCTGCGGACAAGTTGACGAGCATGACCGAGAGACAATATTATCCTATCTCCATTAAACGAGTCTTTGGGGGTAAGAACTAGTAGGCTCTTAATCCACAGTTTGTCATTGTATTACTCTTTCGTTGTACACAGTAAAACCTGGCGGGCTTATTGTCATGGGGCAATATCTTTCGACACACCAGACTGAAATTCATTTTAAAAAATCTGGGATCAAACGGGAATCAAACCTGCAACCTCCGGGCTGGGAGACAAACATCTAACCAACTAGGCCACGAAGGTCGTCATTGTATTTGTTGATAATACTAAGGTCCATAAAAAGGTAACAAATTATTTTCGACGAACTAACAGATTGCGACTCTGTTATTTCACGTTTTGGTTACCATCTGAAATCTAACTAACAGATTGCGACTCTGTTATTTCCCGTTTTGGTTACCATCTGAAATCAATCCGAAAACTACCAGACAAAGAATAAAGGAGGCCGTAAATAATTTCATTGACAGAAAAGAAACCCAAGAAGATAGCTCTGCCTCGGAGGGAAGAGTGTAAGGTCTTTACAATAGGGGGGTATTCATGATGAGGTTGTAGGGAATACCATCGTCCCTAAATATTGTCAACACGCACGGTCAACGACCGACGAACCAACCTTCGGACATGTCCAAAGGTCGCAGAACATTAATATTGTTTACCCGAAAATACTATTTACGACACATTCCGCAGTAGAAAGAGAACACATCACGCCGTCTCGCCGTTTCGCCAACAAATATTCTACCCACTATATTATTCACAACGTCTGCGACCACCTCTGCACGCACAGGAGTGAGATAAAAATATATTGCGGACGCACTCACGCGGCCCGTTCTGAATTGTATATATACCTACTTATCGATAAATAAAAATCACTTATTATTATTCACTTGACCATTCATTGCTGTTTACTATTCATTGATTGTTCACTCTCACTTTCCGCATTCCTAATCGACGTATTTTATTTTAAATACCAAACAATCAAAATCATCACGACGTTCCAGTAAAGCATTCCGCTAAAAGGTGTATAGATCTGACTAATGCGAAAGATGTATGCCAGGATATAATGAAATGGAGATCTGTTATATTTTTTAGCTCAATAGGGACATAGTGGACTGGTGACGAAGATGATGATGGACTTTACAGGAACAGGAAGAAATACGGATCTTTGAAATTTACCTTAAAGTGTTGGTTTAAAACTGAATATGAGTAACCTCATAATTATAAACGACAGCAACAATCGGTTATAATAGTAAATGGCCCCATTGTTGGGAATGTAACGGAATGCGTATACCCAGGACTTTTAATCTAGGAAAAAGACGTACCAAGAAAGAAGGAAATATCCCACATATAGAAAAGTCAGTCACATTCCCAATACTCGTAGTCTCTAGCCAGATGTGCAAACATTTTTGTCCGAGGACCACACCGAATGGAAAATGGCTAATGTGCCACTCAGTACTATGTTATATCCTTATTAAAGCGTTTTTGAAAATAATCAAAACCATAACATAACATTTTAAAATTAATTATTTTACTTTACTCAACAAAGCACATTTTTTATCGCCAAGTTTACAACAGGGTACAAGTGAGTTGTTGCAAAGAGGAGAAGATTTTGGAGATTAGTCAGTGAGTTGGGATGTTTGCTTGTTTTTAATTATTTTGATCGATGAAAGGCTTGTTCACAAATATATGTTAGCTATTGCCAAAGTCGCACACATATAGCTCTGTAAATTTTTCAAAGTTTCTTATGACACTAGCCGCCCATGATGGGAATAGAAAAACAATGAATTTTAGCGATCCGATTGGCCCGATCAATTTGTATAAATATTTATTTAAAACACTACGGGCCAAGAATTAGCTTGTCTAAAGCGAAAAATGTTCAACACGTGAAAGGTGCTATAACATTGATTTTTACAAATCAATCTACAACTCAACTTTAAAATACATAAATAACAATGGAGCGAGGCATGCTGGGTATAAGCTAACGAGACCACATCAGAATACTGAAATCAGAAGTCAAGAAGACTTGTTGAAGAACGACTAGAAGGTCGGCATCAAGAGTGTGTTGAGATCCGAGAACACCACGATGCCCTGGATAGACAGCGATGGAAAGTTATAGGGGAAGCTAATGTCCAACAGTGAATGAGTGTGGCTTATAAAGAGATACCAAATTATTGCCTCCGTCATATGAAAGTGTCAATGCGCGAATACTATACAGTGGAACCTCTCATAACGAGCACCTCTCATAACGAGTAATTCGCATAACGAGCTAAACAGATTGTGAAAAAAATGCTCCCTTAACGAGCGACATTTCGCATAACGAGTGACGCAGAAACGGGAAGTCCCATCTTCACGTTACTCACTTGTGAGCCGGGACTTCCACGCCAGTGCGTCAGTCTCTGGTTAGCACTCGTTCCGCTAGCACGTTAGTGTCACATGTGATCACACATTTTTCCAAACTTGTGTTCAGACATTATTTGTAATTTTTTTTGTGCAAAGTTTAATAACCCTTGCAAAAATGTTCTGAAGAAAAAGCCATAAGAGAATAAAAGTAACTGTAGAAATGAAACGTAAAATCATTGAAAAGCGAGAACGAGGTGTGAGCGTGGCTGATTTAGCGCGCACATACAATCGGTCTACATCAACGATTTGCTCTATCCTCAAGAACAAGGACAAAATTAAGAAGACAGATGCTTCAAAGGGAGTGTCAAGAATGTCTACGAAACGGTTACCTATTCTTGATGATGTTGAAAGGTTGCTTCTCATATGGATAAACGAAAAGTAATTGCAAGGCGATACTATTAACGAAAACATCATTTGTGAGAAGACGAAAGTTATGTTCGCCGACCTCGTTAAGAAGACGCCAGGATCATCAACTGCCGAAAAAGAAGTAAAATTTAAGGGAAGTCATGGATGGTTCGAAAAATTTAAGAGAAGAACCGGCATCCACAGCGTTGTGAGAAACGGTGAAGCAGCAAGCTCTGACCCAAAGGCAGCAGAGAACTTCATCAGTGACTATAAAAAGCTCGTAGATTCTGAAGGTTACCGGATTTTACTTCTAGTAAAAAAGAATTAATTATTTGTCATAAATTCATAAATAAAAAACTAGTTATTTCGATATTTTTATTGTTTTTTGCAAATCGAAATCGCATTCCGGGTTGTAACGCTCCTTAACAATTTATAAGTATGTAATTTTATTTGAATAAACGTTAAAAA
The DNA here is from genome assembly GCA_949825065.1 of Odontocerum albicorne. Taxonomy (NCBI): domain Eukaryota; kingdom Metazoa; phylum Arthropoda; class Insecta; order Trichoptera; family Odontoceridae; genus Odontocerum; species Odontocerum albicorne. The sequence goes on from OX463849.1 coordinate 39,653,711, forward strand.
TATAAAAAAAATAGTATTTTTTTCGGCATGGAACGCATTATCGTATTTTACATTGATTTATATGGGAAAAATTGTTTCGCTTAACGAGTGTTTCACATAACGAGTAAGATTCTGGAACGAATTATTCTCGTTATGAGAGGTTCCACTGTAGTGCGTTTGCGTGAACACTATTCCATCGCCAGTTGACATTGATTCAAGTGTACATCTCCGCATTCACACCTAGATGTTGCCGGGAAGCAGCTGCTAACAACATAAGTTCAGGAATGATGATATACTTAAAATGAAAGAATTTTCAAAATTTTGGAAACTCAAATCTAACCGTTATGTCTTTCCACCTCAACATCTTATAAGTTCTCACAGAGAGCCTTTTCAACTGATTCAAAATATCTCGACACTTTTTTGCTACCATTTGTTTACATTTTTAAGTTTTCGATGTTATTTTTCAATTTTGTATGTACAAATGGCGATTGATAAAACAAGGAAATTTCTAGAAAGCAATGTTACGTGTTTCATTCCCGATTTGCGTTTCCCCTCGCCATCTCTTCTCTTTTTCATTGATTGATGATATTTAACTTTATTGAAACGAAGTTCGAATTGTTGAAAAAAATAATTTGAATAAATTTGTGTCTACATATTTTTTTCTTTTTTTATATAGCCAATCCACCCATATTAAGATGATTTATTCCATAACTCTTAAAGACAAAACTGCCGTTACAAGAGAGTTAACATAATTAATGGAAAATTGGAATAATTTAAGGCAATTTAAAGCTTTAACTGATTAAACTATAAATGTAAAAGTTTTTTTTTCTAATATACGTGACAAATATGGCATTTAGTTAATAAAACCTTTCAAGTAAAAGACAACCAAAAAACAGATGATCTATAGTCTCATCATCACTACACTCACAATTTAGATCTTCTACAATACCCATTCTATAAAGGTGACTATAGTTCGGAAATTCTAGGATGAGTCCTGTGACAGCTCACAAATTTGCCCCAATACAACCTTATGTAATGTATTTACCTAAATAACTTGCTATTTATTAGAATTGAGGCTTATATTAAAGTTTATAAAATAATTAAAATTACTGAACATCGTTACAAGGTTGTATTGGGGCAAATTTGTGAGCTGTCACAGGACTCATCCTAGAATTTCTGAACTATAGCCACCACGCTGTAGGTCACCAGCAAGCGATACACGGTCGATAGTTCCATCCTGTTCATTTTGATTACATTGAACCACCGTTTCGAAGGGAATGTTTGCTGCGTTGATTTATATCTAGAGCCTTTATTGATCCCAATTATATTCCAAACGCCCATCGGATGCCAAGTATTGCAACTTTTCTTATAAACTACGTATGTGTATTGTTTGGTTGGTTAAAATACATTCCACCTTAAAATAAGTTCGTCAGATTGAAGCACAAATGTCCCAGTAATAAACAATAAGCATAAAAGACCTCCTAATCAGCAAAAAATTATAATTTCTACTCGTTTGCTAAGCAATATGTGCTCGTTTTATATTTAGAAGTTATATGTATAATTGACTGCTTAGTAACTGGCTTACATTCATTCTTAAATGACTTTTAAACTTGACCTCAAATGCTTGAATCTGATTTGAGAACACAGAAGTGAAATATCTCGAATTGGGCGGGATAAATCCTCGTGAAGAACCTGCTTATACTCGAGATTTGAAGGAAAACGTATATTATCTGATACAATGAGAACTCTTGGCAGGTGTTTACAGAGGTTTGTTCGCCAGTAGTCTTGAAGCATCAGCGTGGATCGCGTTTGATTTTTAATATTGCGCCTACAAAATCACAACCACGCAAACCGCAAATCACCTGCCGTATCTCTTATCTTTCTAAATGTCAAAAATGTAGAAGATAAACAATATATTGCCGAGTCAATATACTAGTGTTTTTCAAAAGTTTTTTTCTCTAGTGTACAAGGTAGCGGTATCTGATCGTTGTACGTTATCGCCGTTTGTTGTATGTGTATTTAAAATTATTTTTATCTTTTATTTATTTGTTCAAAAGGATGCAACTCCACAATGCTATAGTGAGCCATATAATTATATTATATCGCGGTTAATGAGATGTTAGCTGCTGTGCTCATAAAATTGCATGTAAATAATTTATGTGGATGTAAATTTTGATATTTTTTTATTAAAATATTGAAGCAAAAATAATTCAATAAATTAATAATTAGTTCCAAGTAATTTTTCACAAGCTGTAAATTATTTAAAATATCCGCATTTCGGGTATAAAACGGAATTTAAGGAATATGTTTTTTTTATGAGCTACTTTATTACAAATTTCGTTAAGAAATCGATGAAATAGCTCAAATTATTTTAAAGTACCCACACAAACATATTTTTTTCAATTTTGTTTGATTTTATATCTCGTAATAAAAAAACTTTTCAAATTACTAATTGTAACGTGACGTACTTGTGCATGGTTGGTGTTTTAGTGCGATTTCGTAATAAAATTGTTTTACCACCACATAACCATAGTGATCGATTAATAGTTCAATTCACGCGCTATGTCGTATAGTTATCCAGTTTACAATACCGTCTAGTGAGCCGCCGCCTTATGGCTATATTTATTCGTTTATAAATGTCGGTGACGAACTCCGTCTTGCGTCACCGTTTGTAAATATACACGAAGCAGAGGGGATTTTTAACCTCAACACATTGGACAGCGTAGTTTTATCACGAGAAAACGCTCAATTACTTTTATTTCGATAGTTTCACATGAATTAAACGCGTGTTTATTAATTACGGGGAAATTACGTGCAGTAAAATAACAATTAAACGTATCATAATGAAGAAGGCAAACAAATGTATATCATTGTGTACGATCCGTCATTGTAGTGTGAAAAGTGTCATCGAGAATTTTCATCGGAAAAGTAAATCGGTGGATTCTGATTGGTCTGTGAGAAGTGCGAAATATTCAGTGCTTTTTAAATAAACGAATAAGAAATAAATAAATATTCGAAGATGTATTTATTATAAATAAACGAAAGTAGAAAGATTTGTCAACGAACTTTGATGTTTTGGATGTTCGTTTTTTGAAAAGTTTATTCGGGGAAAAAAAAAAGAAATTTGGAATTTATCCAAGATCGAAATAAGCCACACATGAAGAAGATGATTCAAAACTGATGACTTTGAAAAAATGTAAAGACAAAGAAAAGGCCAAAAAAAAATAAAAACACACTAAACTTATTATATAATCTACTTTTATAATTGTTTATTTATATTTTAAAATAGTACATAAAAAAAAATATTGAGAAAGTAAAACACTGCTAAAAATAGCGAAATATCTACCAATGTGATGAATAATTTTCAAAAACGAATCGAATATTACATATACGAGAATAAAATATTGAAACATTGACATAATACGACATATGAAATGAAATCGAATATTAAAGTTAAATTGATGAAATTAATATTTAAGTTAAATATAAGAATTTAATAATGAAGTATAATTCAAGAATTGAATTAAGTATCTAATAATTCAACTTGCACAAATGCAACTTACATTAAATGTCAAACGTCCATCTTTGATACAGCTGAATATCGATCTCAGATAAATTTGATATGATAATATTGACAAACTTGAACTAAGGACGCGAAGGTGATTGATACAGGTGTTTGTAAATAATTCGACAGATGTCAGATGAATTTGGATTCAAGGTTGATTGTTGACTATTTCGATTTTAGCCGTGGATATCAAACAGTCATTTTTGGGTACGTATACTCCAATATTACTGATTTACAAAACTTATCTTAGTTGGGATGTTGTATTACCCGTTATGACCTTAGTTGGGATGTAGGATTACCAGTTGGGACCTCAATAGGGATGTGGTATTACTAGTCGGGACCTTAGTTGGGATGTATTATTGAGTTACCATCTGGGATGTCTTTTAGAAAAAACTGTATTATTTATATTAGTTTTAAGTGTTCCATTCACTTTTTCATACACATCCAGCGGCGGATTGATAATTAAAATAGACCCGGAAAACCAACTCTTTTTTGAAAAATACCTCGCGAACCCTCCTCGCACCTTTATAGTTTTAACATATTTATTGTAATTTGTTTAGTGAAACATTGTGTATTTCACTTTATATAACGGTATAATAATACCGATTTCAAGGTTTTCCCATAATCATCAAGGGAGCACAAACAAGACTCCTGGTGGTGAAAACCTTGAAACCGGTAGGATTATACCGTTATATAAAGTGGAATCAACAGTGTTTGATTAAACAAATTACAATGTCTTTAAACCTCCACAGTGTTTATTAATGGCTTAACTATAAATAGTATATAGATGCAGTTATTTAATATTTTCCTTTTTGTGCTTGTTTGTTTAATACATCATCATGACTAACCTCAAGACATCATCATGCCCTACCTCAAGACATCATCATGACTAACCTCAAGACATCATCATGACTAACCGCAAGACTTTATCATGACTAACCTTAAGACATCATCATAACTAACCTCAAGACACCATCATGAACTATTGAAGCTGCAATTAAGTTAGGATATATTTTATCTTGGAAAAATACCTTTTGACTCGTAGGATTCATGTGTTGACGAAAGGATCAACACAGATGTATAAACCATACAAACGTGCTTTAAGGCCAATAAATGCAGAACACAAAAACAATGCCGTGCAGTTTTTACATTTTTACAAAAATTCCAGCTCGATTTCTTCACAATCATAGCTATTCGTAATGTTGGTGTGAATTTCCTCATCAAGTGTTGAGCTAATTATGTTGTTCTCCATTTTCTATAAAAATCTAAAAAATCTGTTAACATAAATGAATGTCTTTTAAGATCTCACGTGGCTAGTAGACAGATCATCTAACATACGTGATCTTTCCCTGCCCATGCAATGCTGACTAAATGAAATGTCTTTTGTTTTACTTAAGATTATTATTTTTTTAAATTAAACACTGAATATTTCGGACCATATGCATATCGACCCACGGGGAAATCCCCGGTAGCCATCGGTCCAGTCCGCCACTGCTTTCTACATTTATTCACATTTCAATACGGTTATCTTCTTGAGAAAATCTAATTTCCTTGATTTGACCGTATTTGAACCGATAAAGATTTTTTCAACACATTCAATAACCCCTTCCAAAATCTAAAATTGTATCTTACACATCAGTGTTATCGAGATATGGCACAATTTTTTATTGTTTACAATACAACGTAGTGGGTTTATTGTTATGCAGCAATCATTTCTCACAAATCGGAAAAATGTTAACGAGGTCTTAAATGAAAATCTATTGATAAATGAACTTCTATTGATATATGAACAATTACATTATGTGTATTCATTCTGCGTACATTGAAAAGTTCGATCGATCCAGTTGAAGGAATGGGGCAACGGAAACGTATTATTTCAAATAAAACCAAGGAATCGACAAGTATAGAAGGTACCAGAAGATTGAAAATACCTAGAAAAATGTGGCACGGCCAGATCATTCAAATTGTGGAATAAGAAAGAGTGAAAAGTCTTTATTTAAATAGGTGATCCAACCACACTAGGGGATGATTGGTGGCACTACATCAAAGCCAAAAATAATATTCTAGGCGAGTGCTTATGACGTGGGAAGAGCGAAATATGTGTGCCAGGATATAATGCAGTGAAGATATGTTCTCTCCGCCAAGTCCAATATGTCTATGACGCTATGGTGATAATATTTTTTTCAACAATATGTGTAGGCTTCTCAAAATTGGAGTGTAGGCAGGTTGATGCGTCGAGACGATAAAACGTATTCTTAAGTTTAATATGTTTTTTATGGAATATTACAAGTAATGCAGATGTCCCTGGAGTGATCTTTGGTCATTAAATAGAACAAGAAAAAAAAATATATATAAAACAACCTCCATGCCCTATTTAGCAAGACACATCTCTTCCTACCCGGAGGTAGCGGGTTCGATTCCCGATGGAACCCAGATTTTTTTTAAATAAATTTCTGTAAATTTCTTGAAATTAATGAGTAAAATAGAGGGTTGATCTAGAATCAATAGAAAACGCCCGTTTTCGTTACCCAAATTTGTGACTGAACAGGTATTTAAACAGTTGAGCTCTTCCGTGTCACAAAAGACATAGAATGTAGTGAATATCTGTTCTCTCTGCCAACTCCAATAAGTATATGACGTGATGGTGATGATTTTTTTTTTACAATATCCTTAATATCACTTTTTGCTTGAAATGGGTTGAAATATATTTTTATAAAATGGTTTCTTGCATGAAATTAAATATGATAGTTGAATAGCTATTTTTAAATACAACAATTCCTTTACATTTACGCTATTTTGATTATTTTCAAGTAAATTTTTGCATACATGTAGTTTAAAACAGGTTTTGTGCTATTTTTTTTTTGTATGGATTCATAATAATACATTCAGCAAGTGTGCAGAATGGTGCAATATAACACATGTCATAATTTTGCATAGTAAATACAATAAATTCTTTCAATCAAACCTAATATACCTTAATTCAAACAGAAACTTGTGGTAATTTTTTTAATGTTAGAAGGTGTAGACTTTTCTCGTAAATGTCTTTCAACTGGTGAGAACAGTTAGTTATCACTTTTAAATTTATATTTTGTATGCCATAATGCGGTGCCAAAATCCCACGATAGGATATCTTCGTGTAGTTTCAAATCAGTGTACACGATGTCTTCTTGTAGTTTCAAATCAGTGTACATGATGTCTTCTTGTAGTTTCAAATCAGTGTACACGATGCGCAACAAACATCGCACTACAGAAAGTGTGATTATGGAAGATCCAATGGAAAGCATCATTGTATCCTACTTGTATCTTCACTCATTGGTCCTCTGTATAACTGGAACATATGTTTTATGTACATTAATACTACCTCCATTTACACGGAGAATTGCTTCCAGGAAAACAGCGCGTAAATAAAAACCATATAATTGACATCATTGCCAAAGCTTTGTAAAATAGGTGATATTTTACTTATTTCCAAATACTGTATTCTTACATAGTTATTTTTTAAATAAGTCTATATTAGCAGTTACTAGAAACTTATTAATCACACATTTTGTTGAGAGTCGTACGATTTATTTATACGAAGAAAAAAATTAAAGAATGTACAGTTTGCTGTATCTATAGGTACACAAAAATCACTCTTAGTGAATGGATCTTTCATTGTCGCTCTCATATTTGTAGCTGTTTCAATTCAATCATACGTCATTTACTATTTTTTTCATGCTCAAATAATATAATATATAAATAAAATATTAAAATGTATAAAAATATATATTTATGAAGTTAATATCCAGCCAAAAATGTATCTGACAAAATGTACGAAACGAAAAAGATGGCGCGGTTGTCTTAATATTTTTTTCAATTGAATTTGCATACGTACAAAATATCACATTTGCTTCCCTGAGGGTACTCGTATCAGATCTTATTTCGTATCCAAACAAGCTGTACAAGCCTCATCTATGCTCAACCTATTATTCATTAATGTCACACTGTTATTATTTATCGTTGAAAGACAAAATATCATATTTGATTCCCTGAGAGTACTCGTATCAGATCTTATTTCGTATCCAAACACGCTGTATAAGCCTCATCTATGCTCAACCTATTATTCATTATGTCACACTGTTATTATTTAACGTTGAAAGACAAAATATCACATTTGCTTCCCTGAGGGTACTCGTATCAGATCTTATTTCGTATCCAAACATGCTGTACAAGCCTCATCTATGCTCAACCTATTATTCATTATGTCACACTGTTATTATTTATCGTTGAAAGACAACATATCACATTTTCTTCCCTGAGGGTACTCGTATCAGAGCTTATTTCGTATCCAAACACGCTGAACAAGCCTCATCTATGCTCAACCTATTATTCATTATGTCACACTGTTATTATTTATCGTTGAAAGACAACATATCACATTTGCTTCCCTGAGGGTACTCGTATCAGATTTTATTTCGTATCCAAACACGCTGCACAAGCCTCATCTATGCTCAACCTATTATTCATTATGTCATACTGTTATTATTTATCGTTGAAAGACAAAATTTTCTCAAAAATGAAATTCTTAACTTCCGTCTTTGGTTGATTTTTAACATGTAAAATTGATTCGATTGCCATTAATAAAAAATCGTATTACTGAACTGTTTGATTCCCTTCAATACCCAAAAATATAAAAAGAATCCCAAAGCTGGTAAAAAGAGTTCATCTAATAACGAAACATGTGCTGGACGTTATTGCCTCTTCACGTGCGGTAGTATTGCTATTAAGTGCGATTATGAACAACGAGTTTCTTATATACTCCAGTGGTTCTAAAGGTGCCAATTCGGATGAGAAGTTAAAGGGGGTTTTAGGTGAAGTTTACATATAATTTTGAGGAACCATTTTAACTGACACGAAGATATTGAGTTTCAAAGTTCTTAAATTGTATGTTTTCTTCCCTTATTATAAATTGACCAAAGAACGCTATTTTAAATATATTATATATCAATATCTTTAAAATGAAAAAAAAAAAACATTTTCACTCTTAATTTAACTCTTGGCCAAAATAAGATCGACATATGCCATGTTTTATTTTAAATACAACACTGTCATAATTCAAAATATGGCAATCTTGCAGTAAAAAATTTAACAAGGGGATTATTTTAGAATGCCACATATCCAATTTGCCAGCATCATGTTGAAAAAAGGGAAATTTTTAATCATTACCCATTACTAACATTTTTGACCGTCATATTCGCTCGGATTCGACTAATTAAAAATAATTGTTTTTGATTTTAGATTTTAATAAAAAAAACTGTCACAAGGCAAAATATATTCATAAGCAATTTTTTTATCAATTGAATATTTGATTTAATAAAATACGTATATTTAAAATTATTTCAAGAGAGTGACAGTGGATTCACAGCATATCGTCGGTTTTCTGGCACAAATTGGTAACTATCATTTTATTGTTTCTGAGATATTTCAATTAAAAAGTTGAAACTCAAAAACTTATATATACATAGTATATATGTGCATCAGAGTACTTAAATATTTTTCAATTCCAACAAACATATAATTTAATTTTTTACCAGAATGCACATTGCACATTTAATGAGAATAACTAAAAAAATCTCATTCGAAATCTGGCACTTACCAATTTATGCCGAAAACCCGATGGTATGATCAATATTATAAATAAGGAAAAAAAATATTATCTCATAACTATGTTATTTTCACTTATGACAGTCTTGCATACGAGGTTTGATGTATTTTCTCATACCAATGTACTCGTATAAATGAAAAAAGAAACTAATCTACATACAAAAATGTATTAAAAAATATGTTTATTCATAGTAACATAGTATGGAAATATACGAATCTATCCTGAAATTACACATATATGTTAAGACAATGGAAAAGAAAAGAAAACATTTGAGAGAGAAGTTATCAAAAGGTCTGTTCTTACTCATAATATCGTCCCAATCGAGATACATCCCCACCAATAAAAGAGTGAGCCTGGTCGCGAGGTCGCCAGATGTTTTTCAGCCCACACTTTTGCATACGTAAATTATAATTAAAAATGTATTATAAATTATTAGTTATAAACTTATAAACTCATTAACACAATTAAATATATTAACGCATATATTCACACATACACATACAACCCTAAATTTATTGCCACTCTAAAGAGAGAGAATAAAGTCTAAATTTTGGCAAAACATAAATAAACCAGAAGACATTTTTTTTGCTGAGAGTTGTCAAATCACATGAACGGCTGCAGCTCAGATTTATTAAACTATTTATGTGTATTTATTTTAGAATTTTGTAGGTGTAAAGTCAGCTGTCTCAAACAGGCAATGAGCCATTTAACCAATAACACATTTTTTCAGCTTATTTAAAATACCGAAAAAGCAAAGGTCTCTTCTGTATGTGCAAAAATATAAAGCTCGATCAAAGGGTATTTCATGAATAAATTATCTTATGACCTGTGGTTTTTATCATCAGGGCTGCCTTTCTTAACATGTTGACTCGCAGCTATCCTTTTGGAGGTTTTCCTAGTTTCTATTACTATCTCACAATATCATTTACTTCACATATTTCTCGAATACGGGGATTTCCAATATGAAGTGTTTTTACTACAATAACTCGGGGAGTTTTTATTTAATTGTTTTGGAGCACATTTTTAGTTTTTATTATATCTGCTGTAGACTCTATAACATATGAGTAAGTCACAATTAGTCTTAGACATGCTTAATAAATTTAACCTTACTGTATATTCAGATGTACTTGTTATTTTAGACTACGTCTTTAAGGTATGCTTATGTACTTAATAAATTAATAATCAGTACTTGATCTTAATAAATGTGATTTCAATGTTTTTCATGTGTATGCAAGTACTGATAATAATTATCACCCCCGTTCACGCTTTATTATAAACTGACCTGGTGGAGCTTCGGTTTTATGTTGGACTTTTTCATTAACAAACTTTCTTTAGCCTTAATTGTTTTTTCCATAAAATCGTAACAGATAAGAATAAATAACGTGTCTTATTTTGCGTTTCTCCTTCAACGTTTCGCCACAATTATTACTATATATGTACGAGTATAGTGATCCTATTTTCTCTTTATTTATAAGTTCCATATAAGGATATTTCTTTTATAAAAGAGATCTTCTTTTGATATTTCTAAAAATGACAAAATCTATACCTTGTATCGGTCTATACACGTAGGTATAGACCGATACAAGGTATAGATATACACCTTTAGTATGTTTTAGTGAGAATTTATTTTCAAGTCAATAAGTGAAATGGAACAATGAATGAATCAATAATGTATTAAAGCGGGCGTCTGTGTGACATGAATAATTCCTGAAGGTTTCTTGAGATTGCACGAGTAGAATGGAGGAACATAAATATTTATTTACTGCAAGTGCCCTGCTTATTGTTTTATTTTACTTTTGCTGTTTGTTATTCGTGGTATTGGCGATCTCTCAAAAGATGACTTCTGAGTTCTAAGACAGAATAGTTCCTCGACTTTTCTAAACTAGTTAATTATCTACATATAAGTAAAAATGATCCGACGCAATCTCCGTGTTCTAGCCACTCGTTTTCTATGCCGAGGGTGCGGGGCTCGAGTGCTATTGTTACTATTAAAACTTCTAATTTGAATGGTTGGAAGATATGTTTTAATATATTCAATGAAAGTGCCACATGGTAATAAATCCACAAGGTTGTACTATATACAACGAAAGTGTAATACAACGCAAACAAGGCATAGTTTTAGGTTGAATAATAATAAAATGAAAATAAAATAATTTATGTCCAAGGATTGGAAGGTTTATTTGATATATCCAATAACCATACCACAATCTTATGTTAAGGTAGTAAAATATTTTATTTATTTTATTATTTATTATTACACATGACAAGAAATATACACAATTTGAGAAAAACAACAGATAATTTGATTTGGACATACAATTTTAATGGATCTGGGTTTGTTGCCTTTCATTTGTCGTATCCCCAGTAAACTAGGCTTTTGCCTGTATCTCACTGAGGATATTTAGCATGAGAAAAATAAATCGATACTTCTTTCCGATTTTTGATTACACAAAAACAAAACCCCGTTGCACGCTCTCATCAACCTGACAGTGACACTCAACTACAACTGGAAACATCTTGCGAAATTCAACTGCTCACACATCATCACTCCAGAAATACCAAAATATTCATCCCACACTATACCGCACACAATCATAAGAATAAAAATCAAAATATAAAAAAAAAAAAAAAACATATATATATATATATATATATATATATATATATATATAT